>JAEMWC010000853.1:55000-97500 GCA_016490735.1 Pachyseris speciosa | reverse complement strand
ATGACGGAGAGTCACTCTATCCCAAATTAGAAATTAATGGGAGGCGCTCACACCGTACGCACAAGTAGTACTTTAGACAGCTTGTAAAAACCACTAACTTACAACAGGATCTTACGAGTTTTAAATCTTTGAAATGATGATTGAGAGTCACGTTCTCGGAATTCTGCAATTGATGGGACGAGTGCCACACCGTACGAAGAAAGTAGTACTCATCTCATCTAGTAAAAGTGAAGAGCTATCAACATGTTCTTACAAGTTTTAAAAAAGTCTGATTATCACCAGAGTCAAACTCTCGGCAATCAGGAATAGATTAGACGCGCTCCACACCGTTCGCACAAGTAGTACTCATCTGAGCTAGTAAAAAACCACTTACTTTCAACATTCTCTGACAAATTTAAATTAATGAGATGATGCCCAGGAGTCAATCACTCGCCAAAAAGGAATAAATAAGAGGCACCCTACACCGTATGCACAAGTAGTACTTATCACACCTAGTAAAAACCACTTACTTACAACAGGCTTTGACAAGTTTCAAATTCGTGTCATGATGACCGAGAGGCAGTCACTCCGAAAATAAGCATTTGATGGAACAACCCGTAGATCGGGGCACATGTAGCACTCATCTCAGCGACTAAAAGCCACTAACTTCCATTATTCTCTTACAAGTTTTAAACGAGTGAGATGATGCCCAAGAGTCAAACACTCGCAAATCAGGAATTGATGCAACCCACTCCACACTGTGATGGCAAGTGGTACTCATCTCAGCTAGTAAACACCACAAAATTTCAACATGGTCTTACAAGTTTTAAAATGTGAGATTATGACCAAGTGCCACACTCTAGCATTTCAGCAATTGATGGGACGCGCTCCACGCCGAACGCGCAAGTAGTACTCAACATAACTAGTTTAGGCGCCAACTTTAAAGGTGCTCTCACAAGTTCTAAATGAACGATATGATGAGCAAGAATCAAAAACTTACAAATAATCACTGTAGGCACGAAGTAGTACTCATCACAGCTAGTAAAAACCACTTGCTTTGAACATTGACTTGACAAGTTTTAAACGAGTGACATGATGCCCAAGAGTCAAACTCTCAAAAATCAGGAATTGATGAGACGTGCAACACACCGTACGTACAAGTAGAAACCATCACAGCAAGTAAAAACAGCTAACCTTCAACATGCTCTTAAAAGTTTTGAAAGAGTGAGTTCATGACCGAGAGTCTAATTCTCGGAAAACAGGAGTTGATGGGACGCTCTCCAAACCGTACGCACAAGTAGTACTTTAGACAGCTTGTAAAATCCAATAACTTTCAACAGGATCTTACCAGTTTTAAATCTGTGAAATGGTGTTTGAGAGTCAGAAACTCGCAATTCAGCAATTGATGGGCCGAGCGCAACAGCGTGCGAACAAAGTAGTACTTATCTCTTCTAGTAAAAACCAAGTACTTTCAACATGGTCTTACAAGGTTTAAAAAAAGTCTGATTATGACCCAGAGTCAAACTCTCGGCAATCAGGAATAGATTGGACGTGCTCCACACCGTTCGCACAAGTAGTACTCATCTGAGCTAGTAAAAATCACTAACTTTCAACATCCTCTCGCAATCTTAAATGAGTGAGATGATGCCCAGGAGTCAATCTCTCGCAAAACCGGAATTAATGAGACGCACCCTACACCGTGTGCACAAGTAGTACTCATGACAGCTAGTAAAAACGACTCATTTTCAGCATGCTCTTACAAGTTTTTAAACAGTGAGATTTTAACCGAGAGGCAAACTCTTGCAAATCAGGAATTGATGGGACGTGCTCCAGGCTTTGCGCACAAGTAGTACTTATCTAAGGTAGTGAAAAACACTAACTTAAAACAGGCTGTCACAAGTTTGAAATTAGTGAGATGATGACTGAGAATCAAACTCTCGAAATACAGGAATTGATGGGATGCGCTCCACACCGTGCGCCCAAGAAGTACTGATAATAGCTAATTAAAACCACATAATTTGAACATGGTCTTATAAATTCTAAAAAAGAGAGATTATGACCAAGGGTCAAACTCTCGGTAATCAGGAATTAATTCTACGCGCTCTAAACTTTGTGCAAATGGAGAACTAATCGCAGGTAGTAAAAACCATTTAATTTTAACATGCTCTTATCATTCTTAAATTATTGAGATTATGACATTGTCTTATAAGTTGTAAATTAGTGACTTGATGCCCGAGAGTGAAACTTTCGCAAATCAGGAATTGATGGAACCTACTCTACACCGTGCGGACAAGTGCACTAACCTACGACAGGCTGTTTTAAATTAGTGACATGATGACCGAGAGGCAGTCTGTCCGCAAAAGGCAATTGATGGAACTCGGCGTAGACCGTCGCACATGTAGCACTCATCTCAGCGACTAAAGGCCTCTAACTTTCATCATTCTCTTACAAGTTTTAAATGAGTGAGATGATGCCCAAGAGTCAAACTCTCGCAAATCAGGAGTTGTTGCAACGCGCTCCACACCGCTCCCACAAGTAGTACTTATCACAGCTAGTTAAAAGCACTAACTTACAACAGCCTTCAACAAGATTTAAAATGTGAGAAGATGACCCAGAGTGAAAAACTCGCAAATGAGGAATTGATGGAAAGCTCTACCAATGGGGAGAAAAGTGGTACTTTCCTCAGCAAGTAAACACCACAAAATTTGAACATGGTCTTAGAAGTTTTAAAATGTGAGATTATACTTACTTTCAACATGCTCTTATAAGTTTTAAAAGATTGAGATTATGCCCAACGGTCAAACTATCGCAAATCAGGAATTAATGGGAGGCGCTCCACACCGTACACACAAGTAGTACGTTGGAAAGCTTGTAAAAACCACTAACCTACAACAGGATTTTACGAGTTTTAAATCCGTGAAATGGTGCCCGAGAGTCAAACTCTCGCAAATCAGGAATTGATGGGACGCACTCCACATCGCCTGCACAATTAGTGTCCATCTCAGCTTGTAAAAGCCACTTAACTTAAACATGGTCTTACAAGTTTTAACAAAGTCAGATGATGACCCAGGGTAAAACTCCTTGCAATCAGGAATTGATTGGACGCGCTGTAATCTTTAAGGCACAAGAAGTACTAATCAGAGATATTAAAAATCACTTAATTTCAACATGCTCTTACAAGTTTTAAACGATTGAGATTATGACCAATTGATGGGACAAACGCCACACCATGCGAACAAATCAGTACTCATCTCATCTAGTAAAAAGCAAGTAATTTCAACATGGTATTACAAGTTTTAAAAAAGTCTGATTATCATCCAGAGTCAAACTCTTGCTAATCACGAATAGAGTGCACCCTCTCCAAGCCGTTGGCACAAGTAGTACTCATCTGAGGTAATAAAAAACACTAACTTTCAACATTCTCTGACAATTTTAAATGAGTGAGAAAATGCCCAGCAGTCAATCCCTCGCAAAACAGGAATTAACTAGACACACCCTACACCGTGTGCACAAGTAGTACTCATCGCAGCTAGTAAAAACCACTCACTTTCAACATCCTCTTAAAAGTTTTGAAACAATGAGATTTTAACCGAGAATTAAACTCTCTCAAATAAGGAATTGATGGGACGGGCTCCAAACTTTGCGCAAAAGTAGTACTTATCTCAGCTAGTAAAAACCACTAACCTACAAAGGGCCCTGACGAGTTTTAAAACAGTGAAATGGTGAACGAGAGTCAAACTCTCGAAATTCAGGAATTGATGGGACACACGCCACATCGTGCGAACAAGTAGCAGATTGTCAAGCTAGTCTTACAAGTTTTAAAAAAGTCAGATTATGACCTTAGGTAAAACTCTCGGAAATCAGGAATTGATTGGACCCGCTCTAATCTTTTAGGCACAAGAAGCCCTCATCAGAGATATTAAAAATCACTTAATTTCAACATGCTCTTACAAGTTTCAAACGATTGAGATTATGACGGAGAGTCACACTATCCCAAATCAGGAATTAATGGGAGGCGCTCCACACCGTACGCACAAGTAGTACTTTAGACAGCTTGTAAAAACCACTTTCTTACAACTGGATCTTACGAGTTTTAAATCTGTGAAATGTTGATTAAGAGTCACGTTCTCGCAATTCTGCAATTGATGGGACGAGCGCCACACCGTGCGAACAAAGTAGTACTCATCTCATCAAGTAGAAAGCAAGAACTTTCAACATGGTCTTACAAGTTTTAAAAAATTCTGAATATAAACCAGAGTCAAACTCTCGGCAATCAGGAATAGATTAGACGCGCTCCACACCGTTCGCACAAGTAGTACTCATCTGAGCTAGTAAAAACAACCTACTTTCAACATTCTCTGACAAATTTAAATTAATGAGATGATGCCCAGGAGTCAATCACCCGCCAAAAAGGAATTAATGAGACGCACCCTACACCGTGTGCACAAGTAGTACTCATCACAGCTAGTAAAAAGCACTCACTTTCAACATGCTCTTACAAGTTTTGAAACCGTGAGATTTTAACCGAGAGGCAAACTCTCGCAAATCAGGAATTGATGGGACGGGCTCCAAAGTTTGCGCAAAAGTAGTACTTATCTCAGCTAGTAAAAACCACTAACCTTCAACAGGCTCTTACGAAAACTCTCGAAATTCAGGAATTGATGGGACGCACTCCACATCGTGCGAACAAGTAGCAGATTGTCAAGCTAGTCTGACAAGTTTTAAAAAAGTCAGATTATGACCTAGGGTAATACTCTCGGAAATCAGGAATTGATTGGACCCGCTCTAATTTTTTAGGCACAAGAAGCCCTCATCTGAGATATTATTAAACAGTTAATTTGCAACATGCTCTTACAAGTTTTCAACGATTGAGATTATGACGGAGAGTCACTCTATCCCAAATTAGAAATTAATGGGAGGCGCTCCACACCGTACGCACAAGTAGTACTTTAGACAGCTTGTAAAAACCACTAACTTACAACAGGATCTTACGAGTTTTAAATCTCTGAAATGATGATTGAGAGTCACGTTCTCGCAATTCTGCAATTGATGGGACGAGCGCCACACCGTGCGAACAAAGTAGTACTCATCTCATCTAGTAAAATTCAAGAACTATCAACATGTTCTTACAAGTTTTAAAAAAAGTCTGATTATCACCCAGAGTCAAACTCTCGGCAATCAGGAATAGATTAGACGCGCTCCACACCGTTCGCACAAGTAGTACTCGTGTGAGCTAGTAAAAACCACTTAATGTCAACATTCTCTGACAAATTTAAATTAATGAGATGATGCCCAGGAGTCAATCACTCGCCAAAAAGGAATAAATGAGAGGCACCCTACACCGTATGCACAAGTTGTAGTCATCACAGCTAGTAAAAAGCACTCACTTTCAACATGCTCTTAATAGTTTTGAAACAGTGAGAATTTAACCGAGAGGCAAACTCTAGCAAATCAGGAATTGATAGGATGCGCTCCATACTGTATGCACAAGTAGTACTTATCACACCTAGTAAAAACCACTAACCTACAACAGGCTTTGACAAGTTTCAAATTAGTGACATGATGACGGAGAGGCAGTCTCTCCGAAAATAAGCATTTGATGGAACAACCCGTAGATCGGGGCACATGTAGCACTCATCTCAGCGACTAAAAGCCACTAACTTCCATTATTCTCTTACAAGTTTTAAACGAGTGAGATGATGCCCAAGAGTCAAACACTCGCAAATCAGGAATTGATGCAACCCACTCCACACTGTGAGGGCAAGTGGTACTCATCTCAGCTAGTAAACACCACAAAATTTAAACATGGTCTTACAAGTTTTAAAATGTGAGATTATGACCAAGTGCCAAACTCTAGCATTTCAGCAATTGATTTGACGCGCTCCACGCCGAACGCGCAAGTAGTACTCATCACAACTAGTTTAGGCGCCAACTTTTAAGGTGCTCTCACAAGTTCTAAATGAACGATATGATGAGCAAGAATCAAAAACTTACAAATAATCACTGTAGGTACGAAGTAGTACTCATCAGAGCTAGTAAAAACCACTTGCTTTCAACATTGACTTGACAAGTTTTAAACGAGTGACATGATGCCCAAGAGTCAAACTCTCGAAAATAAGGAATTGATGGGAAGTGCAACACACCGTGCGTACAACTAGAGACCATCACAGCAAGTAAAAACAGCTAACCTTCAACATGCTCTTAAAAGTTTTGAAAGAGTGAGTTCATGACCGAGAGTCTAATTCTCGGAAAACAGGAGTTGATGGGACGCTCTCCAAACCGTACGCACAAGTAGTAATTTAGATAGCTTGTAAAAACCACTAACTTACAACAGGAACTTACGAGTTTTAAATCTGTGAAATGGTGTTTGAGAGTCAGAAACTCGCAATTCAGCAATTGATGGGCCGAGCGCAACAGCGTGCGAACAAAGTAGTACTTATCTCTTCTAGTAAAAACCAAGTACTTTCAACATGGTCTTACAAGGTTTAAAAAAAGTCTGATTATGACCCAGAGTCAAACACTCGGCAATCAGGAATAGATTGGACGTGCTCCACACCGTTCGCACAAGTAGTACTCATCTGAGCTAGTAAAAACCACTAACTTTCAACATCCTGTCGCAATCTTAAATGAGTGAGATGATGCCCAGGAGTCAATCTCTCGCAAAACCGGAATTAATGAGACGCACCCTACACCGTGTGCACAAGTAACTCATCACAGCTAGTAAAAACAATAAGATTTTAAACGAGAGGCAAACTCTCGCAAATCAGGAATTGATGGGACGCGCTTCACGCCGTACGCACAAGTAGTACTCATCACAGCTGGTAAAGCACCAACTTTTAACATGCTCTCAAAAGTTCTAAATGAATGATATGATGAGCAAGAGTCAAACTCTTACAAATCAGGAAACGATGGGACCCACAACACACTGTGCGCGCAAGTGGTACTCATCAAATCTAGTAAAAAGCACTGACCTTCAACATATTCTAACAAGTTTTTAAACAGAGAGATTGTGGCCGAGAGTCAAACTCTCGTAAATTAAGAATAAATGGGTCGAGCTCCTCACTGTACGCACGAAGTAGTACTCATCACCTCTAGTAAAAACCACTTACCTTCAACATGCTCTTAGAAATGTTAAATGATAGACAATATGACCAGGAGTCAAACTCTAGGAAAACAGAAATGGATGGGACGCGCTCCACACCGTACGCAGGAGGGAGTACTCATGACAGCTACTAAAAACCAGTAACTCTCCACATTCTCTGATAAGTTTCAAATTGAGTGAGATGGTGCCTAAGAGTAAAAAACTCGCAAAAGCGGAAATGATGAGACGCACTCGACATCGTGCGCACAAATAGTACTCATCTAAGCTAGTAGAAACCACTCACATTCAACATGCTCCACACCATTTTCAAAACTAGTGAATAGTAAAAACCACTAACTTTTAACTATCTCCCACAGGTTCTAAATGAGTGATATGATCTCTCGCAAATCAGGAATTGATGGGAGACGCTACACACTGTGCGCGCAAGTAGTACTCATCTCAGCTAGTAAAAACCACTTACCTTCAACATGCTCTTACTACATTCTCTAAAAAGTTTTAAATGAGTGAGATGGTGCCCTAGAGTGAAACACTGGCAAAACAGGAAATCATGAGACGCGCTCGACATCGTGCGCAATACTACTACTCATCTAAGCTAGTAGAAACCACTCACATTCCACATGCTCTTACAAGTTTTAAAAGACTCAGAATATGACCGAAAGTCAAACTGTCGCAAATGAGGATTGATGGCACGGGCTCCACACTGTGGGCACTCATTAGAGCTATTAAAAACAACTCATTTCTACATCATCTTACAAGTGTTAAAATAGAGTGAGGTTATGACCGAGAGCCAAACACTCTCAAATCAGGAATAGATAGGAAGCTCTACACACCGTACGCAGACGAAGTACTCATCACGGGCAGTTGAAATCATTTACTTTCATCATGCTCTCACAAGTTTAGAAAGAATGACATTATGTCCGAGTGTGAAACACACGCAAATCTGGAATTGATGGCGTGCGCTCCACACCGTGCACCAAAGTAGTACTCATCACACCTAGTAAAAGCCACTAACTTAGAACAGGCTGTGACAAGTTTTAAATGAGTGAGATGATGACCCAAAGTCAGTCTCCCGGAAATCAGCAATCGATGGAACGCCTTCCACACCGTCCGCACAAGTAACACTCTTCTCAACGAGTAAGAACCACTAGTTTTCAACTTTCTCTGACAAGTTTTAAATGTGTGAGACGATGCCCAAGAGTAAAACCTCGAAAAAAGGAATTGACGAGACGCGCTCTAAACCGAGCGCACAAGTAGTAATCATCTCAGCAAGTAAAAACCACTTACCTTCAACATGCTCTTACAAGTCTTATAACATTGGGATTATGACAGAGAGTCACACTGTCGCGAATGAGGAATTGATGGGACCCGCTGCACTCCGTGCGCAGAAGAAGTACTTTTCACAGCTAGTAAAAACCAATAACTTACAACAGGCTCTTACGAGTTTTAAATCAGTGAAATGGTGATCGAGAGTTAAACTCTCGCAAATCAGGAATTGATGGGACATGCTCCACATCGTCCGCACAAGTAGTACTCATCTCACCTAGTGAAAACGATAAAATTTCAACATGGTCTTACAAGTTTCAAAATAGTCAGATTATGACCGAGTGTAAAACTCTCGGCAATCAGGAATTGATTGTACGCGCTCCACACTTTGGAACAAGTACTACAAAACGTCAGAGATAGTAAAAAGTGACTTACTTTCAACATGCTCTTATCAGTTGTAGAAGATTGAGATTATGACCGAGAGTCAAACTATCGCAAATCAGGAATTAATGGGAGGCGCTCCACACCGTACGGACAAGTAGTACTTCAGACAGCTTGCAAAAACCACTAAATTACAACACGCTCTTTCGAGTTTTAAATCAGTGAAATGGTGCCGGGAGTCACACTCTCGCAATTCAGTAATTGATGGGACGAGCGCCACACCGTGCAAACAAGTAGAACGCATCTCATCTAGTAAAAAGCAGGTAATTTCAAAATGGTCTTACAACTTTTAAAAAAGTCAGATTATGACCCAGAGTCAAACTCTCAGCAATCAGAAATAGATTGGACACGCTCCACACCTTTCGCACAAGTAGTACTCATCCCACGAACTTGCACAGTTCAGCCACTTAACCACTAACTTGCACCATTCTCTGACAATTTTAAAGTAGTCAGATGATACCCAATACTCAATCTCTCAGAAAACAGGAATTGATGAGACGCGCTCTATACCGTGAGTTCTAGTAGTACTCATCACAGCTAGTAAAAGCACGAACTATTAACATGCCCTCACAAGTTCTAAATGAGTGATATGATCTCTCACAAATCAGGAATTGATGGGAGACGCTACACACTGTGCGCGCAAGTAGTAGTTATCTCAGCTAGTAAAAACCACTTACCTTCAACATGCTCTTACTACATTCTCTGACAAGTTTTAAATGAGTGAGATGGTGCCCTAGAGTCAAACACTCGCAAATCAGGAAATAATGAGACGCGCTCGACATCGTGCGCACAACTACTAATGATCTAAGCTAGTAGAAACCACTCACATTCCACATGCTCTTACAACTTTTAAAAGATTCTGAATATGACCGAGAGTCAAACTGTCGCAAATGAGGATTGATGGGACGGTCTCCACACCGTGGGCACAGAGTAGCACCCATCGCAGCTATTAAAAAAGTGCGATTATGACAGAGTGTCCAACACTCGCAAATCAGCAATTGATGGCACGCCCTCTACACCGTTTTCAAAACTAGTGAATATTAAAAACCACTTCTAACCATCTCTCACAAGTTCTAAATGAGTGATATGATCTCTCACAAATCAGGAATTGATGGGACGCGCTACACACCGTGCGCGGAAGTAGTACTCATCATAGCTAATAAAAAGCACTTACCTTCAACATGCTCTTAGTAATGTTAAATGAGTGACAATATGACCGAGAGTCAAACTCTAGGAAAACAGGAATTGATAGGATGCGCTCCACACCGTACGCAGGAAGGAGTACTCATCACAGCTAGTAAGAACCACTAACTTTTTACATTCTCTGACAAGGTTTAAATGAGTGAGACGGTGCCCAAGAGTCAAACACTCGCAAAACAGGAAATGATCAGACGCGCTCGACATCGTGCGCACAACTACTACTCATCTAAGCTAGTAAAAACCACACACATTCAACATGCTCTTAAAACTTTTAAAAGATTCTGAATATGACCGAGAGTCAAACTGTCGCAAATGAGGATTGATGGCACGGGCTCCACACTGTGGGCACAGAGTAGCACTCATCACAGCTATTAAAAACAACTCATTTCTACATCATCTTACAAGTGTTAAAATAGAGTGAGGTTATGACCGAGAGCCAAACACTCTCAAATCAGGAATAGATAGGAAGCTCTACACACCGTGCGCAGAATAAGTACTCATCACATGCAGTTGAAACCATTTACTTTCATATTGCTCTCACAAGTTTAAAAAGAATGACATTATTACCGAGTGTGAAACAGACGCAAATCTGGAATTGATTTGTTGCAACGCGATGTACACCGTTCCTAAAAGTAGTACAGCCTCTTAGAAGATTTAAAATGTGAGAGTATGACCCAGAGTATGACCCACTCGCAAATGAGGAATTTTGATGGAACTCTCTCCCCAATGTGCGGACAAGTGGTACTCATCTCAGCAAGTAAACACTACAAAATTTCAACATGGTCTTACAGGTTTTAAAATGTGAGATTATGACCAAGTGCCAAACTGTAGCATTTCAGGAATTAATGGGACGCGCTCCACACCGTACACAAAACTAATACTCATCACAGCTAGTAAAAAGCACTAACCTAGAGCAGGCTGTGACAAGTTTTAAATTAGTGAGATGATGACCGAGAGGCAGTCAGTTGGAAATGAGCAGTTTATGGAACGCGCCCCACAACCTGCGCACATGTATCACTCATCTCAGCGCGGAAAGACCACTAACTTTCATCATTCTCTCAAAAGTTTTAAATGAGTGAGATGATGCCCAAGAGTCAAACTCTCGAAAATCAGGAATTGATGGAACGCATTCCACTCCGTACCAACAAGTAGTACTCATCACAGCTAGTAAAACCAACAAACTTACAACAGGCTGTGACAAGTCTTAATGAGTGCGCTGATGACCGAGAGTCAGTCTGTCGGAAATCAGCAATTGATGGACCGCTTTCCACACCATCACAACAAGTGGCACTCTTCTCATCGAGTAAAGACCACTAACTTTCAACATTCTCTGACAAGTTTTAAATCAGTGAGATTATGCCAAGGAATCAAACTCTCGCAAATCAGGAATTGAAGGAACGCGCTCAACACCGTGCGCACAAGTAGTACTTATCACAGCTAGTAAAAACCACTAACTTACAACAGGATGTCGCAAGTTTTAAAAAGTGAGAGTATCACCCAGAGTCAAACTCACGCAAATCAGGAATTGATGGAACACACTCCACACAGTGCGGACAAAGTGGTACTTATCTCAGCTAGTACAAAGCAAAAAAAACTCAATATGATCTTACCAGTTTTAAAATGTGAGATTATGACCAATTGTAAAACTCTCGCAAATCAGGAATTGATGGGACGCGCTTCACGCCGTACGCACAAGTAGTACTCATCACAGCTGGTAAAAGCACCAACTTTTAACATGCTCTCGAAAGTTCTAAATGAAGGATATGATGAGCAAGAGTCAAACTCTTACAAATCAGGAAATGATAGGACCCGCTACAAACTGTGCGCGCAAGTGGTACTCATCAAATCTAGTAAAAAGCACTGACCTTCAACATATTCTTACAAATTTTTAAACAGAGAGATTGTGGCCAAGAGTCAAACTCTCGTAAATCAAGAATAAATGGGTCGAGCTCCTCACTGTACGCACGAAGTAGTACTCATCACCTCTAGTAAAAACCACTTACCTTCAACATACTCTTACAAATGTTAAATGAGTGACAATATGACCGAGAGTCAAACTCTAGGAAAACAGGAATTGATGGGACGCGCTCCACACCGTACGCAGGAAGGAGTACCCATGACAGCTAGTAAAAACCACTAACTTTCCACATTCTCTTACAAGTTTTAAATTGAGTGAGATGGTGCCCAAGAGTAAAAAACTCGCAAAAGCGGAAATGATGAGACGCGCTCGACATCGTGCGCAGAACTAGTACTCATCTAAGCTAGTAGAAACCACTCACATTCAACATGCTCTTAGAAGTTTTAAAAGAGTGAGATTATGACCGAGTGTCCAACGCTCGCAAATCAGGAATTTATGGCACGCGCTCCACACCATTTTCAAAACTAGTGAATAGTAAAAACCACTAACTTTTAACTATGTCCCACAGGTTCTAAATGAGTGATATGATCTCTCACAAATCAGGAATTGATGGGAGACGCTACACACTGTGCGCGCAAGTAGTACTCATCTCAGCTAGTAAAAACCACTTACCTTCAACATGCTCTTACTACATTCTCTGACAAGTTTTAAATGAGTGAGATGGTGCCCTAGAGTGAAACACTGGCAAAACAGGAAATCATGAGACGCGCTCGACATCGTGCGCACAACTACTACTGATCTAAGCTAGTAGAAACCACTCACATTCCACATGCTCTTACAAGTTTTAAAAGACTCAGAATATGACCGAAAGTCAAACTGTCGCAAATGAGGATTGATGGCACGGGCTCCACACTGTGGGCACTCATTAGAGCTATTAAAAACAACTCATTTCTACATCATCTTACAAGTGTTAAAATAGAGTGAGGTTATGACCGAGAGCCAAACACTCTCAAATCAGGAATAGATAGGAAGCTCTACACACCGTACGCAGACGAAGTACTCATCACGGGCAGTTGAAATCATTTACTTTCATCATGCTCTCACAAGTTTAGAAAGAATGACATTATGTCCGAGTGTGAAACACACGCAAATCTGGAATTGATGGCGTGCGCTCCACACCGTGCACCAAAGTAGTACTCATCACACCTAGTAAAAGCCACTAACTTAGAACAGGCTGTGACAAGTTTTAAATGAGTGAGATGATGACCCAAAGTCAGTCTCCCGGAAATCAGCAATCGATGGAACGCCTTCCACACCGTCCGCACAAGTAACACTCATCTCATCGAATAAACACCACTACTTTTTAACTTTCTCTGACAAGTTTTAAATGTGTGAGACGATGCCCAAGAGTAAAACTCTCGCAAAACAGGAATTGGCGAGACGCGCTCTAAACCGAGCGCACAAGTAGTAATCATCTCAGCAAGTAAAAACCACTTACCTTCAACATATTATTACAAGTCTTATAACATTGGGATTATGACAGAGAGTCACACTGTCGCAAATGAGGAATTGATGGGACCTGCTCCACTCCGTGCGCAGAAGAAGTACTTGTCACAGCCAATAACCAATAACCAATAGCTTCTAACAGGCTCTTACGAGTTTTAAATCAGTGAAATGGTGATCCAGAGTCAAACTCTCGCAATTCAGCAATTGATGGGACGAGCGCCACACCGTGCAAACAAGTAGAACGCATCTCATCTAGTAAAAAGCAGGTAATTTCAAACTGGTCTTACAACTTTTAAAAAAGTCAGATTATGACCCAGAGTTAAACTCTCAGCAATCAGAAATAGATTGGACACGCTCCACACCGTTCGCACAAGTAGTACTTATCCCAGGAACTTGCACCATTCAGCCACTTAGCCACTAACTTGCACCATTCTCTGACAATTATAAATGAGTCAGATGATGCCCAATACTCAATCTCTCAGAAAACAGGAATTGATGAGACGCGCTCTATAACGTGAGTTCTAGTAGTACTCATCACAGCTAGTAAAAGCACGAACTATTAACATGCTCTTACAAGTTCTAAATGAGTGATATGAAGAGCAAGAGTCAAACTCTCACTGATCAGGAAATGATGGGACGCGCTATACACCGTGCGCACAAGTAGTACATATAACAGGTAGTAAAAGCCACTCACTTACAACAGGCTCTCAGAAGTTTTAATTGAATGAGTCAAACTCTCGCAATTTACGAATTAATGGAACGCACTCCCACCCTACACCGTTGGCAAATTTAGTACTCATCATAGCTTGTAAGAGCCACTCACTTTCAACATGCTCTTACAAGTTTTAAAATAGAGAGATTATGACCGAGTGTCCAACACTCGCATATCAGGAGCTGATGGCACGCGCTTCACACCGTTTTCAAAACTAGTGAATAGTAAAAACCACTAACTTTTAACCATCTCTGACAAGTTCTAAATGAGTGATATGATCTCTCACTAATCAGAAATTGATGGGACGCACTCCACACTGTGCGGTCAAGTAATACTCATCACAGCTAGTAAAAACGACTTTCTTTCAGCATGCTCTTACAAGTTTTAAGAGATTGGGATTATGTCTGAGAGTCAAACTATCGGAAATCAGTAATTCATGGGACGCGCTCAACACCGTGTGCTCCAGTAGCACTTATCACAGCTTGTAAAAACCCCTAACTTTCAACAGGCACTCACAAGTTTTAAATGAGTGAGATTATGACCGAGAGTCAAACTCTCGCAAATCTGGATTTGATGGGACGCTCTCCACAGCGTGCGCACAAGGAGTACTCATATCAGCTTGTAAAAACACTTAATTTCAACATGGTCTTTCAAGTTTTAATAGACTGGGAGTATGACCGAGATTCAAACTCTCGTAAATCAGGAAATGATCGGCCGCGCTCCTCAGCGTGTGCACAAGTAGTACTTGTCAACGATACTAAAAATACTAACTTTTAAGATACTTTCAAGTTGAATACTTTTAAGTTCAAAATGAGTGATATGATGAGGAACAGTCAAAGTCTCACAAATCAGGAATTGATGGGACGGGCTCCACCCTGTGGGCACAGAGTAGCACTTAACACAGCTATTAAAAACAACTGATTTCTACATAATCTTACAAGTGTTAAAGAAGAGTGAAGTTATGACCGAGAGCCAAACAGTCTCTAATCAGGAATAGATAGGAAGGTCTTCACACCGTTCGCAGAAGAAGTACCCATCAAAGGCAGTTAAAACCATTTACTTTCATCATCCTCTCACAAGTTTAATGACATTATGTCCGAGTGTGAACACACGCAAATCTTGAATTGATGGCGTGCGTACCACACCGACAAGTTTTAAATGAGTGAGATGATGACCTAAAGTCAGTCTGTCGGAAATCAGCAATCGATGGTACGCGTTCCACGCCGTCCGCACAAGTAGCACACTTCTCAGCGAGTAAAAACCACTAGCTTTCAATATTCTCTGCCAAGTTTTAAATGTGTGAGATGATACCCAAGAGTAAAACTCTCGCAAAACAGGAATTGACGAGACATGCTCTAAACCGTGCGCAGAAGTAGTAATATCTCAGCAAGTAAAAACCACTTACCTTCAACATGCTCTTACAAAGGTCATAACATTGGGATTATGACAGAGAGTCACACAGTCGCAAATGAGGAATTGATGGGACCCGCTCCACTCCGTGCACAGAAGTAGTACTTATCACAACTAGTAAAAACCAATAACTTACAACAGGCTCTTACGAGTTTTAAATCAGTGAAATGGTGATCGAGAGTCAAACTCTCGCAAATCAGGAATTGATGGGACATGCTCCACATCGTGCGCACAAGTGGTACTCATCTCACCTAGTGAAAACCACAAAATTTCAACATGGTCTTACAAGTTTTAAAATAGTCAGATTATGACCGAGGGAAAAACTCTCGGCAATCAGAAATTGATTGGACGCGCTCCACACTTTGGGAACAAGTACTACAAAAAATCAGAGATAGTAAAAATCACTTAATTTCAACATGCTCTTATAAGTTTTAAAAGACTGAGATTATGACCGAGAGTCAAACTATCGCAAATCAGGAATTTATGGGAGGCGCTCCACACCGTACGCACAAGTAGGACTTTAGACAACTTATAAAAACCACTAACTTAACACAGGCTCTTACTAGTTTTAAATCAGTGAAATGGTGACCGAGAGTCACACTCTCGCAATTCAGCAATTGATGGGACGAGCGCCACACCGTGCGAACAAGTAGAACTCATCTCATCTAGTAAAAAACAGGTAATTTCAAAGTGGTCTTACAAGTTTTAAAAAAGTCACATTATGACCCAGAGTGAAACTCTCGGTAATCAGGAATAGATTGGACGCGCTCCACACCGTTCGCACAAGTAGTACTCATCTGAGGTAGTAAAAGCCACTAACTTTCAACATTCTCTGACAATTTTAAATCAGTCAGATGATGCCCAAGAGTCAATCTCTCAGAAAACAGGAATTGGTGAGACGCGCTCTATACCGTGTGTTCTAGTAGTACTCATCACAGCTAGTAAAAGCACTAATTATTAACATGCTCTCACAAGTTCTAAATGAGTGATATGATGAGTAAGAGTCAAACTCTCACTAATCAGGAAATGATGGGACACACTACACACTGTGCGCACAAGTAGTACTAATCACAGGATGCAAAAACCACTCACTTACAACAGGCTCTCACAACTTTTAATTGAATGAGATGCTGACAGGGAGTCAAAATCTCACAATTTACGAATTGATGGAACGCACTCCCACCCTACACCGTGGGCATAAGTAGTACTCATCATAGCTTGTAAAAACAAGTCACTTTGAACATGCTCTTACAAGTTTAATTGAGAGAGAGAAATGAGAGATTATAACCGATAGGCAAACTCTCGCAATTTAGGAATTGATTGATGGGACGAGCGCTACACTGTCCGAACAAGTAGTACTCATCACATCAAGTAAAAAGCACATAATTTCAACATGGTCTTACAAGATTTAAAAAAGTCAGATTATGACAGAAGATCAAACTCTCGGCAATCAGGAATTGATAGTACGCGCTCCACACTGCGTTTATGAGTAGTACGCATTACAGCTAGTAAAAAGCAATTAATTTCAAGATGCTCTTACCATTCTTAAATGATTAAGATTATGACCGATAGTCAAACTCTCGCAAATCAGGAATTGATGGGACGCGCTGCACACCGTGCGAAAACTAGTACTCATCTCAGCTTGTAACAATCACTAACTTTCAACATTATCTAACAAGTTTTAAATGAGCGAGATGATGCCCAAGAGTCAAACTCCAACAAAACAGGAATTAATGAGACGCACCCTAAGTCGTGTGCAGAAGTGGTACTAATCACAGCTAGTAAAAACCACTCACTTTCAACATGCTCTTACGAGTTTGAAAAGAGTGAGATTATAACCGAGAGGTAAACTCTCGCAAATCAGGGATTACTGGAGTGCGCGCCAGACCGTGCGCAATGGTTGTACTCATCTCAGCTTGTAACAACCACTAACTTTCAACATTCTCTAACAAGTTTTAAATGAGTGCGATGATGCCCAAGAGTCAAACTCCCGCACAACAGGAATGAATGAGACGCACCCTACATCGTGTGCACAAGTAGCACTCATCACAGCTACTAAAAACCAGTCACTTTCAACCCGCTCTTACAAGTTTGAAAAGAGTGAAATTATAACCTAGAGGGAATTTTCGAAAATCAGGAATTGATGGAACGCGCTCCATGCCGTGCGCACAAGTAATACTCATCTCAGCTAGTACAAACCACATAATTTCAACATGGTCTTATAAATTTTCCAAAAGTCAGATTATGACCGATGGTCAACCTCTCGGCAATCAGGAATTGATGGGACGCGTTTCACACCATGCGCGCAAGTAGTAGTCACCACTGTTATTAGGAACCAATAAAATTCAACATTCTCTGATAAGTTGTAAATGAATGAGATGATGTCCAATAGTCAAACTCTAAAAACGGGAATTGATGAGAGGTGCGCCACACCGTACGCAAAACAAGTACTCATCTCAGCTAGTTAAAACCATTTAATTTCAACATGCTCTTACAAGTTTTAAAAGAGTGAGATTATAACCGAGAGTCAAACTCTCGCAAATAACGAATTGTTGCAACGCGCTCCACACCGTGCGCACAAGTAGTACTCATCACAGCTAGTAAAAACCACTAACTTACACCAGTCTCTTAGAAGTTTAAAGTTAGTGAGATTATGATTGACAGTCAGACTCTCGCAACTCAGGAATTGATGGGATTCACTCCTCACCGTGCGCCCAAGAAGTAATCATAATAGGTAATAAAAACCAGATAATGTGAACATGGTCTTACAAATTTTAAAAAAGTGAGGTTATGACCCAGGGTCAAACTCTCGGATACCAGGAATTGATTGAACGCGCTCCACACTGTAGACACTGTAAGCTAGTAATAACCGTTAAATTTTAACATGCTCTTACCAGTCTTAAATGATTGAGATTATGATGCCCGAGAGTCAAACTCTCGCAAACCAGGAATTGATCCAACGCGCTCCACACCGTGCGAGAAAGTAGTACTTATCACAGCTAGTAAAAACTACTAACTTACAACAGGCTCTCACAATATTTAAAAAGTGAGAGTATGACCTAGTGTCAAACTCTAGCAACACAGCAATTGATGGGACGCGCTCTACACCGTACGCAGAAGTAGTACTCACCACACCTAGTAAAAACCACTAACTTACAACAGGCTGTTACAAGTTTTAAATGAATGATATGATGACCGAAAGGCAGTCTTTCCAAAATAAGCAGTTGCTGGGACGCGCCCCAGACCGAGCGCACATGTTGCACTCATCTCAGCAAGTAAAAACCACTAAGTTTCATCGTTCTCTTACAAGTTTTAAATGAGTGAGATGATGCCCAAGAGTCAAACTCTCGCAAATCAGGAATTGATGTCACGCGCTTAACACCGTACGAACAATTAGCACTTATCACAGCTAGTAAAAACCACTATCTTTCCACATTCTCTGACAAGTTTTCAATGACGGTCAAACTCTCGCTTAAATGGAATTGATGAGACGCGCTCTACACCATGTGCACAAGTAGTAATCATCTCAGCAAGTAAAAATGACTGAATTTCAACATGGTCTTACAAGTTTTAGTAGAGTGAGATTGTGACCAAGAGTTAAACTGCCGTATATCAGGAATTAAAGGAACGATTCAACGCCGAGCGCACATGTAGTACTTATTACAGCTAGTAAAAACCACTAACTTACAACAGGCTCTTACGAGTTTTAAATCAGTGAAATAGTGATCGAGAGTCAAACTCTCGAAATTCAGGAATTGATGGGACGAATCATGCGCACAAGTAATACCCATCTCAGCTAGTAAAAAACACATAACTTCAAGATGGTCTTACAAGTTTTAAAAAGGACAGATTATGACCGAGGGTAAAACTCTCGGCAATCAGGAATTGATTAGACGCGCTCTCCACTTTTAGGCACAAGTAGTACCAATCAGAGGTAGTGAAAATCACTTAATTTCAACATGCTATTAAGTGTTTTAAACGATTGAGATTATGACCGAGAGTCAAACTATCGCAAAAAAGGAATGGGAGGCGCTCCACACCGTACGCACAAGTAGTACTTCAGACAGCTTCTAAAAACCACTAACTTACAACAGGATTGTACGAGTTTTAAAAAGTGAGAGTATGAGCCAGGGTCAAACTCACGCAAATCAGGAATTGATTGAACGCACTCCAAACCGTGCGGACAAGTGGTACTCATCTCAGCTAGTAAAAGCACTAACTTTTAACTTGCTCTCACAAGTTCTAAATGAATGATATGATGAGCAAGAGTCTAACTCTTACAAATCAGTAAATGATGGGAACTGCTACACACTGTGCGCGCAAGTAGTACTCACCACAGCTAGTAAAAACCACTAACCTTCTACATGCTCTTACAACTTTTAAAAGAGTGAGATTATGGCCGAGAGTCAAACTCTCGCAAATAACGAATTGTTGCAACGCGCTCCACACCGTGCGCACAAGTAGTACTCATCACAGCTAGTAAAAACCACTAACTTACAACAGTCTCTTAGAAGTTTAAAGTTAGTGAGATTATGACCGAGAGTCAGACTCTCGCAACTCAGGAATTGATGGGATGCGCTCCATACCGTGCGCCAAAGAAGTACTCATAATAGCTAATAAAAACCAGATAATTTGAACATGGTCTTACAAATTTTAAAAAAGTGAGATTATGACCCAGGGTCAAACTCTCGGCAATCTGAAATTGATGGGATGTGCAACACACCGTGCGTACAAGTAGTACCCATCACAGCTAGTAGAAACAACTTACTTTCAACATGCTCCTAAAAGTTATGAAAGAGTGAGATCATGCCCGAGAGTCTAATTCTCGGAAAACAGGAGTTGATGGGACGCTCTCCACAAGGAACGCATGGGGAGGAGGGATGGCGTAGTGGTGAGAGGACTCGCGTTCCACCAATGTGGCCCGGGTTCGATTCCCGGACTCTACGTCATATGTGGGTTGAGTTTGTTGTTGGTTCTCTTCTCTGCTCCGAGATGTTTTTCTCCGGGTTCTCCGGTTTTCCCCTCTCCACAAAAACCAACATTTCCAAATTCCAATTTCATCTGCTTGTAAAGCGCATTTCATCATATAAACATGGAAAATGCGCTATATAAGTTCTAAATTATTATTATTATTATTATTATTATTATTAAGTACTCATCTCAGCTAGTTAAAACTATTTACTTTCAACATGTTCTTACAAGTTTTAAAAGAGTGAGATTATGACCGAGTGTCCAACACTCGCAAATCAGGAATTGATTGTACGAACTCCACACCGTTTGCAAAACTAGTGAATAGTAAAAACCACTAACTTTTAACCATCTCTCACTTTCCACATTCTCTGACAATTTTGAATGAGTGAGATGATGCTCAGGAGTCAATCTCTCGCAAAACAGAAATTAGTGAGACGCACCCTACACCGTGTGCACAAGTAGTGCTCTTCACAGCTAGTAAAAACCACTCACTTTCAACTTGCTCTTAAGAGTTTCTAAACAGTGAGATTTTAATCGAGAGGCAAAGTCTTGCAAATCAGAAATTGATGGGAGGCGCCTCAGACTTTGCGCACAAGTAGTACTTATCTCAGCTAGTAAAAACCACTAACTCACAACAGGCTCTCACAAGTTTAAAATTAGTGAGATGATAACCGAGAGTCATGCTCTCGCAACTCAGGAATTGATGGGATGCGCTCCATACCGTGCGCCAAAGAAGTGCACATAATAGCTAATAAAAACCATATAATTTGAACATGGTCTTACAAATTTTAAGAAAGTGAGATTATGACCCAGGGTCAAACTCTCGGAAATCTAGAATTGATTGAACGCGCTCCACACTATGTGCATAAGTAGAAGTCATCACAGCTAGTAAAAGCACCAACTTTTAACCTGCTCTCACAAGTTTTAAATGAATGATATGATGAGCAAGAGTCAAACTCTTACAAATCATGCGGAACGGTCACGTCGTCCTGAGCTCTGTGCTTTTTCTGTATTTATGTCTTTGTTGTCTTATCTGCGGGCTCTCAAACTGCGAGAACAATCCCAAGATCAATTCTGCTGACTCTGAAGAAGTCTTTGACCCGGAAAGCATCGTTTCAAGCAAAGGAATTTTGAAAAATGACGTTTCAAGAACGTTTGGATCGGGAACCAAGGTCGCCACGTGCACGAGTAAGAGGAAATTTCTTCGACGAAGATTACTCTACTCTTCTAATGGGAGTCAAAGTTTTAACCCGGTGATAATACAGATCATCCTTAGTGGCGATGTTCACCCACAGCCTGGCCCAAACTCAAGGCAAAAGCAAAATTCTCGGTCTGGTCAAGATCCCAAAGAAAATCATTCAACTGCGTCCGTGGACGGCCAACATGCAAATTCGTGCATCAAGATTGCTCATTTGAATATTCGTTTGTTGAAGTCTCGCGAACACTTTCTTCTTTTACAAAATACCATCGAAGAACATGGCTTTGATATATTTATTATATCAGAGACTTGGCTTGACTCAACGGTTGATAATCAAGCCATGCAGATTCCTGGATTTGTATTCTTCCGCCAAGATCGGGAAGAACATAAATCTGGTGGCGGCGTTGCAGTATACATCAGACACATTCAAAGCGACACTTCTAAAAGACGCCACGGGAATTAGCGATGAAAATTTCCAACAGCTCTGGATAAAGGTTCAAGTGCGACAGTGCAAATCAATTTTTATTTGTACTGTTTATAGACCACCTAGCACCACATCAGCCTTCAGCGATAGTTTGTCAAGAAGTCTCCTCAATATGTTACTGCTTGGCTATGACATTATCATTCTGGGGGACCTAAATTGTAACATTCTCGATGATACAGCGGATAGTCGAACTTTGAAAGACCTTTGTGCTAGTTTCAACCTGACACAACTAGTGAAGGAACCGACTAGAATTACAGAAACAAAACGCTCGCTAATTGATGTTATTATGATTACCGATCCTACCCTAGCGGAGTCTTGCTCAGTCATTATGTCCTCAATAAGTGATCACAACTTAGTTGAAGTTACATTGAGGATAAATCGCCCTAAAGCCAAAGCCAAATACGTCACTACAAGAAGCTATTCCGGGTACGCACCCGATAGCTTTTGCGAAGATCTCTCTCTTAAACGTGGCACATGGTATACTTCTTTAATGACAGTGATTCCCAAGTGGAAATATTCAATTCTCTATTCTTGGACTTGCTGGCTCAGCACGCGCCCATCAAACATATAAAGATCAAGTCCCGCTCTAATCCGTTCGTAACACCAGAAATTAAGCAGCTCATGAAGACCAGGGACCTTTGGCATAAGAAAGCCATTCAGACAAATGACAAACTATGCTGGAACGGATATCGCTTCTTCCGACAAGAAGTGAAACGCGAACTGAGGCTTGCTGAAAAGATCTATGTAAGAAACGAAATAGCTAACAGTAGAGGTAATACAAACGCCACTTGGAAGATCTTAAATCGATGTATGTCTCATAGTATTGCTAAACGTCCAAGCACTTTTGAGGACCATGAGACTTTGGCAAATAAATTTAATAAGTATTTTACTTTAGTAGGAGAACTAACTGCCAAAAAAGCGAACTTGATAACAAGGGAACACGGTTTGGATAAAGATAAAGATTGTGGTCTTAGGGAAGAAAGTATTGACACTGGCCTGCATGCTGAAACAGAAGAATTTGAGTTTCAAGAGGTAAAAGAAATTGACGTCAAGTCTGTAATTAAGAGTTTAGCTGCCAGCAAAGCGCCAGGATATGATAAAATCTCTGCGCGAGTCCTGAAAGACAGTTGTGAGAGCATCGCACCTGTGATTTCCAGATTGGTGAATAATTCGTTTAATGTGGCTGCTTTTCCTAAAGCATGGAAAATTGCTGAGGTGATACCTGTACCCAAAGAAGGAAACTCAGAAGAACCAGCCAACAACAGGCCGATTTCATTGTTACCCATCCTATCGAAAGTAAGTGAGAGACTGGCACCCAAGCAGTTTGTGGAATTTTTGACAAAATATGATAAACTGTCGACTTATCAAAGTGGCAACAGGAAAATGCATTCGACAGAAACTGCCCTCATAAATGTTACAGATAACATTTTAAAAGCAATTGAGGAAAAAGCAGCGTCATTACTAGTACTACTTGATATGTCAAAAGCTTTTGACAGCCTTAATCATAATCTGTTATTAAGAAAACTACGAAAACTGGGTCTCAAAACCTCTGCAGCTTCTTGGTTTAGTAGCTATCTATCTAGTAGATATCAGAGAGTACGATATGAAGATTCAGTCTGGGAATTGTTACCATTAACAAACGGAGTACCTCAGGGGTCAATCTTGAGTCCTGTGCTTTTTACTATCTGCATTAATGATTTAATCAGTGCTATTACCCAAAGTCAAGCCGCTGCGTATGTTGATGATAGTCAATTGCACTTTAAATTTCTCGTATCAGACTCATCAAGTGCTATGGCCGCCGTAAATCAAGATCTTAGGAACATCAGTAGATGGTGTGCAGAGTATTCTTTACTTATAAACCCCGAGAAGACAAAATTAGTGGTTGTTGGCTCAGCACAACTTCTTAAGAGGCTACCTCATATCTCCTTAACTCTGTTGGGCAAAACTCACCAGTTTCGTTCGCTAAGGATCTCGGGGTATATGTTGATCAATATCTTAACTATGATGTACATACCACTAAAACAGCCTCTAGTTGCATGAACCAGTTACTACAGATAAGTAGAATTAAACACCTCTTAGAAAAGAAAACACTTTTATTACTTATAAATAGCTTTGTTTTTAGTAAATTGTTTTATTGTTGAGCAATGTGGGGGAACACATCTAAACGTAATCTACACAAACTACAGTTGGTACAAAATTTTGCTGCCAGAGTTGTATTAGGTTTAAGGAAATTTGACCATATCTCTCAGGGGCGGAGATCTCTTAGATGGTTAGATGTTACGGAAAAGGTTTTATTTAATGATATAGTTTTAGCATATAAATGTGTAAATGGTTTGGCTCCAGACTATTTAGGTAAATATTTTGTTAAGCGTTCAGCAGTTCACAACAGGAACACAAGGGGATGTAATAATTTTGTGATCCCCCGATTTAGATTGTCGATGGGACAAAGGGCATTTTATTTTCGCAGTCCACGGGAATGGAATGGGCTACCCGACAACATTAAGAATACTAAAGAAATTGATATTTTTAAGCGGACACTTTTTAATAATATGTTCTATTAACATTGTGACTGAAAAGCCCTGTTGAAGGGAGTCTCAATAAAGTATGTATGTATGTATGTATGTAAACCAGGAAATGATGGGACCCGCTACACACTGTGCGGGCAAGTGGTAATCATCAAATCTAGTAAAAACCACTTACCTTCAACATACTCTTAAAAATTTAAAAACAGTGAGATTGTGGCCGAGAGTCAAACTCTCGTAAATCAAGAATTGATGGTACGGGCTCCTCACTGTACGCACGAAGTAGTACTCATCACAGCTAGTAAAAACCACTTACTTTTAACATTCACTGACAAGTTTTAAACAAGTGACATGATGCCCAAGAGTCAAACTCTCGCAAATAAGGAATTGATGGGACGTGCAACACACCGTGCGTCCAAGTAGTACCCATCTCAGCTAGTAAAAACAACTTACTTTCAACCTGCTCTTAAAAGTTTTGAAAGAGTGAGACATTACCGACATTCTCCGAAAACAGGAGTTGATGGGACGCTCTCCACAACGAGAAGTAGACAAGAAGTACTCATCTCAGCTAGTTAAGACCATTTACTTTCAACATGCTCTTACAAGTTTTAAACGATTGAAATTATGACCGAGAGTCAAACTATCGCAAATCAGGAATTAATGGGAGGCGCTCCACACCGTACGCACAAGTAGTACTTTAGACAGCTTTTAAAAACCACTAACTTACAACAGGATCTTAGGAGTTTTAAATCTGTGAAATGGTGACGGAGAGTCACACTCTCGCATTTCAGCAATTGATGGAACAAGCACCATAGCGTGCGAACAAAGTAGTACTCATCTCATCTAGTAAGAAGCAAGTACTTTCAACATGGTCTTACAAGGTTTAAAAAAGTCTAATTATGACCCAGAGTCAAACTCTCGGCAATCAGGTATAGATTGGACGCGGTCCACACCGTTCGCACAAGTAGTACTCATCTGAGCTAGTAAAAACCACTAACTTTCAACATTCTCTGACAATTTTAAATGAGTGAGATAATGCCCCAATCTCTCGCAAAACAGGAATTAGTGAGACGCACCCTACACCATTTGCACAAGTAGTACTCATCACAGCTAGTAAAAACCACTCACTTTCAACATGCACCAACAAGTTTTGAAACAGTGAGATTTTAACCGAGAGGCAAACTCTCGCAAATCAGGAATTGACGGGACGCGCTCCAGGCTTTGCGCACAAGTAGTACTTATCTCAGCTAGTAAAAACCACCAGCTTAGAACAGGCTCTCAAAAGTTTAAAATTAGTGAGATGATGACAAAGGGTCAAAGTGTCGCAACTCAGGAGTTCATGGGATGCACTCCACACCGTGCGCCCAAGAAGTAGTCATGATAGCTAATAAAAACCACATAATTTGAACATGGTCTTACAAATTTTAAAAAAGTGAGATTATGACCCAGGGTCAAACTCTCGGCAATCAGGAATTGATTGAACGCGCTCCACACTGTGTGCATAAGGAGTACTCATCATAGCTAGTAAAAACCATTTAATTGTAACATGCTATTACCATTTTAAATGATTGAGATGATGACATTCTCTGATAAGTTGTAAATGAGTCACTTGATCCCAAAGAGTCAAACTCTCGCAAATCAGGAATTGTTGCAACACGCTCAACACTGTGCGCACAAGTAGTACTTATCACAGCTAGTAAAAACCACTAACTTACAACAGGCTCTCACAAGATTTAAAAAGTGAGAGTATGACCCTGAGTCAAACACTCGCAAATCAGGAATTGATGGAGCGCACTCCACACCGTGGGGACAAGTGGTACTCATCTCAGCTAGTAAACACCACAAAATTTCAACATGGTCTTACCAGTTTTCAAATGTGAGATTATGACCAAGTGGCAAACTCTAGCAAATCAGGGATTAATGGGACGCGCTCCAAACCGTACTCACAAGTAGTACTCATCACAACTAGTAAAAACAACTAACTTAGAACAGGCTGTGAAACGTTTTAAATGAGTGAGATGATGCCCAAGGGTCAAACTCTCGCACATCAGGAATTGATGGGACGCGCAACACACCGTGCGTAGACGTAGTACCCATCACAGCTAGTCAAAACAACTTTTTCTCAACATGCTCTTAAAAGTTTTGAAAGAGCGAGATCATCACAGAGAGTCTAATTCTCGGTAATCAGGAGTTGATGGGACGCTCTCCACAACGTACGCACAAGAAGTCCTCATCTCAGCTAATTAAAACCATTTACTTTCAACATGTTCTTAAAAGTTTTAAAAGAGTGAGATTATGACCGAATGTCCAACACTCGCAAATAGGTCAAGAAAAGATAATCATTGGTGGTGATTTTAATTGTCTACTGTCTTCCAAGGACAAACAAGGCAGAAACTCTGTCACTAAGAAAGCTTCTGTTATCAATGAAATCAAACGGTTATGCAATTCCCTCAACTTGACTGACATTTGGCGAGCTTTACATCCGGACTTGACGCGTTTCACATGGAGAAAGAAATCGTTGAAAATACAAAGCCGTCTCGATTACTTTTTAGTTTCGGAAGATTTAAGTGCATTAACAAAAAAGTGTGAAATTTTACAAGCACCCGAAAGTGATAATTCTGTTGTGTCCATTTGACTTAAAGATTCGCCTCTAATTTAAAGATTCTGCCTCCTTCTGGAGCCAGTTTCAAACCTGGTGGTATCAAAAATCTGAAGAACATATCTCGTTAAATTTAAGGCAAATCTTGTATGGGTGTTACGAGAGATTGCCTAAGAGGCAGCCCTAAATTATTGTATTCTTGTTGCAAAATATTATATTTTTTGCACTGGTGGGCGCGTGGACGGGCTACGTTTCCGGGATTTCCTTCTGCGGCTGCATGAAAAACTTATCATAATGAAGGAAATTGCTACGGCTGAAAAAACACTTTCAAAGTTCTTCCAAAAATGGGATTTTCTTTTCTAATGTTTTTCTTCTTTACATTTTTATATATCTTTGATTCAATTGTTTCTAAGCTACGTTACGGGCGCTCTACATTGTCCGTGTATTTCTTGTAATTATTGTACCTGTCAAATTATAATAATAATAATAATAATAAAAGAAAAATTAAAATTTTTATTATTTTATTAAAGAAAAAAGTGAGAGTATGTCCCAGAGTCAAACAATCGCAAATTAGGAATTGATGGAACGCACTCCACACCGTGCGGAAAAGTGGTACTCATCTCAGCTAGTAAACACCACAAAATTTCAACATGGTTTTACCAGTTTAAAAATTTGAGATTATGACCAAGTGCAAATCAGGAGTTGATGGGACGCGCTCCACACCGTACGCACAAGTAGTACTCATCACACCTAATACAAACCACCAACTTACAACAGGCTGTGACAGGTTTTAAATTAGTGAGATGATTACCGAGACCGCCGTAGACCGGCGTACATGTAGCACTCATCTCAGCGAGAAAAAGCCACTAACTTTCATCATTCTCTTACAAATTTTAAATGAGTGAGATGATGCCCAAGAGTAAAACTCTCGCAAATCAGGATTTGTTGCAACGCGCTCCACACCGTTCCCACAAGCAGTACTTATCACAGCTAGTAAAAACCACTAACTTACAACAGACTCTCACAACATTTAAAATGTGAGAGTATGATCCAGAGTCAAACACTCGCAAATCAGGAATTGATGGAACGCACTCCCTACTGTGCGGACAAGTGGTACTCATCTCAGCTAGTAAACACCACAAAATTTCAACATGGTCTTACAAGTGTCAAACTCTAGCAAATCAGGAATTGATGGGACGCGCTCCACACTGTACGCACAAGTAGTACTCATCACAGCTAGTAAAAACCACTAACTTAGAAAGGGCTGTGACAAGTATTAAATGAGTGAGATGATGAACGAGATGCAGTCTGTCGGAAATGAGCAGTTGATGGAACGCACACCACAACCTGCAAACTTCACACCGTGCGGACAAGTGGTACTCATCTCAGCTAGTAAACACCACAAAATTTCAAGATGGTCTTACCAGTTTTAAAATGTGAGATTATGACCAAGTGTCAAACTCTAGCAAATCAGGAATTGATGGGACGCGCTCCTCACCGTACGCACAAGTTACAACAGGCTCTTACGAGTTTTAAATCAGTGAAATGCTGACCGAGAGTCAAGCTCTCGAAGTTCAGGAATTGATGGGACGCACTCCACATCGCGCGCACAAGTAGTTCCCATCTCAGCTAGTAAAAGCCACATAACTTCAACATGATCTTACAAGTTTTAAAAAAGTAGGATTATGACCGAGGGTAAAACTGTTGGCAATGAGGAATTGATTGGACGCGCTCTACACTTTTAGGCACAAGAAGTACTCATCAGAGATATTAAAAATCACTTAATTTCAACATGCTCTTACAAGTTTTAAACGATTGAGATTATGACCGAGAGTCAAACTATCACAAATCAGGAATTAATGAGACGCACCCTACGCCGTGTGCACCAGTAGTACTCATCACAGCGAGTAAAAACCACTCACTTTCAACATGCTCTTAAAGTTTTGAAACAGTGAGATTTTAACCGAGAGGCAAACTCTCGCAAATCAGGAATTGATGGGATGCACTCCAGGCCTTGCGCACAAGTAGTACTCATCTCAGCTAGTAAAAACCACTAACTTACAACAGGCTCTCACAAGTTTAAAATTAGTTAGATGATGACCGAGAGTCAAACTCTCGCAACTCAGGAATGGATGGGATGCGCTGCACACCGTGCGCCCAAGAAGTACTCATGATAGCTAATAAAAACCACATAATTTGAACATGGTCTTAGAAATTTTAAAAAAGTAAGATTATGACCCAGGGTCAAACCCTCAGCAATCAGGATTTGATTGAACGCCCTCCGCACTGTGTGCATAAGTACTCATCACAGCTCTCACAATATTTAAAAAGTGAGAGTATGACCCAGAGTCAAACAGTCGTAAATCAGGAATTGATGGAACGCACTCCACACCGTACGGACAAGTAGTACTCACCTCAGCTAGTAAACACCACAAAATTTCAACATGGTCTTACCAGTTTTCAAATGTGAGATTATGACCAAGTGCCAAACTCTAGCAAACCAGGAATTAATGGGACGCGCTACAAACCATACTCACAAGTAGTACTCATCACAGCTAGTAAAAACAACTAACTTAGAACAGGCTGTGAAAAGTTTTAAATGAGTGAGATGATGCCCAAGAGTCAAACTCTCGCACATCAGGAATTGATGGGACGCGGAACAAACGGTGCCTAGAAGTAGTACCCATCACAGCTAGAAAAAACAACTTTTTTTCAAGATGCTCATTAAGGTTTTAAAAGAGCGAGATCATCACAGAGAGTCTAATTCTCGGTAATCAGGAGTTGATGGGACGCTCTCCACAAGTACGCACAAGAAGTACTCATCTCAGCTACTTAAGACCATTTACTCTCAACATGTTGTTACAAGTTTTAAAAGAGTGAGATTATGAGCGAATGTCCAACACTGGCAAATCAGGAATTGATGGCACGCGCTCCACACCGTTTGCAAAACTAGTGAATAGTAGAAACCACTAACTTTTAACCATCTCTCACAAGTTCTAAATGAGTGATATGATCTGTCACAAATCAAATATTGATGGGACGCGCTACACACTGTGCGCGCATGTAGTACTCATCACAGGTTATCTTTAACATGCTCTTAGAAATTTTAAATGAGTGAGAAGATGACCGAGAGTCAAACTCTCGCAAATCAGGAATTGATGGGACGCGCTCCACACGATACGCAGGAAGGAGTACTCATCACAGCTAGTAAAAACCACTAACTTTCAAAATTCTCTGAGAAGTTTTAGAAGAGTGAGAAGGTGCCCAAGAGTGAAACACTCGCAAAAAGGAAACGATGAGACGCGCTCGAAACCGTGCGCAGAACTAGTACTCATCTAAGCTAGTAATAACCACACACATTCAACATGCTCTTACACTCAAAAATCAGGAATTGATGGAACGCACTCCACACCGTGCGGACAAGTGGTACTCATCTTAGCTAGTAAACACCACAAAATTTCAACATGGTGTTACCAGTTTTCAAATGTGAGATTATGACCAAGTGGCAAACTGTAGCAAATCAGGAATTAATGGGAAGCGCTCCAAACCGGACGCACAAGTAGTACTCATCACAGCTAGTAAAAACAACTAACTTAGAACAGGCTGTTAAAAGTTTTAAATGAGTGAGATGATGCCCGATAGTAAGACTCTCGCAAATCAGGAATTGATTGGGCTCTTAACACAGCGTGTGTACTTGTAGTGCCCATAACACCTAGTAAAAACAACTTTCTTTCAACATGCTCTTAGAAGTTTTAAAAGAGTGAGAGCATGACCGAGAGTCTAACTCTCGTAAATCAGGAATTAATGGGACGTTCTCCACACCGTACGCACAAGAAATACTCATCACAGCTATTTAAAACCATTTACCTTCAACATGCTCTTACAAGTTTTAACAGAGTGAGATTATGACCGATTATGAAACAGACGCAAATCAGGAATTGATGGCAGGCGCTCCACACCGTGTGCACAGGTAGTAGTCATCAAAGCTAGTTAAAATCATTAACATTTAACATGCTGTTAAGAGTTTTAAAAGATTGGGATTATGACCGAGAATCAAACTCTCGCAAATCAGGAATTGATTAGACGCGCTCCACACCGTACGCACGAGTAGTACTCAACACAGTTGGTGAAAACCACTAATTTACAAAAGGCTCCCACAAGTTTTGAACGAGTGCGATGATGACCGAGAATCAATCTCTCGCAAAACAGGCATTAATTAGGAGAAGTTTTAAAAGATTGGGATTATGACCGAGAGTCGAGAATTAATGGGAGGCGCTCCACACCGTACGCACAAGTAGTACTTAACACAGCTAGTAAAAACCACTAACTTACAACAGGGTATTACAAGTTTTAAATGAGTGAGATGATGACCGAGAGTCAAACTCTCGCATTTCAGTAATTGATGGGACGAGCTCGACACCGTGTGTAGAAGTAGTACTCATCACAAGTAGTAAAAACACTAACTTTTAACATACTCTCACAAGTTCTAAATGAGGGATATGATGAGCAAGAGCCAAACTCTCACAAATCAGGAATTGATGGAACGGGCTCCACACCGTGCGCACAAAGTAGTACTCATCACAGCTAGTAAAGATAACTTATTTCTACATCCTCTTACAAGTTTTAAAAAAGGAGTGACGTTATGACCGAGAGCCAAACACTCGAAAATCGGGAATTGTTGGGATGTTCTCCACACCGTATGTACAAGAAGTACTCATCACCGCTAGTTAAAACCATTTACCTTCAACATGCTCTTACACGTTTTAAAAGAGTGAGATTGTGACCGAGTGTCAAACACACGCAAATAAGGAATTGATGGTGAACGGTCCACACCGTGTGCACAAGTAGTACTCATCACAGCCAGTAAAAACCACTAACTTTTAACTTGCTCTTAAAACTTTTAAAAGATTGGGATTACGACCGAGACTCAAACTATCGCAAATCAGGAATTGATGGGACGATCTCCACGTTCGCACCAGTAGTACTTATAACAGCTAGTAAAAACCACTAACTTACAACAGGCTCTCACAAGCTTTAAATGAGAGAGACGCTGACCGAGAGACAAACTACTTTAAATCAGGAATTGATGGAACGCTCTCCACGCTGTGCGCACAAGTGGCACTCATCACAGCTAGTAAAAAGCAATAACTTACAACATTCTCTGATAAGTTGTAAATGAGTGAGATGATGCCCAAGAGTCAAATTCTCGCAAAACAGGAATTGATGAGACGCGCTCCAGACCGTGCGCACAACTAGTACTCATCTCAGCTAGTGAAAACCAATTAATTTCAACATGCTCTTACAAGTTTGAAAAGAGTGAGATTATCACCGAGAGTCAAACTGTCGCAAATCAGGAATTGTTGGAACGCTCTCCACACTGTGCGCACAAGTAGTACTCATCACAGATAGTAAAAATCACTTAATTTCAACATGCTCTTAGAAGTTTTAAAAGATTGAGATTATGAGCGAGAGTCAAACTCTCGCAAATCGGGAATCTTAGGGACTCGCTCCACACTATGCGCACAAGTAGTACTCATCACAGCTAGTAAAGAGCATGAACTTACAACAGGCTCTCACAAGTTTTAAATGAGTGAGATGATGACCGAGAGTCAAACTCTCGGAAATCAGTTATTGACGGGACGAGCTCCACACCGTGCGCACAAGAAGTACTCATCTCAGATAGTAAAAACCTCTTAATTTCAACCTTGTCTTAGAGTGAGATTATGACCTAGAGAAAAACTCTCGCAAGTCAGGATTTCATCGGAGGTCCTCCACACACGCGGAAAAGTTTTACTCACCAAAGCTAGTAAAAACCATTTAAAAAGTGAGATTATGACCGAGAGTCAAACTCTCGCAAATCAGGAATTGATGAGACGTGCTCCACACCGTACGCACAAGTAGTACTCAACACAGGTGATGCGGTTCCAGTCAAAAGCCCACATTTCACCCTTGCTCACCATAGAGTCTCCAGTAGCTCAGTGGTTAGAGCGTCCGTCTAGATCGCGGAGGGTCGTGGGTTCAAATCCCATCTGGAACTCGGATTTTTTTCCGAGTTTCCATTTGATGTTATATGCATTTCTATCATGTTGAATTTCAACATGGTCTTACAAATTTTTAAAAAAGTGAGATTATGACCGAGGGTCAAACTCTCGGCAATCAGGAATTGTTGGAACGCGCTCCACATTGTACGCATAAGTAGTAATTATCACAGCTAGTAAAAACCACTAACTTACAACAGGGTCTGACAAGTTTGAAAAAGTGAAGGTATGACCGAGAGTCAAACTCTCGCAAATCAGGAATTGATCAGACGCGCTCCACACCGTACGAACAAGTAGTACTCAACACAGCTAGTGAAAACCACTCATTTACAAAACGCTTTCACAAGTTTTAAATGAGTGAGATGATGACCGAGGGTCAATCTCTCGCCAAACAGGAATTAATGAGAGGCGCCCTACACCGTGTGCACAAGTAGTACTTATCAGAGCTAGAAAAAAACCACTCACCTTCAACATGCTCTTACAAGTTGTAAAAGAGTGAGATTATAATCGAAAGGAAAACTCTCGCAAATCAGGAATTGATGGGACGCGTTCCACACCGCGCGAAGACGTAGCACTTATCACAGCTAGTAAAAACCACTTACAACAGGCCATCACGAGTTTTATATGCGTGAGATGACGACCGAGAGTCAAACGCTCGAAAAATCAGGAATTGATGGCACCATCTCGACACCGTGCGCACAAGAAGTACTCATCTCAGCTACTAAAAACCACATAATTTTAAGATGGTCTTACAACTTTTAAAAAAAGTGAGATGATGCCCAAGAGTCAAACTCTCGCAAAACAGGAATTAATGAGACGCGCTCCACACCGTGTGCACAACTAGTACTCATCTCAACTAGTTAAAATCACTTAATTTCAACATGCTCTTACACGTTTTAAGAGAGTGAGATTCTCGCCGAGTTTCAAACTATCGCAAATCAGGAATTGTTTGAAGGCACTCCACACTGTGCGCACAAGTAGTAATTATCACAGCTAGTAAAAACCACGGACTTACAACAACCTCTCACAAGTTTTAAAAAGAGAGAGTATGACCGAGAGACAAACTCTCGTAAATCAGGAATTGATGGCACGCGCTCCACGCTGTGCGCAGAAGTGGTACTCATGTCAGGTAGTAAAAACGAGAAAATTTCAACATGGTCTTACCGGTTTTAAAATGTGATTTTATGACCACGAGTCAAACTCGAACAAGTGCTACTCATCTCAGCTAGTAAAAACCACAAAATTTCAAAATGGTGTTACCAGTTTTATTATGTGAGATTATGACCAAGAGTCAGACTCTAGCAAATCAGGAATTGATGGGACGCGCTCCACACCGTACGCACAAGTAGTACTCATCACGGCTAGTAAAAACAGGTAACTTACAACAGGTTACAAACAAGTTTTAAATGAGTGAGCTGATGACCGAGAGTCAGTCTGTCGTAAATCTGCAATATATGAAACGCGTTGCACAGTCCGCACAAGTAGCACTCATCTCAGCGAGTAGAAACCACTAGCTTTCAACATTCTATGACAAGTTTTAAATGAGTGAGATGATGCCCAGGAGTTAAACTCTCGCAAAACAGGAATTGATGAGACCCGCTCTACACCGTGCGCAAAAGTAGTAATCATCTCAGCAAGTAAAAACCACCTAATTTCAACATGGTCTTACAAGTTTTAATAGCGTGCGATTATGACCGAGAGTAAGACTGTCGCAAATCAGGAATTGAACGCTCCACACCGTGCGCACAATTAGCACTCATCACAGCTAGTAAAAACCACTTACTTCATCATGCTCTTACAAGTTTTATAAGAGTGCAATTATGACCGAGAGTCAAATTCTCGCAAATAAGGAATTGATGGAACGCGCTCCACGCCGTGCGAAAGAGTTGTTCTTATCTCAGCTAATAAAAACCAGTAACTTTCAACATGCTCTTACTTTTGTTAAGAGAGTGAGGTTACGACCGAGAGTAAGACTCTCGCAAATCAGGAATTGATGGGACGCGCAACACACCGTGCGTACAAGTAGTACTCATCACAGCTAGTTAAAACCATTTACCTTAAACATGTTCTGACAAGTTTTAAAAGAGTTAGATTATGACCGAGTGTCAAACATACGCAAATCAGGAATTCATGGCGCGCGCTCCACACCGTGTTCACAAGTAGTACTCATTAAAGCCAGTAAAAACCACTAACTTTTAACATGCTCTTACAAGTTTTAACAGATTGGGATTATGACCGAGAGTCAAACTCTCGCAAAACAGGAATTGATGGGACGCACAAGAAATACTCATCACGACCAGTTAAAACCATTTACTTTCAACATGGTCTTAAACGTTTTAAAAGAGTGAGATTATGACCGAATCTCAAACACACCAAATCAGGAATTGATGGCATGCCCCCCACACCATGTCCATAAGTAGTACTCATCAAAGCCAGTAAAAACCACCAACTTTTAACATGCTCTCCAAGTTCTAAATTAGTGATATGATGACCGAGTGTCAAACTCTCACAAATCAGGAATTCATGGGATGCGCTACAGACTGTGCGCTAACAGCTAATAAAAACGACTTACTTTCAACATGCTCTTACAAGTTTTAAAAGATTGGGATTATGACCGAGAGTAAAACTATGGACAATCAGGAATTGATGGGACGCGCTCCACACCGTGCGCAAAAGTAGTAGTTGTCACAGCTAGTGAAAACCACTAACTTAAAACAGGCTCTTACGGCTTTTAAATGAGTGAGATGATGACCGAGAGTCAATTCTCGCAAATCAGCAATTGATGGAACGCGCTCCACACCCTGAGCACAAGTAGTACTCATCAAAGCCAGTAAAAACCACTAACTTTTAACATACTCTTACAAATTTTTACAGATTGTTATTATGACCGAGAGTCAAACTCTCGCAAGACAGGAATTGATTGGACGTTTTCCACATCGTACGCAAGAGAACTACTCATCACCGCCAGTTAAAACCATTTACTTTCAACATGCTCTTAAAAGTTTTAAAAGAGTGAGATTATGACCGAATCTCAAACACACGCAAATCAGGATTTCATAGCATGCGCTCCACACCATGTCCACAAGTAGCACTCATCAAAGCCAGTAAAAACCACCAACTTTTTACATGCTCTCCAAGTTCTAAATGAGTGATATGATGACCGAGAGTCAAACTCTCACAAATCAGGAATTCATGGGAGGCGCTACACACTGTGCGCCGAAGTAGTACTCATCACAGCTAGTAAAAACGACTTACTTTCAACATGCTCTTACAAGTTTTAAAAGATTGGGATTATGACCGAGAATCAGACTATCGACAATAAGGAATTGATGGGACGCGCTCCAACCGTGCGCAAAAGTAGTAGTTGTGGCAGCTAGTGAAACCACTAACTTACAACAGGCTCTTACGGCTTTTAAATGAGTGAGATGATGACCGAGAGTCAATCTCTCGCAAAACAGGAATTGATCAGACGCGCTCTACACCGAGTGCACAAGTAGTACTCATCACAGCTAGTAAAAGCACTAACTTTTAACATGCTCTCACAGTTTCTAAATCAGTGATATGATGAGCGAGAGTTAAACTCCCCCAAATCAGGAATTGATGGGATGGGCTCCACACTGTGCGCACAAAGTAGTACCCATCACAGCTAGTAAAAACAACTGATTTCTACATGCTCTTACAAGTTTGAAAAAAGAGTGAGGTTATGACCGAGAGTCAAACACTCGCAAATCAGGAATAGATGGGACGCTCTACACACCGTACGCATAATAACTACTCATCACAGGTAGTTAACACCATTTGCTTTGATCATGCTCTTACAATTTTAAAAAGAATGACATTATGTCCGAATGTCAAACAAGCGCAAATCAGGAATTGATGGTACGCGCTCCACACCGAGTGCACAAGTAGTACTCATCACAGCTAGTAAAAACCACTTACTTTGAACATGCTCTTACAAGTTTTAAAAGAGTGACGTTATGACCGAGATTCAAACTCTCGCAAATCAGGAATTGATGGTACACGCTCGACACCGTGTGTACAAGTAGTACTAATTAAAGCTAGTAATAACCACGAAGTTTTATCATGCTCTCACAAGTTCTAAATGAGGGAGATGATGACCGAGAGTCAAACTGTCGCAAATAAGGAATTGATGGGACGTGCTCCACACTATGCGCACAAGTAGTACTCATCACAGCTAGTAAAAACCACTTACTTTCAACATTCTTTTACACGTTTAAAATGATTGAGATTATGACCGAGAGTCAAACTCAAGTAAATCACGAATTGATGGGACGCGGTCCACACCTTGCGCTCTAGTAGTACTTATCACAGCTAGTATAAACTACTAACTTTGAGATGAGTGAGACGCTCTCGACAATGTGCGCACAAGTAGTACTCATCTCAGCTAATAAAAACCACCTAATTTCAACATTGCCTTACGAGTCTTAAAACAGTGAGATTATGAATGAGAGTCACACTCTCGCAAATCAGGAATTGATGGGCCACGCTCCAAATCGTGCGCACAAGTAGTACTCATCACAGCTAGTAACAACCAGTTCCTTTCAACATGCTTTTACAAGTTTAAAAAATGAGATTTTGACCGAGAGTGAAACTCTTGGAAATCAGGAATTGATGGGACCCGCTAAATGCCGTGCGCTCAAGTAGTGCTCATCACAGGTAGTAAGAACCACTTTCTTTCAACATGCTCTAACAAGTTTCAAACGACTGGGGTTGTAACCGAGAGTCAAATTCTCACAAATCATGAATTGATGGGACGCACTCCACACTGGGCGCAATGAGAGCACTCATCACAGCCAGTAAAAACCAGTAACTTTCAATATTTTCTTACAAGTTTTAAAAGATTGAGATTATGACTGATTGTCAAACACTCGCAAATCAGGAATTGATGGCACGCGCTCCATACCATACGACCAACTAGTTCTCATCACAGCTAGTAAAAAACACTAACCTTCAACATTCTGTGACAAGTTTTAAATGAGTGATTTGATGCGCAAGAGTGAAACTCTTGGAAAAAGTAATTGATTAGACGCGCTCCACAACGTGCGTAAAACTAGTACTAATCTCATCCAGTAAAAACCACTTAATTTCAACATGGTCTTATAAGTTTTAAAAGAGTGAGATTATGACCGAGAGTCAAACTCTCGCAAATCAGGAATTTATGCGACGCGCTGCACACCGTACGCACAAGAAGTACTCGTGAAAGCCAGTAGAAACCACTTAATTTGAACATGGTCTTACAAGTTTTAAAAGAGTGAGATTATGACCGAGAGTCAAACTATCGCAAATCAGGAATTGATGGGACGCGTTCCACACCGTGCACACCAGTAGTACTTCTTACAGCTAGTAAAAACGACTAACTTACAACAGGCTCCCACAAGTCTTAAGTGAGTGAGATGATGACCGAGAGTCAAAGTCTCGCAACTCAGAAATTGATGGGACGCGCTCCTCACTGTGCGCACAAGTAGCACTCATCACAGCTAGTAAAAAGCACTTACTTTCAACATGCTCGTACAAGTTTCAAAAGAGTGGAATTATGGGGGAGAGTCAAATACTCGCAAGTGAAGAATTGATGGGACGCGCACCACACCGTGAGCACATGGAGTACTCATCACAGTTGGTAAAAACTACTCACTTTCAACATCCTCTTACCAGTTTTAAAACAGTGTCAATATGACCTAGAGTCAAACACTCGCAAATCAGGAATTGATGGAACGCGCTCTACACCGTGCACACAAGTAGAACTTATCACAGCTAGTAAAAACCACTTACTTTAAACATGCTCTTAAAAGTTTTAAAAGAGGGAGGTTATGGCCGAGAGTCAAACTCTCGCAAACAGTAATTGATGGGACGCGCTCCACACCGAGTACTAATCACAGTTAGTAAAAACCACATAGCTTAATATGCTCTCACAAGTTCTATATGAGTGAGATGATGACCGTGAGTCAAACTCTCGAAAATCAGGAAATTATGGGACATGCAACAAACACTGCGTACAAGTAGTACTCATCACAGCTAGTGAAAAACACTTAATTTCAACGTGGTCTTACATGTTTTTAAAGAGTGAGATTATGACCGAGAGTCAAACTCTCGCAAATCAGAAATTGTTGGGACGCGCTCAACACCTTGCGCACAAGTAGTATTCGTCACAGCTAGTAAAAACCACTTAATTTCAAAATCGTCTTACAAGTTTAAAAAAAGGAGATCTTGACCCAGAGTCACTCTCGCATATCAGGAATTCATGGGACCCGCTAAACACCGTGCGCCCCAAGTAGTGCTCATCACAGGTAGTAAAAACCACTTACTTTCAAATGCTCTAACAAGTTTGAAAAGAGTGAGGTTATGACCGAGAGTCAAACTCTAAAAAATCAGGAATTGATCGGACGCACTCCACCCCGTACGCACAAGTAGTACTTATCACAGTTAGTTAAAAGGATCTTCCTTCAACAGGCTCTTACAAGTTTTAAAAGAGTGAGATTATGATCGATTGTCAAACACTCGCAAATCAAAAAGTTATGGCACTCGCTCCACACAGTACGCCCCACTATTACTCATCACAGCTAGTAAAACCCACTAACTTTCAACATTCTTTCAACATTACTCATCTCAGATAGTCAAAACCACTTAATTTTAACATGGTCTTACAAATTTTAAAAGAGTGAGATTTTGACCGAGAGTAAAACACTCGGAACTCAGGAATTGATGGCACGCGCTCCGCACTGTGCGCACAAATAGTACTCATCAGAGCTAGTAAAAAAAACTTAATTTCAACATGTTCTTACCAGATTTTAAAAGTGAGATTATGACCGAGAGTCAAATTCTAGCAAATGAGGAATTGATGGGACGCGCACCACCCCGTGCGCACAAGCAAGTAGTACTCATCACAGCTAGTGAAAATTACTAATTAACAAGAGGCTGTGACAAGTTTTAAAGGAGTGAGATGAGGACCGAGAGTCAATCTCTCGCAAATCAGTAATTGCTGGAACGCGCTCCACTCCTTGCGCCAAGTAGTACTCATCTCAGCTAGTAAAAAGCACTAACTGTAAACATTCTCTGACAAGTTTTAAATGAGTGAGGTGATGCCCAAGAGTCAAACTCTCGCAAAACAGGAATTGATGAGACGCCCTCTACACCGTGTGCACAAGTAGTACTCATCTCAGCTAGTAAAAACCACATAATTTCAACATGATCTTAGAAGTTTTAAAATAGTGAGATTATTTCCGAGAGTCAAACCCTCGCCAATCAGCAATTGATGGGACGTGCTCCACACCGTATGCACGAAGTAGTACTCATCACAGCTAGTATAACAACTTCTTTTCAACATGCTCTTACAAGTTTTAAAAGATTGGGATTATGATCGAGAGTCAAACTATCGCAAATCAGGAATTGATGGTATCCGCTCCTCACCGTGCGCACCATTAATACTTATCACAGCTCGTAAAAAGCACATAATTTCAACATGGTCTTTCAAGTTTTCAAAGAGTGAGGCTATGACCGAGAGTCAAACTCTCGCAAATCAGGAATTGATGGAACGGGCTCCAAGCCGTGTGAACAAGTAGTACTCACCACACCTTGTAACAACAGTAACTTTTAACATGCTCTCACAAGTTCTAAATGAGTGATATGATGAGCAAGAGTCAAACTCTCACAAATCAGGCAATGAAAACGTAAAGCTTGTGCCATGTGGCTGGAGTGACAAGGATACTTCACAAATTAATGTGATCAAGTAAGCGGAAGCCACTCTAAAGGCACTAAGGCCACAAGGTAGCGGGCATTACCCCTTAAATCTACCAAGGGGTAATGCCCGCTACCTTGTGGCCTTAGTGCCCTTTGAGTGGCTTCAGCTTACTTGATCACATTAATTTGTGAAGTATCTTTGTCACGCCAGCCACATCCCACAAGCTTGTTTTATGGATATGGGGGTACTTGAGCTTGAGCATTAGCTATGCCATGTTGATGAGGCCTAACAAGTTGGGATAACTGCTGATTGGCCCACATAGCATCATCTTCACTCCCCAAGTTGTCAGCATGACAAAAGGTGACGAGAATCAACCGGATGAGAATGCGAAAGCGGATGAGAATGCGGATGGTGATGTTGTCGCCGAAACGCCAGTATTATTTTCTGAGGAAAACAATACACCCAGGGGTCCAAGTCCCCATAGGCTGAGGAACGAGAAGATTTTGTTCCTGCACCGAGTGTTTTGCAGGATTTATATGCAAGCGGGGCTCGTTTTACTAAAGTCCCCGGCAGCACGTGGTCGTTTGGAAAAAATGGTGTACGTCTGAAGAAGGAGTTATTTGTGTACTTCACAATAGACACCCTCTGCTCTAGCCAAGACATTCTAGAAGGGCTTGACAAAGCGGGCCTGGACATTGACACGATTTATTCAATACAGCGCCGCGCTTCAAACAACACATGGATTGTGTCCTTTGAATCTAGTGACGCTAAAAATGTTGCCCTCGGCCTTCAAGAAGTTTGGATTAATGGTTGCCAAGTTTTGTTGTGGGATTGTGAAAGGAAAGTGGTTCTTGCTAAAGTTGTCGAACATCCGACCGAATTGCCGGATACGATTTTAATTGGGCGACTTTCGGCGTACGGAAAGGTTTATTCTTTTCGTCGAGATAGAATTGCGTCTTCTATTTTGAATGGGATTCGTACTGCTCGAATGCGCCTTCAGATGGACATCCCGTCCACTGTTTTTATTGCAGGCGAGTTCATTCGTATGTGGTATCCAGGTCAACCGAAGACCTGTCGTCTTTGCGGGGACTCTGATCATTTGGCCGCGAGTTGTTCCTCTGTTCGTTGTTTCAATTGTGAGAAACCTGGACACCGCATGGAGGATTGCGAGGAGTCTACTCGGTGTTGTATTTGCCGTTCGAATGAGCATCCCGCCATGGATTGTCCATTCTTGTTGTACAGTGCAAACATTGACGTTCAGCCTTCCAATTCATCATATGCTGATGTTGCGAAGACCGTAACTTCCCCGCCGGCCGTAATTTCCTAACCGGCCGCGTCGCCCTCGTACGCGAGTGTGGCCTCGCGTTCGCCGGAACAAGTCGAAGCTATTCGCGCTGCGGGGGCCGCGTCGGGCGGGGCTTCTACTCAGTTGAATTCCAGTGGTAAAATGGCTCAGCAAAATTCCCTAAGATGAATAGTGCGACGGTAGCACCCGAGAAGAGTGATAAGTAGAGGAAGAGA
>JAEMWC010000853.1:0-50000 GCA_016490735.1 Pachyseris speciosa | reverse complement strand
TTCATCAAAGATGACCTTGACGTACAGATTCAAGCTGAAATAATTGACGACCTTGCATTTTCATTAACGGACCTTGAACGCGAAAGCTGTGAGGGTGAAATAACGAAAGATGAGCTTTTTTCTGCCCTGAAAGGGCTTCAGACTGGTAAATCGCGTGGGTCTGATGGTCTTCCGCTGAATTTTATCTGTCTTTCTGGGATTATTTGGGCGACATTCTCGTTTTAGTTCTTAACGAAAACTATCGTTTGGGGGTCCTAACTGACAGCCAGCGTGAGGGCCTCTTGCGCTTGCTGTACAAAAAGGATGATAGGCGAGTGCCGAAAAATTGGCGTCCAATATCTCTCCTAAACACAGGTAATCACAGAGCGTTTAAAACCGGTGATGAGTTCTATTGTTCATCACGATCAAACGTGCGGCGTAGTGGGAAGAGCGATTTATTTTAACTTACAGTTAATCCGTGATACACTCGATATGATTGACAAAACTGACGAAACTGGCATTCTTGTTACGCTAGACCAGGAAAAAGCTTTTGATCGCGTTGACCATGGTTTTCTTATGCGCACTCTCTCGAAATTCGGTTTTGGTCCTTCCTTTTGTCGCTGGGTGCGTCTCTTTTATAATGATGTCTTTTCACGTATTATCTGTAATGTCAATCTCACTAACGCCGTTTTCCTTGAGAGGGGAGTGAGGCAGGGTTGTCGCCTGTCTCCCCTTCTTTATGTCTTGGTGTCGGAGGTTTTGTCAACTCAAATCAGGAAATGTAAGCAAGTCGAGGGCTTCCGGCTTCCCGGAGCTGGGGATCTTCAATTTAAAATCTCCCAGTACGCCGATGATGCCACTAATTTTGTTAAAAGCGAGCTTTCTCTCTGTCATCTTTTGCGTGTTGTACATAAGTATGAACTAGGGTGAGGCGCGAAACTCAACTCCTCCAAGTCAGAGGCTACGTGGCTTGGGCGGTGGAGAACGAATGGCGCCTTTCCCTTCGGTTTAAATTGGGTATCGAAAATGAAAATCTTAGGGGTTTATTTTTGAAATGGCCTAGTATCTGTCGAGTCGGATAACTGGAAATCGAAGCTTGACAAACTAGAAACCGTTCTTAATTTATGGAAACAGAGAGAGCTGTCTTTTTCAGGCCGTGCAGTGATTGTTAATGTACTTGGCGCTGGCCGGTTTTGGCACGTGGCCAAAATTATCGCGCCTGCCAACTGGGTTTGTGATCGTTTTCATCGTCTCGTATGGTCTTTTGTGTGGAAAGGTAAAACGGAGAACGTCAGTCGGCAGCGTTGTTGCGCGCCTATCGAAATTGGTGGCTTTAACGTTGTTGACTTTCGTTCTAAATGTGTTAGTCTTCCTCTGTCTTGTTTTTGTAGTCTCCGCGATAATTCTGGTGGCCAGAAATGGCATTATCTGGCCCGTTATTTTATCGGGAATCGCCTAGCAAGACTTTACGAGTGATTTGCTTTTGCTTCGAATCTGGTTCCGTCTTCATCGGAGCCTTCTCATTTTTACCGTAGATGTCTAAACATTTTCCAGCAGCTATTTGATAAGTATGGATGGACCAAGCTAGGAAAAAACTCAAGGACACAGATTTCCATGTGTATGATGATATTCCTAAGCCACTGTACGACTTACGGAAGGGACAACTGAAAAAGCTGCAAGAAGCGAGAGAAAAAGGTTACACCGCCTTTTTCAGCAGGGCCCATCCGGACAAACTGTTTGTTAATGGCAAATACATTGCTCCTGGTGAATCAGTGTAGCAGTATCCTTTGTTAACCCCCTAATCCTTTCGACTGCTTTGATGATACCCAATAGTGTTATTTGCATATCTGTTTCTGTGTTTCCACCCAAGGGAGCTCTAGGGATATAAAGCCAAGTACTCTAATTTACACGATCCGAAAACTAATCCCGGACAAATTATTTCTTTTTATAAGATGTGTCAGTGTATGTGTCTGTATCAGTGTCTTTTTCTGTGTCTCTGTGTAACTTTATGTGCTTTTCACCCTTATTCTCGAACCCTATATTTCAATACATCTTGTCTCAGGTTTACTCTTCACAACTTTTTTCAATCTCTGGGTAATTATTCTGTCGGCACCCTAAGTTTATGCTTTAGTCTGCGTCTTATATGTATGTACGAGCGTTTGTTTTATTTTTATCTGTTTCGCGTAACGTCGTATTTGCTTTTCGTTAGTAAAAATTGCGGTGTTATATTTCAATTGTTAGGTTGCTGTTCCCTTGACACCTTCCTTCACAACAGAATTGTCACTTCTGGACCATAACATGGCGAATTTTAATGATATGCAAATTTGTTCCCTAAATGTCAGAGGTCTGTCCAACAACTCAAAGAGACGCGAAACTTTCTTCTGGTTGAGAAAAAAGAAATTTTCTATATATTGTCTACAGGAAACACATAGCTCAAGTGACACTGAAGCCTATTGGCGTTCTGAGTGGGGATATTCAGCTTTATTTACTAACTTCTCCAGCTCTAAAGCCGGTGTCGGTATTCTTTTCAACAACAATTTCCAGTTCAATATTTTAAGATCCTTAATTGATCCCGAAGGAAGATTTATTATTGTCGATATCGAGACAAAAGGTGAAATATTAACACTTCTGAATATCTACGCACCCAATCAAGATGACCCTACCTTTTATAAAAATGTAGGTGAAAACATTTCTTCCTTTGAATGTGATTTCATTGTTTTTGGTGGCGACTTCAACTTAGTCTGTGATTTTCATAAAGATAAAAAAGGTGGTGCTCCTGTTACTCAATGGAAATCTCGTAATGAAGTTGAGCTCTTAAAGCTAAAATTTGAACTAATGGATATTTGGAGAGTTCTCAACCCAGATACTAGGCGTTATACCTGGAGAAGGAAAAAACCAGAAATTCAATGCCGTTTAGACTTTTTCTTAATTAGCAATACTCTCTGCCCTAAAGTTCTGGAAGCAGAAATCTTACCCGGTTACCGGACTGACCATTCAATGATTACTGTTCGTCTTAGTGCTGCAGTCAACCCCAGAGGACCCGGTTTTTGGAAATTAAACACGCATTTTTTGACTGAAACGGACTACGTAACCTTAATAAAGAAGACTAAAGCAGACGTGTCAACGGAATATGATGGCCAGTGTGAGGTAGATGAGGTGTTGAAATGGGATGTAATTGAAAATGCAAATTAAATGCAAATTAGAGCAGTTTCAATTAAATACGCTGCTACCAAGAAAATGAATTTTAATAAAAAGGAACATATTTTAGAGAAAGATATTTTGACACTTGAAAGGAAACTTGATGAAAGGAATTTACCAGAGGCAGGTCGGAAATTTTTGGAATCGGAACTAGCAACTAAAAGACAGCAGTTAGAGGAGATAATCGGTTACAAAACGCAAGGAGCCATCATGAGATCTAAAGTGAAGTGGTATAATGAAGGTGAAAGAAGTACATCACATTTTCATAGTCTGGAAAAGCGACATTTCAATAGTAAAACTATCAGAAACCTTAAAACTGACAATAATTCATGGGTCTCAACAGACCAAGAAATTCTGCACGAAGCTAAGATGTTTTACGAAGCTCTATATTCTTCCATAGCAGAGCAGAATTCCCATAATGAGTGCGAAAAACTTTTCTTTCCAGATGATAATGACCTCAAGTTAAGTTACAATCAGAAATTGTCCTGTGAGGGGCCCCTGACACAAGCTGAATGTTTTGAGAGTCTTAAGACAATGGAAGCGGGCAAATCTCCCGGGACGGATGGATTGCCTGCAGAATTTTACAAAGTTTTTTGGAATGACGTTTCTCCTTTTCTGCTTCCGTCTTTAAATTTATCTTTCTCCAAAGGGTATCTTTCCATTTCTCAACGAAGAGGACTAATAACCCTGATACCTAAGAAGGACAAGCCCCAACAGTTTTTAAAAAACTGGAGGCCAATAAGCCTTTTAAATTGTGATTACAAAATTGCAGCTAAAGCTATAGCAACAACAATTAAACATGTTTTACCAAATATAATTAATAACGATCAAACGGGTTTCCTTAAGGGTAGGTCAATCGGCGAAAATGTTCGTTTACTAAATAGTATAATAAGCTACTCACAACATAAGAATATTCCTGGTTTGTTACTGTTTGTCGATTTTGAGAAAGCTTTTGATACCTTAGAATGGACCTTTTTGGAGAAAACCCTTTCCTTTTACAATTTTGGCGCTTCTTTAATTGCCTGGGTTAAATTACTTTACACAGATATTAGCAGTAGTATTCAGAACAACGGATGGTCCTCAGATTTTTTTCCACTTAGTAGAGGAGTTATCCCCCTACCTTTTTATTTTGTGTGTTGAAATACTGGGAAATGCGATTAGAAATCACGATCAAATCAAGGGGATAAGCATACTTGATTCGGAATGTAAAATTAGCCAATATGCAGATGACACAACTTTAATTCTCGACGGGTCTGATACCTCGATGCAGCAGTCCTTTAGCCTACTTGATTCGTTTGCCGAAATTTCCGGTTTAAAGGTTAATTACGAAAAGACAGAAGCACTTTGGATAGGCTCAATGCGTCTGAGCAATAGAGTGATCGCTGCTTTCCAGCACATCACATGGTCTTTCAGTAAAGTTAAAGCTCTCTGCAACTATTAAAGAAGAATCTGAAAGTTTGAATTATCAGGACAAAAAATAAAAAATTTCCAACATAATTGAAAAGTGGCAGTTTAGAAGGCTAACCCTCCTGGGGAAAATAACCGTTATTAAAAGCCTGCTTGCTTCACAGTTAGTACACATAATGTCTCCGCTTCCCACATCAGATGAATATCTCAAGGAAATAAACAGTCTTCTATATAAATTTTTGTGGGATGGTAAAAATGATAAAATCAAGCGGGTACATATGATTAATGATTATTCAAATGGTGGACTTGAATTGTTGGATATCTATAGTTTTAATTGTGCTCTGAAAGCGAAATGGGTCCAAAAGTATATGGATCCTAACAATAAAGGGACATGGAAATTGTTTCTAGACTTCTTTTTTGGGAAACATAAACCTAAATTTCTCTTCACTGGAAACCTTAAACCGGAGGACATCTCTTTCTTACAAATAAAAGATCCTTTCTTCAAAGAAGTAGCTGAATGCTGGTCCCGCCTTAATTTAAAAAATGAGCAACCCAATTTTTCTCAGGCACCAATCTGGTATAATTCACTAATACGTATTGATAATAAACCCCTGTATTTTTCAAGCTGGGCTTCGGCTGGTATTTGCACTGTTAGTCACCTGCTAACGGACGGTCGGAATTTCCGTTCATTTGATGAATTTCAGAGAAGGTATTCTCTGAAAACAAATTTTCTCCTTTATTGTAGTGTTTTGAGTGCAATTTCTGAGATGAAAGGCGATTGTGTTCTAGATCCAATACAGGATTGTGCTGACATTTCTTCCAATCTGTTGACGTCACTGCACTTTTGTAAAGTAGCCTATAAGATATTTATAAAAGAAATTGCTTCTCGGCCACATAAAACCCAAAGCAAATGGCTCTCGGATTGTAGAACGTACGGTGTTGATAAGATAGATTGGTGTAAATCCTACAATCTAGCCTTCTTATGTACTCGGGAAACCAAACTAAGAACCTTTCAATTCAAGTTTCTCCACAGAAGAATAGCCACCAACAGCTATCTGTTCAAAATAGGCATCTCACAAAGTGACCGTTGCTGTTTTTGCAAAGGATCTTCAGAGACTCTCTTGCACCTTTTTTGGGAATGTCCGTACGTACAATCCTTTTGGAATGAAGTCAAAACCTGGATATATAGCTTTTCTTGTTTTTCAAATGTTAACTTCTCATTTCTATCATGCTTAGGCTTAGCAGAGGATACTTCAAATCTCCTTTTTCACCACATTCTTCTAAGTGCTAGACACTATATTTACAGGTCTAAATTAATGAATTCATCTCTTTCAAGAGAACCCTTTACACGGGGTATCCAAACCTGTTTTAATGTTGAAAAGCGCTATGCTATCCAAAATGGAACCTTAAGTAAATTTCGCATGAAATGGGGGACCTTTATTTCCGACTCTTTTTCTGGTGGATGGTTAGGGGAACAGCAAACCTAATGTTTAATAAGTTTTGAAAATAGTATCACTTTATTTTTATTTTTGTGAAGATTGTAAGAGAATTGAATACTAGTGTAATTTTTTTTTCTCTTGTATTAGTAAGAAGTAGTTATTATGGACCTTGTAATTAATCCGACGCGGGTGTGTGTGTGTGTGCGTATGTATGTATGTATGTGTCTGTACGCATTTTCAGTGTACTTCTAAGCATTAAAAAAATATTTAAAAAAAATGTATGGTGCGTTACCTGACGATCTTTCTTGTAAGGAAATTTATTTCCTTTTATTTGATTTCCCACGTGCTGCGCCTAGGTGTGCCGGCTTGTGGAGGTCTGTTGTGGGCCGTCCCATAGAGCGGTGGACCTCGGTTTGGCGCAGATCGCGCCTTAAGTTAATTGAAAATCGCAAAAATGATGTCTTATGGCTTCTGTTGCATAATGCAGTTCGTGTCAGGTCCACTCTTAAATCCTGGGGTTATATTAGTTCTGATTGTTGTGCTGTGTGCTCGCGCAAGCAAACTTCTGAACACTGTTTTGTTTCCTGTCCTAGAGTGATCCGGGTCTAGAATTATTTTGTTCCCTTTCTTTCTCGTCTTCGGGGCTCTCCTTTTGTGTTATCCTTTTCTTCTGTTCTCTTTCCTCTCTCTGATGCTCTGTCTTCCCCTGCTCTTCCTATCTTTCACTATTTAGTTGCGTCGATCTTGTTTTTTGTTTGGCGAACCCGAAACCTAGCGACTTTCCGAAATAACGTTTTAGATTCTCGCGCCATCATTGATATGTTTATTAAAGAGGTCAAATTGCGTATCCGCTGTGATGCTTTTGACAGAGTTAGGTTTTTTTGGTCCACTAATAATATTATTTGCTCTGTCAATGCAGATAACGAGATTGTCTTTAATTTGTTGGTTGTAATCCTCCTTCCTCTCTCAGGGCATATTCTTGTCCGTTTTCTGCAATTTTTCTTTTAACACGTATTAGTGATGTCCTTTAATTAGTGACGTCCTCGATTGCTTTAATTGGTGTACTAATCATGCAATTCTCATTTTGAACTTGATCTTTTGTAATTAGTGCTTTTCTTTTTGCGTTCGTCGTCATATTGTATTGTATTTGCTCTTTTTATCAACGACCCTTTGGCCTTTGTGTAAATAAATTTTATCACAAAAAAAAAAGAAAAAAAGAAAAAAAAAAAACAGCTGTCCATGGCTGCTAATGCTTGGGCTCAATCTATGCTTTGGTAGATTTAAGGGGTAATGCCCGCTACCTTGTGGCCTTAGTGCCTTTAGAGTGGCTTCAGCTTACTTGATCACATTAATTTGTGAAGTATCCTTCTCACAAATCAGGAATTGATGGCACGCGCTCCACACCTTGCGCACAGTTAGTACTTATCACAGCTAGTACTTATCACAGCTAGTAAAAACCACTTAGTTTAACATGCTCTCACAAGTTCCGAGAGTGAAACTCTCGAAAATTAGGAAATTATGGGACGCGCAACATACGCAGCGTACAAGTAGTATTCATCACAGCTAGTAAAAGCAACTTACTTTCAACATGTTCTTACAAGTTTTAAACGATTGAGATTATGAGCGAGAGTCAAAGTCTCTCAAATCAGAAATTGATAGGACGCTCTCTACACCGTACACATAAGAAGTAGTCATCACAGTTAGTTAAAACCGTTTACTTTCATCATGCTCTTAGAAGTTTAAAAAGAGTGACATTATGACGAGTGTCAAACACCCGCAAATCAGGAATTGATGGCACGCGCTCCACACCGTGCGCACAAGTAGTTCTCATCACAGCTAGTAAGAAACACTTAATTTCAACATGGTCTTAAAAGTTTTAAAAGAGTGAAGCTATGACTGAGAGTCAAACACGCGCAAATCAGGAATTGTTGGGACGCGCTCAACACCGTGTGCACAAGTAGTACTCATCACAGCTGTTAAAAACCACTATGTTTTAACATGCTCGCACAAGTTCTAAATGAGTGAGATGATGACCGAGAGTCAAACTCTCGCAAATCAGGAATTGAAGGGACACGCTAAACACCATGCGCTCAAGTAGTATTCATCACAGCTAGTAAAAACAACTTACTTTCAACATGCTCTTACAAGTTTTAAACGATTGAGATCATGAGCGAGAGTCAAACTCTCTCAAATCAGTAATTGATAGGACGCTCTCTACACCGTACACACAAGAAGTAGTCATCACAGTTAGTTAAAACCGTTTACTTTCATCATGCTCTTACAAGTTTAAAAAGAGTGACATTATGACGAGTGTCAAACGCGCAAATCAGGAATTAATGGCACGCGCTCCAAAAAACACTTAATTTGAACATGCTCTAACAAGATTTAAGAGAGTGAGGTTATGACCGAGAGTTAAACTCTCTCAAATCAGGAATTGATGGGACACGCTCCACACTGGGCAAACAAGTAGTACTCATCACAGCCAGTAAAAACCACTTACTTTCACCTTGCTCTTACAAGTTTTAAACGATTGAGATTATGACCGAGAGTCATACTCTCCCAAATCAGGAATTGATGTGACACGCTAAACACCGTGCGCTCAAGAAGTGCTCATCACAGGTAGTAAAAACGACTTACTTTGAACATGCTCTAACAAGATTTAAGAGAGTGAGGTTATGACCGAGAGTCAAACTCTCACAAATCAGGAATTGATAGGACGCGCTCCACACTGGGCGCACAAGTAGTACTCATCACAGCCACTAAAAATCACTTACTTTCAACATGCTCTTACAAGTTTTAAACGATTAATATAAGATTATGACCGAGAGTTAAACTCTCGCAAATCGGGGACGTGGGACGCACTCCACACCGTACGCCCAACTAGTACTCATCACAGCTAGTAAAACCCACTAACTTTCAACATTCTCTGACAAGTTTTAAATGAGTGAGATGATGCCCAAGAGTCAAACTCTTGCAAAACAGGAATTGATGAGACGCGCTCCACAACGTGTGCACAACTAGTACTCATCTCAGCCAGTAAAAACCACTTAATTTCAACATGGTCTTACAGGTTTTAAAAAAGTGAGATTATTACCGAGAGTCAAACTGTCGCAAATCAGGAATTGATGGGACGCCCTCTATACCGTGTGAACAAGTAGTAATCATCACAGCTAACTCTTAACATGCTCTCACAAGTTCTAAATGAGTGATATGATGACCGAGAGTCCAACTCTCACAAATCAGGAATTGATGGGACGCGTTCCACACTGTGGGTAGAAGTAGTACTCATCACAGCTGGTAAAAACCACTTACTTTCAACATGCTCTTACAAGTTTTAAAAAAGTGATATTATGACCGAGAGTCAAACTGTCGCGCTCCACAGCGTACTCACGAAGTAGTACTCATCACAGCTAGTAAAAACTACACACACATGTTCTAGCACAAACTCTCACTCACAACAACCATACCCCATCCACCTTCGTCGCTTCGCTCTTCGGTTGATGGTGTATTGTTGTTGTTCCTGCTCGTTGCGACGAGAACCGCTACTATACATATGTGTGTCCCCTCGTTTCAGCGCGCCCCCAAAAAACTTTTTTCTTTATATATCCGGGTCTGAAGCTGCCCTGATACCTTCTTGCGCCACACCATCACCCCTATTTGAGAGAAGAGTGTACAGGGTACAAACAAGAATGGCCGTAGCACGCATTGGGGAAGAACTCCTCAACGAGTTCTATGATTCAGCCGCCCCCGAAGGGCTCTGGGACGAGTTTCGTGTTTCGACCGCAGGTTTTCAAGACTGGCTCCATGTTTGGAGAATGGATGTTGATCCAGATGCTCAAGCGGCGAGTAACCTTCTGGCCTTCTCCATTGAAACTTTCGAAGACAAATCCCTTCAGGTCTTGGAAAGTGGAACGCGAGCTCTTGGCAACATCAAGGTCTCTTTCGGGATGGAGATTCACTTCAACCGCGAAATCAGAAACGAAGAAGGGCAAATGGAATTGGAAACCCAAAAACATTATTTCAAAGGAGACACTCATGTTTTCAAGGAAGCAAACCTTGGCCAGGATTTTGGGCAAAGATAAGACCAATTTCTCGACCAGATAATTGGGGAAATTGACAACTGGTCGGAGCGAGGATCTGGATGGGTAATCGACAGACTCTCGATCGCCTGTGTCAACGTCGCCAGATACCAGCCACTGAGAGGCGGCACTTTCATTCCAACACCGAAGAAGCTGGCGGCAAAAAAGGCAATCATCAGTGTGAAAAACAGAGACAACGAATGTTTGAAGTGGGCATTGAGAGCAGCTCTGTTTCCTGCACAAAAAGACGCACAAAGACCCAGCAAATATCCAACAAACGATGGTATCAACTGGGACGGCATCATGTTTCCCACACCACTGAAACAACTTGGCAAACTCGAAAAACAAAACCCCACCATTGCATTGAATGTGTTTTGGTGGGAAAAGAATGATATCACTGTTCTCAGGTTCAGCACAAAAGACAAAACCGCGAAAAGAATAAATTTGCTGCTCCTTCACCATGGTGAAACAAACCACTTCTGCTTTGTGAAGAGGTTGTCATCCCTACTTTATGACCAAACAAAATATGAGCATAAAAAACACTTTTGCACAATGTGCCTGATTGGATTCACAATAGAAAAGATTCTTGCCAATCACCAGAAATACTGCAATGGTGTGAACGGAACCCCAACAAGAATTGAAATGCCCGAAAAAGGCAAAAACACCTTGAAGTTTCAAAACTTCTTCAAACAAATGAAAGCTCCATTTGTGATTTACGCCGACATCGAAGCTTTGATTGAAAAAATTCCCGAAGCCCAACGCGAAAGAACAGCCTGCACGGAAAAAACAGACAAACACACAGCATGTGCTTTTGCTCTGACCTTTGTCAGAAGCGACGGCAAAGCTGCCCAGTCGTGAAATACAGGCAAGGCTGTGACAGTGACAAAAACGCTGTGGAAGAGTTTCTCGAAAGGTTGTTGCGCTTGGAAACAAAAATCCGTGAAACATTGAAAACACCAAAACCTCTCACAATGACACACAAGGACTGGCAAAACTTCAAACATGCCACAAAATGCCACATTTGCAACGAAAACCTGATCAAACCAGAGTTTCTCCACTCAGTCGAGGTGTGGGACAACAACACAGGCAACTACAGCGGGCAAAGCCAAAAAGCATGCTTTTACAATGCTCAAAAAGATTTCATTGGACCCAAAGCCGAAAGAAAACCAAAAGATGACAAGCCACGACAAACATGCTTCTTCTGCGCAGAGCCACTGCTTCGCAAAAACTTCAGAGATGCTGTCAGGGATCATTGTCACATCACAGGGCGCTTCCGTGGCGCGGCCCATGACGAGTGCAACTAGAAGCTGCGAATCAACCCGAAGACCATCCCCATTCCTGTCACAACCTGAATGGATACGATGCACATCATCTGATGCAGGCAATCTCAAAGGTAAGAGGAGCCATGGAGCTGAGCTGCATTGCCAAAAACATGGAAAAATACATCTCATTCTCATTAGGAAACCTGCGGTTCATTAACAGTAATGCATTTCTGTTGGCAAGTCTTGATGCATTGGTCAAATCAACTCCGAAAGAGGCTTTGAAAATAACAAAGAAACTTTGCCCCGAAGCAGGAAAACTTGATCTGTTGTGCGCAAAGGGAATCTATCCTTATGAGTACATGGACTCGTGGGACAAGTTTTCCGAAACAAGCCTTCCAGCCAAAGAATGTTTCTTCAGTAACGTTTCTGGCGAACACATCTCAGACGAAGACTTCGCACACGCAAACAAAGTCTGGGAAACGTTCGGGTGTAAAACCCTCGGGGACTACCACGACCTTTATGTGAAAACCGATGTTTCGCTTTTGGCTGACGTTTTCGAAAACTTCAGGGATATTTGCCAGAAGCAGGTTTGTCGAGGGATGCTCTCTTGAAAAAAGACAGGGATCGAGCTGGAGCTCCTCACCGACATCGACATGCACCTCTTCGTGGAGCGAGGGATGCGCGGAGGCATTTCAATGGTCAGCAAAAGGCACGCCAAAGCCAACAATACTTTGGTTCCAGGTTTTTATGAAAGCAAACCAGCTACATTCATCATGGATCTCGACGCCAACAACTTGTACGGCTGGGCCATGAGTGGGATGCTTCCCATGGGGAAATTCAAGTGGAGCGGTTGGCTTCCGTCAGAGGACGAAATCCTTGAAATAAAAGAAAACGGCAAAAAAGGCTTCATCTTTGAAGTCGACCTCGAGTACTCCCAAAGAGCACAACAGTTATCCCCTCGCACCCGAGAAACAGTTCGTCAGAAGAAAAAAATGGTTGTCCCCCTATCAGAAGAAGCTGATTAACGACCTCCATCTTAACCCGCCAGACAGTAAAAAAACTCTTGCTGACACTGCGGGACAAAAACAACTATGTCGTACACTACCGCAACCTGCAGTTTTATCTGGAGCAGGGCATGATTAACGACCTCCATCTTAACCCGCCAGACAGTACATGGGCATGATTAACGACATGGTCGTCGTACATGGCCCAGCCGGCATGAAGCTGAAGAAGGTCCACAGAGTGTTGGAATTCGAACAAAAACGCTGGATGGAGCCTTACATCAGGATGAACACCGAGTTCAGAAAGAAGGCCAAAAACATGTTCGAAAAAGACTTCTACAAGCTGATGTATAACTCTGTCTTCGGGAAAACCATGGAAAACTTGCGCAACCGCACTGATGTGAAACTTGTGCGCAGCCACGAGACGACCAAGCTCAGAACACTCATCGCCAACCCCTTGTACTCAAGGCATGAGTTCTTTGCAAACGACCTTACCGGGATCACCATGCGCAAAAGCAAGCTGTACCTCAACAAACCAGCTTACACAGGCATGGCGATCCTGGAAGACAGCAAGTTGTTGATGTACGACTTCTTCTATAACGTCCTGAAAAGAAACTACGGGGACAGAGGTGAGCTCCTGTACACAGACACGGACAACTTTCTGCTCGAAATCGAAACAGAAGACATTTAGAAAGACATGGGGGCAGGTGGCTGCCTCGGAGAAAATTATTTTGACACCAGTGACTACCCAGACGACCATCCACCGCATTCAGAAACCCATAAAAAGGTTTTGGGGAAAATGAAAGACGAACGTGCCGGAACCCCAATCCCCGAGTGTGTATGCCTGCGGCCAAAGTTGTACTCGATCGTCAGAGCCGACGAAAAAAAATATGAAAAGAGCCAAAGGTGTGAAAAAGAACGTGGTGAAAAAGCACATCCTGCACGAGCAGTAAAAAGAAACACTTTTTGGCAAGAAGCAGTTGACACACAAAATGCAAATTCTTCGGAGCGATGGGCATCAGATCTTCGGCACGAGTGTGAACAAGACTTCGCTATCCGCGTTTGATTCGAAGAGATGGATATCAGAGGACGGGGTCAGCACAAATGCCCTTGGGTACAACCCCCGCCGACTGATGCAGAAATTGGCAACAACTTCTGGAAGCCGCTTCATCCACGCGACAGACTGCTGACCCTCCGGAAGCCACATTTCAACGGCGTACTGGTGGCCAAACAGGCGCTCAGCCAGGGTGCGGTTGAAACGCTCGACAATGACTGGTCGCGGTGAATTTCGGGATGCCCGCGCCGGATATGTCGTTTTTGGTTTGCCATGTCTTTCGTGACAGCACCCATGAATTCACGCCCGGGGTCAACCTGCAGCATCTGAGGCCATTTCAGAGGTGAGCGTCTGTAAATTTTGCGAAACGCCCCGGCGACCTCGTCAGAGTTTTTCGATGTTAAAGGTTCTGCCTCTTTGTATCGGCTGGCCACGTCGGCAACTGTCAGAGGGTATTTGAACGTTTTGCTTCTTCCCTGCTTCGAGATGGGATGGCCTTTGTCGTGTGGTATGAAGAGCAGGTCAGCTTGGTGCACCTTGTTTGGTGTGAAAACATCGAACTTCGGCCGAGGAATGCGCCACGGCGCGGGAAGAAAGATCTGCCTAAGCGCCCGCCTGATAAGCCACTTTTTTGCTGCCTCTTCAGGTACCTTTGCGGCCTCAGAAAGTTTTTAGATCGCGGCCAACCCTTTCCAATAACCGTTCGGGCTGTAAAAAATTTTTGAAAGGCGTTTCTGCAAGGCAAGAGTTTCCTGATTCAAGGCAGGAGTTTTTTCCATGGAACATATAAAACAGTGGGAAAGATGGCGAAAGCACACGAATGTTGTGGCGAAAGAATGGTTGAGGATTTTGTTGCTTTCGGGCTCATGTGTCGCCGCTGTGGAAAACCTGGGGAGCTCGGCACACCAACCAAAACCAGGGAGGAGGTGGGAATAATAGCAAACGCACACGAATGTTGTGGCGAAAGAATGATTGAGGATTTTGTTACTATCGAGCTTGTGTGTCGGAGCTGTGGAAAAGTTGAGGAGCTCGCCACCCCAACCAAAACCAGGGGGGAGGTGGGGTGGACAGCCAACCCCGTTTTGCGAACCCACCTTCTCATAATTCTTGAGAAACATGGAATATTCGACGCCGTCAACACAATTTCAGATGGCGGGCAAGAGCTCTGCGGCCTGACCCGGTGGAAGTTTTTGGGAAACATCATCCACGATTTCAGGGAGTTTCTTTTCTCCAAGTCGGTGAATTTCGTCTTCTTTCTGCATGATTACTTTCAAGCGGTTCCAGAAGGAGTTTGGCCGGGCAAAAAAGAAATTCTCGAACACCTCTTTCCTGCCGTCGAAAAAATTCACTCAGCAACACGTCGCCGGGCGAAAGAAAGCTGCTGAAAGTTCGCGTGGTTTGGCACGTGATGGAAATGAGAGTGGCGCTCGCCCTGAGGGACACATTTAACATTTCCGGCGGAAAGTACTCAACCACGAGTGTGTAATACCCCAAAGCAAGAGGATTGAAGTTGAAGCCGATCCGCGAGCGGTAATCATCGCTGCCCGCGTCTTTGACGAGAATGAATTTGTATGCGTTTTTGTTGACCCCGTGTGGGGAGGCGGTGAAGTTCACAATCCCATGAACCTGAATGTTGTTTTCGGACGAGGACTCGTCGTCATCGTCCATGAGGAAGGAAAATTGATTTTTTTGCCCGCCGGACTGAGAAAGGTGCGAATGATCCACATAATCCTTCGTTGCCGCGTCCGTTTCGTCGATTGGTTTTTCGAGGGCGGTAATTCTGTGGTTCCCCATTTTGAGATTGCCTGTAATTGCCTGACTGCCATCCTTTTTCAAAAAGTCATCCACATAATCATCCACACATTTTTTCGTCGCCTCATCATTGGTGGTGATTGGGGCGTGCAAAGTGGTGATCCTTTGTGAACCCATGTCCTGGTCTCCATACATAGGGTTCGTCCCGTCTCTTCGGAGGAAGAAGGTGTTAACATAATTTTTATTGACCGCGTCTGCTGTGTCAATGGGAGGCGCAAGATTTGTGATCGAGTTGTTGTCCATGTTCAAGTCCCATTGCGCAATCGCGTCAATTTTGATTCGCAACCCTTGGTCGACGTAGTTTTTGTTGACAGCGTTTTCAGCAGGCGTGCTGGAATCGGCGTCTTTCAAATTGATGATGGCATTTCCATCCATATTCAAAAAAACCGACGCCGGGTTGGACCCATCGCGTTTCAAACACCCCGCGATTTCCGAATCAAGAAGGCTTTTGTTCACAGCATCGAGGGTGTCCTTGGCGTAACCCATGTTGGTGATGCTCCCGTCGAGTTTCAGAAAAGCACCCGTCGCACCTGTGAGGCCTTGCGGCCCTTGCAACCCCTGCGGGCCCTGTGGGCCTCTGAGCCCTTGAATCCCGTGCGGGCCTTTGTCAAACTCCAACAGCTCGTAAAGCATTTGCAGCAGGATGTTCGTCTTGCCTGAATTGCTGGGCCCGCAGATCAACATGAGAAAAACGTCGTCGGGCATGGCCGTATGCCCCTGCCGGAAACCGTTCGTGGCAGCGACGTCGGGATCGTAGTTCGGAATTTTCATTTCCCTATATAATGTCTCTGAAAAGGTGGCGAGAGAAGGAAGAAGCTGAGGCTGAGGTCGAAAGGCAGGAGGATGAAATCCGCCGGAAATTCAAAACAAAGAAAATCGCCAAAGAGTTTGGCCAGGTCGAGGCTGAAAAGCTTTTCAAACCGATCACGACCAGACTCGACAAAAGTTTTGTGCCCCCCCGCACCGGAGGCTGAATGAGGCTGGTGACATGGACGAGTTCGACCGAGTCAACCCGTTTGGTTGGGACGATTTCAGGCCGGAAGCCCCAACCCCTCCTCCATCGCCAACGGAAGAAGATGAGTTCCCCTCCCACCGCCCCCTCTTGAAGAAGAGGAGGCATCCGGTCCGCCCCTTCCCCCGCCCCCACCTCCGCGCCAAACATGGGAACAGCCAGAAGCGCCGGAGTTTCTCGAAAAACGCGCCGAATCGAACAGGCTGCGCTCGCACAGCAGCCTCATCACGAAAATGAAAAAAAAGCGACCCCTGCTAAAGAAAGAGTGAAAGACCCAAACTCTCCGTTGCATGGATGGTCTTTGGCGGATCTTGAACGAGAAAAAGCCGAGCTTCTTGAAAAAAGACAACGGAAGAGAGAGAGGGGCGGCGAGAGGTTCGCCACAGCAGCTGCAAGTGGGGAAAAAGGCGTCGAAACGAACCACTCCGAAAGAAACGAGAGCCCGCCCCCCACCCCCCAAAATTGAGAACAGGCCATCATGTCCCGCCGGCTGTCGATCAGTGGGCCAGAAAAAGAGGAGGAAGAGTGGAAAGTGGAAGGCAGTGGTGTGGGAAACCCCACCGACGACAACATCCATCAACTCTTTGTAGCGCTTGGTTCGATCAAAGCCGGCAACTCTTCGATGAACCTCCGGAAAAAGGTTTCTTCTTTGCACAGCGAGCTTCTCCGGCTTGGCGCTGTCAATTAATTTCAGAGGCGAAGTAGTATAGGGTGAGCTCGACAAATACCACCTCCGCGGAGCGCACCCCTCCTCGCTTCGCTCGTCCGGGAGGCTGCGCTCCGGTTGTATTTGTCGAGCTCACCCTATACTACTCAGTACCCGTTGAGCTTACGCCCCAGGAAACACCGCCAACAAACCATCAAACCCAACAAACAAAGGCGCCAACAAGAGCAGCCGAGGTGCGGGGGTCGGCCTATTAGAGATAAGAGAGGTTGGAGTATGTTCGATGGTGTAACCTTCAGTGTGATCGAGCACAATGTCCGTCGAGCGCTGATGGTGGAGATTGAAAAGTGGTTTCAGTACAAAGAAAACGAGGATTCCATGGACTACAAACCAATGCAATTTGTACATATGTTTCCTGCCAATGGAGTATCCCCGTGGCAGTACATAAAAAAGACCAAGGAAACCTATATCGTTGAAGAATGTGCGCTTATAGCTTACAGGGTTCTCCATTCCCTTCTCCCCCGATGAAAAGGAGTTCATGAACAAGTGGCTTACCGACGAGGGGTTTTATGATACAGTCTATTGAACAAATGGGTTGACAAGAGAAATGGGTGATGAACGCCACACCATAAGACCTAAGTTGATCCTGGGAATTAACAGATGGTTGAAAGGGTTGGAAAACAGAAACCCCCCGAGGAGTTTGGACCAATGTTGGTTGTGCGCTCCTTATTGAAGAAGGATGAAGCCCACTGGTTGTTCATTAAGAACACCAAAAAAAATTCACAGCATCTGTGTTGATGTCATTTATAAAACTTACAAGCTTCTCAAACCCCCCGAAAGGGAGTACATGGATCGTTGGCTGCTCAATGAAAATTTTTGGGAAACACTCCATTGAAGATCTACGCTAAATATAAATGGTTCGGATGGAGCAGATTCGCGCCCTCCCACCCGAGTTGCGGGAGAAAATCCTTCGCTACCACATTCAGAATCAACTGAATGAACGGAAGAAAATGGGTTGGGGATGGGTGCATGAAGAACTTTTGGTTCCCTTGCCAAGGTTCAACTTTCCAATTTTTTTCAACGAGGGTTTGGGATTTTGAACAATAGCACCCCTTTCATAAATGGACCTGCAGACAAGGGTCAACCAACTCCAACCAGAGTTGAGGGAAACAATCCTCAACGAGACAATTGCGACTAAAATAAACGACAAAAAGAGAGCGGGGTGGGATGAAGTACATCGCGATCTATTCGTGTATTTCAACGATGCACCATTCTGCGAACTTGAAAACTGTGACACCCTGATACCCAGCTGCGGCATCTGCGCTTTATGCAGGCGAGACGGGTGCTGCTGGGCCTGCTGGCTGAAAAACCGTCACCACACGTTGTGCGAGTGGTACGAAGTTGAGAATATTGAAAAGTGGGTCATGGATTATGTATACCCTTGGATACCACACCAATGTTCATACTGTGTTGGATCGTGGTGTCCCTTCCAGGTGAATTATGCGCCCCCCGAAAAACCCTGGAGGATTAAGTCAAAGAGGAGTTCCAACGAGTCGTAATTGAACTTTCGAGAGCAAGATTAGAAACCCTGGTTTGAGACTCCCAGACCAAGTTTCTCTTTCACATTAATCACATTTCGGGCCAACGCGTAACCCCGTTGTCTTTGTTTCCGCGGGATAGCGTCAAGGTCTTTGACCATTTTTCGGTCAACTAGCTTGCATTTTTTTTCGTCTTCGCCATTCTTCTTTGTGCGGAAATCACAACTGCCGTAATCAACGTCATGCTGCAATTCCACCGCGTCGGTGGAGCCAGTCAGTTTCTGAAATACTTCCAAGATCTCACTCGTGTCAGGGTCAAAGCTCAGCTGATGGTTCAAGGGGTTGTAAGGTCCGGTGTAGTTATGGCCGGGGAGGGCCCAACCCTTGTTTGGTGCCGGCAGTTTCCTAATCAATTTATGAACATCCACGCCCGTTCCATAGTAGTTGCGCAGGGTTTTCTTGAGAACATCTGTGAAACCGTGGTGTTGGGGGACGGCTTTGCCGAAAGCTTTCAAAAACTTGGGAACCAGCACACCCTGCGAAACAAACCGGGGATCAAACAGGCTTCCAAGACCTCTCCCATATCTTTTCCATTTTATTCAGGGGCCGTAGCTGCGGGTGCTGCCCTGTTTCTTGTAATTAGCGTATTGGCGTTTGTATTCGGCCACCATCGCCCGCCCCTCTTTTTCAGAAACTTCGGGACCTTTGATACGTTTGGGGTCAGAGATGACATCCCACAGTTTTTTTTAAATCAACGAAGGGAAAAGGAACGGGAATTCCTCGACCGTCGAGATCGGGTCTGTCAGTTTTGTAACGGATGCTGGGGCGCATCTTCGTGGAAAGTTGGTCCAACAGCTCGCTGCCGACCTTTTCCAACGCTGGGGTGGCCATGCGCACCCCGTAGTTGATGGCCTTTTTCTGGAGCTGTTTGTTGCGAAGCGCCTCAGAAGCGTAATAGCGGCGGGCCTCCACCCCTTTTTTCGCGAGATACGGAATACCGTGCTGCAAAGAGGGCCACTGGCTTTTCAGTTTTTTACTGTCACGTGTCTACCCTCGTTAAATAAAGTTGATTATTGATTATTATTATTATTATTATTATTATTATTATTTATTATTATTATAAAGTGAAGTCGAGCGCAGTGCCCGCAAGGTCAGTCAAAACATCAGCGCCCTCTGCTTGAGAGGGCCCCGGCAAGAATCGGGTTTTCGTTATCCCACAAAGCGCGCACTTGGCTTTTCCCATTTTCCGGTTGTTTTTGGTCATGACAACTTTTTCAGACCCAGGCACGTTCGGGGTTTTGCGTTTGTCCCGCACGCAATGCCACTCAGCCATTGGTCAAGGTATATTCATGAAATAATTTTTCACAACCCGCTCGTTGTGATGCACATCGTCAGAAAACCTTTTCAGAATATCCTTGTAATTCGTGCCTATGTTGCGTTCATTGAGTAAAAGCAGGCAGAAATACCCACACCTCACACTTCCGATCCATTCGATTTGGTTTTCGTTGCGGAGAAAGGTTTTGTGGCCCAGCTTTCGCATTTCCTTCTGTCACTCGTCTGGAGGAGGCAGCCCGAAGGATTCGAAATATTCCATTTCCCGCCTTTGGGCAGGGGTCCAACAGCAAACCCAATGTGTGCCCAAACTTCCGAAATTATCCAGGTTGATGATGCAGGGTGAATGATGCAGGGGTTTGGCCTCATTGCGGGAGAAGACGCCCTTGAGCACAATGTCGAGATATTCGCACCAATTCATCAGGTCAACGTTGGAAAGGGGCATGTCCTTGAACTTCATTTTTTTCCCGGCCGGTCATCGGGCTTTCCCAGTCTTCCCAACGCCCCCAAACAGGTGGAGGGCGCATTTGCCCGAGGGGGGAGGTGGAGGAGGCAGACGAGGGGGTGTCGAGCGGCGCGACCGCACTTGCATTCCACTCCCCAACACCTTTTTGACATGGCCAATGGCCAAAGGAATGCCGATGGCAGCCAACACGCCAAGAAACCCGCCGTACTGTGTGGAGCCACCCCAGCAAACCATTCCCTTGCTGACAAGATATTTTTCCAAAGCCTTTTTCTGGTCGGGGGACAGCATTTGTGTGAGTTTGTACAGCTACACCTCCTGGGGGCCAAAACCCTTTCCGAAAATATTTTTCAGACCGAGGGGGCGAGAGCCCGGCCCAGACTGAGCGCCGTGGAAAAAAGGTCGTCGCCATGCCCAATCTGTTCAGGTTTGACGCGCAGAGTCACAGCCGCTTTCTCAGCGAAAGCTTTCGGGAGGCTTTTCTCTTGGCCGTTTCTTTTGGCCGTCAGTCAGTCAGCGCAAGTTTGAACGGATGATACACCGTCGCCATCTTATATCAAGAGAAAGAATTTTTCCATCCCAGGTTAAAGCCACAAACAGCTCGTTTCCAATTTGTTTGATCACAAGTTCTTCCTCATTCAGAACAGCGGTGAAGATGGTGTAATCCTGGGCGTTGGCGTCATCATTCAACCGGTAATGCAAAACCAACTTCTCCGGGTCGCCCGTCATGCTGTCGGGGGTTGCTCTGAGGTCGAAGTAAATGAAAGGGTAAAGCTTCGAGTAGTTGGCCATATTCAGCTGAGTCCCTGTGTTGTAATCGTTTTTCCTGTATCTTTAGTTGATTAGAATCTTTTTTCCTTCATTTGTAGTTGATCAGATCGCAGCGGATTCGCGTTTCGTCGTCACCTTCATAATCCAATTCGGGGTAAAAGCTTGTCCCCTAGTTGAGAAGGCAGGTGGCCAATTTTGGTGAGTTGTCCCCATCGAGGTCGAAGGTGTCAAAGGCATAGGGGTTGAATCTCTGGTTGTTTTGTTTCCGCGTTTGTTGGAAGAAAACAAAGACGTGTTTGGCGTTTTTCACACCAGGGGAAATTTGCCATTGCCCACCAGCATCCCCGCGACTGGTGCTGGGGACCAACGTTTCTTGCAAGTAGCGCCATTGGGTTGGTTCAGGAAATTTTCGTTGACAAGCGTTTGTCCTGCTGGGGACAGCTGCAGTTTTGGAACCCACAATTCAAATTTGGTGACAACAATTCGCCGCCCGGTGTCGTCGCTTTGAAAGTGCATTTCAGCGTCATCCTGTAGCTCGACTTGGAACAAGAGTTGCATCGGGGGCAAGATTTTGTCTGAAAGCTCTTCGAAAAACGAGTAGCGGCTGAGAGGGACGATTGTTTTGACCGTTGTGCCACCCTGCGAAAGAAGAACGCGAGATCGGATTCCTTGATTTGTTACGTTGCCATCCGTCACAGTTGTGTCTTCGCTGTCGAGATACCAAGACTCGTCTTTATCCACAGTTTTGGCATAATCGTCAGAATACTCAACCAAGTTTTTGATGAAGTTTTTGTGGCTGTCGAAGTTTTTGTGGCTGTCGTTGGCAGCATAAACTTTTTTCCCCGCGGATGTCATGAACAGGTTTTGATCAGAGAGAAGGAGTTGTTGATTGGGGCCGACTGGGAGTCGGCATGGACATTACCACCGTTCACGAGAAGCTGGAATTGGTACTCAATTCGGAAATAGGCATTGTACCAGTCACGGACAACGTCTCTGTCTTTCACAGAAAACTTCATTCCGATTTTTGGGTGTTGTCGCTTGCCATTCGCCGGAATTGTCAGTGGAGTTTCCAGGTGGACTTGCTCATCATCCACCTTTTCGAGATAGCGCGGGGACCTGAACATTGCTCGTATACTGTTGGGGAAAACATTCAATGTTGGTTGGCCAAATTGCGGTTCAGTTTTATCATCGCATCTGATTTCCGCCCCGAGGCGGGCTGAGCAGCGGGGCGGCGTTTTAGCAAGATTGCTTGAATTTTGTTCGGCCCCTTTTCAGTCACAACTTCACCAAGTTTTTGGCCAGTCTTTTCGGCCGCGGCCTCGGCGGTTTTTTTCGCGGCCTCAGTCGCCGTCTTTTTGAACACCTTTCCAATTGCCATGAGGGTGTAGCGGAGCACCCCCGACCCTTTGTGTTTGTAACGATAACGGCCGGCGCGCTCATCAAAAAACTTCATCCACTCGCTTGGGGAGTTCATTCTTGAAGCGCTCTATATTTGTGTAAGAAATTATTCTTCTTCAATTATGAAGCTCAAAGCCACATGAACTCCGTTGAGATCGAGGGTGTTGTTGCGTCCGTCTGTTACCCGAATTCCCACGGAATCAATCTGGGTTTCGTTGACAGGGTGAAACTCTTCTTTGAAAGGGAGATCCGTGGTTGACAAGCTGTACAAGATGTCGCTTGCCACATCATTTTCCCGCCGCGTTATCAGATCGCAATGAAGAAAAATCCAGTCGACACTACGGGTGATGTCCGGAATCACATCTCCAACGCAATTGGTGCCATCTTTCAGAATCTTTTTCTCGAATCCAAGCAAACTGGCAAACTCCCCGATGGATAGGTCGATTTCATAATCTTTTGCCACCAAAAACACAACCCGGTAAATGGTGAAGTCGAAATACAAATTGAAGATGCGCTCTTTGTCTGCGGCCGTCGGATCAACGAACCCCGTATGAGCCTACAAGAAACGGTTGATGGTGGTGTAATCATATATCCCATCAGGAAAAGTCAAAGTTTCCCAATCGCCGGTTTTTTTCCTCCACTTCAGTTTGTTGTTTCCGAAAGCTTCGGCGATATTGTACCACGAGTAGCTCATGGTGATCAGCCTGTTCAACGCCGTTTTGTAATTTTTCCCTGAGCCCAACTCAATCGGCGGATTGAAGAAGATTCTGAGATCGTGGGGCTTTAGGACACCCCCGTTGTTCTGCAGCTTCGCAAGGCGCGAATCGAGCAACAGGTTAAAGGTCGTAATCGCGCTATATAATCGTGGAGAATTTTTCGCCTCTGAAATTTCTTGACAGCGCCAAGCCGGAGAAGCTCTTTGAGCAAAGAAGAAACCTCTTTTTGGAGTTTTGACGAAGTGTTTCCGGCTTTGATTGAACTAAGCGCCACAAAGAGTTGACGGATCTTGTCGTCTACGGCGTCTTCCACACCACTGCCTTCCATTTCCCACTCTTGCTCTTCCTCCTCTTCTGGCCCGCCACCGAGGTCCGGCGGGAGATGATGGCCTGTTCCAAATCTGTGGGGGGGGGGGGGGGGGGGCTCTCGTTTCTTTCGGAGGGGTGCGTTTCAACTTCTCTTTCCTCGCCTGAAGCTGTTGTGGCGACAACTCCCGCCGACCCTCTCTCTTCCGTTGTCTTTTTTCAAGAATCTCGGTTTTTGTTTCGTTCAAGATCCGCCAAAGACTAGCCGTGCAACGGTGAGTTTCTTCAGCAGGGTTCGGTTTTTGTTTAATTTTCCTGATGAGGCTGCTGAGCGAGCGCAGCCTGTTCGATTCGGCGCGTTTTTCGAGAAACTCCGGCGCTTCTGGCTGTACCCATGTTGGGCGCGGAGGTGGGAGTGAGGGAAGGGGCGGACCGGCCGCCTCCTCTTCTTCAAGAGGGGGCGGTGGGAGGGGAAACTCTTCTTCTTCCCTTCTTCCTCGGTTGGTGATGGAGGAGGGGTTGGGGCCTCCGGCCTGAAATCCTCTAAACCAAACGGGTTGACTCGGTCGAACTCGTCCATGCCATAGTCAGGGCCGGGCTCTTCTGCCTCCGGTGTGGGCTCCAAACGTTTGTCCAACCGGGTTGTGATCAGGTTGAAAAGTTATTCGGCCTGGCCAAACTCCTTGGCGATTCGGTTTGTTTTGAGGTTTTGGCTGCGGTCTCAGCCCGTTGCCGACACTTTTGCACTGACATGACTGTCGCTGTTATATATAGGGAAAATGAAAATTCCGAATTATGATCTTGACTTTTTCTGCCGCAAATGGCTTCATGCAGGGACACCCAGCCATGCCCGCCGACGTTTTTCGGATGTCGATCTGCGGGCCAAGCAATTCTGGCAAAACCAACATCCTGCTGCACATGCTTTACGAGCTGTTGGAGTTTGACAAAGTTTTTCTGTTTTCCAAGAATCTCCACCAAAACAAGTACCAGGACTTCGCCGAAAACATTGACCCCAAGGTTGGTTACCCTGTCATTGAGGCCGCCGGCGTCGAAATCGTTCCGCTGGAAGAACTGCCGACCGACAACCAAAAAATAGTCGTGTTTGATGACCTGGTTTGCGAAAAAACCAGAACGACATCATGAACTATTTTATCAACGGCCGGCACCGAAACTGCAGCATCATTTACCTGACCGAAACCTACTGCAAGGTTCCCATTTCTGCCTTTTCATCTTCCTCCCCAGGGAGAACAAACGCATCGCCGACGAGCTGGGGGTCGACTACAACCTGTTGAACCGCGCAACCGACAAAACGTTTTCCTTCTTTTACTACGACAAACCCAGGAAATTAATGAAAAAAATTTCGACGAAGATATATTAACCTTCGAGCGGAAATGAAGGCGTTTAACAATCCAGAAAGCGGAGCCCACAAGGCCCACACGGGCGAAAAGGTGATCCTGGAACGCAAGACCCTGCGGGCCCACAAAAGCCCAATGGCCCGCAGGGACCTCAAGGCCCGCAAGGCCCTCATGGGGAAGAAGGCCCACATGGCCCGACCGGCACGCGAGGACCAACAGGCACGCAAGGGCCGAAAGGCGACCACGGGGACGCTGGCCCGCAAGGGGTGCAAGGTTCTAAAGGCGACAAAGGTGACAAAGGCGATGCCGGGCCTCGTGGAGCAGAAGGCCCGCGCGGCATTCAAGGGTTCAGAGGCCCGCAAGGGGTATAAGGCTCGCAAGATCCGCAAGGCCCGGCTCCTCACCTGAATGATTATCTGAAAAGGGACGGCAGCACCCCAATGGCAGGTATTCTTTATGTGGGAGGCCACTCGATTGTGAATCTTGGTGCGCCAGCCGACCCACTTGGTGCGGTCAGTGAAAACTATGTTGCAACCAATTTTGTCAAACTCGATGGAAGCACCCCAATGACAGGCAGTCTCGACATGGGGGCCCTCAAAATCACCGTACTTGAAAAGCGATGTGGACCATTCACACCTTTGTCAGTCCGGCGGGCAAAAAAAACAATTTTCCTTTCTCATGGACGATACGGATGAGTCCTCGTCCGAAAACAACATTTTGGTTCATGGATATTCAACTTCGCCGCCTCCCCTCACCGGGTCAACAAAAACGCCTATGAGTTTACTCTCACCAAAGACGCGGGCAGCGATGATTATCGCTCATGGATCGGTTTCAATCTCTTTCCGCTGGCGAAAGTGTACTACACGTTTGTGGTTGAGTACTTTCCGCCTGAAATGAAAAATGTGTCCGTAAGGGCGAGCGCCACTGTCATTTCCATCACAAGCCAAACCACGCGAACCTTCAGCCGCTACGCAAAATCCCTCATTCACTTCCACCGGTGGAGCGACAGCACCCACAACTACATTTATTTGGATCTGCACGGCTCAACCTCTGGCTCAACCACAGGCCACCTCGTCGTTTATGGGGTTTCTGGCTACATTTCCAGCGTGGACTCGGGTGCCTTTGATACGGTTTGGACTGTAGAGGGTGGAATGATGACCATGCAAACCCTTTTGAATATCTATGGTGAGCTTCTTTTGGCGCTAAAACTGGTGACCGACTTGCATGTGAATGGCAAATATTTCATCGATGAAAATGCGGCACTGTTTGGTGGAACAAACGGGCAGATGACAATGATGAATGACTTGAATATGAACAGTTATTTGATTCTTGAACCATAATAGGGTGGAAATTTGAATTTGAATGACCACTCATTGTTCAGCTCGAGCGTCCACGGACTGACAATGCAAAACGCGTTGAACATGAGTGGGCATGTAATCCATCAACCGAAGTTGGGTGGTAATTTGGATTTTTACGGACAAAGGGCGACAGAAGGGAACACTCCCTTATTCGAGTACCGGAACGGGGCTATCCGCTTTTCAAAACCCATAGTTTGGTCTGTTATGGTTTACAGGTATAATAATATTTATCACAACCCAAATGATGGTCATCTTTTTCACTTTCCCTCCGCCATCGTTTGGGCCCCCCTTTCCACCTTTCAACATATAACTTTTATCAATTTACTCCCCCCTCGCCCTCTCCCACATGACTTGTCGTTCGTTGTCAATTTTCGCGCTGGTTCCAGGTATCTCGGTACGCCAGAAAGGTTTTCAATGAGCCAAGGTCAAAGCGCATTTGCCTCCATGACACAGCTGCCAGTCCGAAGAAATGCAACCTCAGTTCTTTTCTCTATGGGTGGCCTGGCGCAGAACCAACCAATACAGCTGAGTGTTGATTTCACGGTGTGAAAAATTCTCCTTTCTTTATACCATGCCCGCTGAACCCAAGCTCTGTGTGCTCGATTTGACCGGGACACCGTCGAGATGTTGAAAAAGCTTTACGCTTTTTACCACTACGACAAGCTTTTTCACTCTTTTCAAAGAAAAAACTTGTTTTGCAATGTGGTGGCTGGAGAGGCCGTCATCACTTCCGTGATTGCTGGATGTATCACCCTGAATCCAGCTGTCTTTGCTACTTTGACTGGTTTTGGGCTTGTAGTCAAAGCTGTTGCCAGCTTCAAAAAATACGACAAGAAAGCGGACAAGGCCAACTTCGCAAGGGTTGAGTACAAGAAAATCCTGGACGCAATCCGCTTTCACCTCAGGGGTGAGGCTTTCGATGAAAAAGCGTTTCTTGACTAGCTAAAAATGGTTGACGACTTTGTCAGTGACCACTGCATGGAAATCCGCGAAAAAAATTCTGGCGAAATACACCAAAAATTTCGTCGCGGATTGTGAAGGATGCAATCACGTTGATTGATTCCCAACACCATTCATCGAACCTTTCTTTTGCCCGGTGACGTGTTGCTGGGTGTACTTTTTCGGCAACAGGAAAGAGGTCCGCGAGAATTTCTTTTTTGCGCGGCCAAGCTCGTTCTGGAACCGCTTGAAAGTAATCATGCAGAAAGCAAACGTAATTCACCGACTTGGGGGTGAAAAACTCCCTGAAATCGTGGATGATGTTTCCCAAAAACTTCCACCGGGTCAGGTCGCAGAGTTCTCGCCCGCCATCTGAAATGGTGTTGACGGCGTCGAGTATTCCGTGTTTCTCAAGAATTTTGCGAAGATGGGTTCGTGAAATGGGGTTGGTTGTCCACGCCATCTCTTCTTTGGTTTTGGTTGGGGTAGCGAGCTCCTTAACGTTTCCACAGCTCCGACACACAAGCTCGATAGTAACAAAATCCTCAATCATTCTTTCGCCACAACATTCGTGTGCGTTCGCCATCTTTCCCACTGTTTTATATGTTCCATGGAAAAAACTCCTGCCTTGAAGAAGGAAACTCCTGCCTTGCAGAAACGCCTTTCAAAAATTTTTTACAGCCCGAAAGGTCATTGGAAAGGGTTTGCCGCAGTGAAAAAACTGGCCCAAGCCGCAAAGGTTTCGGAAAGTGTGGCCAAACAATGGTTGCAAAAGCAGGCGCTTGGCAGATCTTTCTTCCCGCGCCGCGGCCCGTTCCTCGCCCGAAGTTTGACGTGCCAACATCCAACGCGGTGCACCAAGCTGACTTCATGCCGCTCTTCATGCCGCACGACAAGGTGGGGCGCAAAACTTTGAAATACGCGCTGACTGTGGTCGACGTGGCCAGTCGCCTCAAGGCAGCAGAGCTTCTGAACCCCAAAAATTCTGGCGAAGTTGCCCGGGCTTTTGAAAGGATTTACAAGCGCGGGCCTCTCAAATGGCCAAAGCTGCTGCGGGTGGACCCGGGGCGGGAGTTCATGAGGGCTGTTTCCAGAGACATGGAGGCGCAATGGAACTGGCATTCGCCGTGGTCATGTGGAAGTGCACAGCGACAAGGCGATTGTGGAACGCTTCAACCGCACTCTTGCTGAGCGTCTGTTCGGGCACCAGTACGCGGTCGAAATGCGGATGCCGGAGGGTGAGCGGTCTGTTGTGTGGGTGGCAGAGCTTCCGAGGGTTATTTCTGCGCTCAACAAACAAACCACGCTGCTGACGGGGTTGAAACCCGTAGATGCAATCCGATAACAATCTGTTTTTGCGGAAGCTGCAACTCCATTTTCCAGGACCTGTTAGAATGGCCGAAAAAAGGCTCCCCCCTGGTGTGGAAGTGCGCTATTTATTTCAACCTGGTGAGTTGGAGGGACGCAAACGACGAGCCACAGACCCTGTTTGCTCTTTGAATGTGTTTGAGGTTGATAGGGTCATGGTGAAACCCGGCCAGCCTGTCATGTACTGGCTTGCTGACGGGCCAAAACGTAGCTTCGTGCGCGAAGAAGTGATTGTTGTCCCCCCGAATACCGAGCTCCCTCCTACCAAGCATGGCTAGTTTCCCACCTCAGGGTGGAAGGTGATATTCAATGGGTTCGGTGTGAATTCCATCTGGCAACACCCATCTCTCGTCTTAGTAAGCGCTGAGACCCAGCTTTTGCTGTACATAAGTCACCATCTTTCCCTCTCTCATTCGGAAACCCTTGTTTGTCGCCATGTCTTTGTGCCCCTCGCGCCGCCTTGAACCTTTCCCACCTCATGGTTTTTTTTTGCCTCTGGTTCATTCCTTTCGTGCTGAACTTGCTTTTCCCTCCTTCAGTGTCCACGTAATAACACTTTGAGCACAATGCGATCATTCGGCCCCCCTCACACTCCAGCTTGAACAGTCCTGGGGTGCGGCTGCTCCACTTGTCCCACGCGAGCCACTGATTTTTTTCGGCCTCAAATTGGGCTCTCATCTCTGGTTTCACAACGTCTTCGAAATGTGTGCCAGAGATCGCCATGTAGTTGCTTTCTGTGTCCATCTGGATCAACTCGAAGTCGCGGCGGTCCACGAACGTGTCTACAAAGTAAGTAAAGTAGTAAGTAGTAAAGTAGTAAAACTCGAGCATTCGACGTTTTGCCAACTGGTACACCGCAATGCCAACCTGGAATGGCCTTTTGGCTTCCGGCTTTCCAGCTCGTACGCATCTCCGATTTCTTCGAGATCTGATAAGAAAGCGCTTCGCAACGCTCTGTCGACAACCTTCTCATCCTTTGTGAAGATGACGTTTGTTTGGCGCTCCACAGCTTCAATCATTTTTCCATAAGCACTGTTCCCCAAGAGTTTGAACACGTCTGCCAAAAGCGCCTTGATTTTGTCTGTGTCCCTAGTTCGGCGGGCTTCTGTTACCTGCTCCACAAACCAGGTAAAGATCTTTTTCGGTTTGTAATTAATTGTTCTATGAACTGCTGTGATTTCCACTCCGTGGTTGACATACCAACGGAGGAGTGGGGCATAGACCAACATTTTTTCCGCAGACAGGGCTCCCACCAGCTTTCTTCCGTCCCCTCGGTTTCTGCCGGTGCGCTTCAGATAATCCATCATGTGGTCTGGTACAGCTTCCTGCGGCACCTGCTTGTTGATAAAGAAGGGGCACATTTCCTCAAACTTGGGTACCAGCGCCTCGGGCACTTTCAGATCAACTTCTGCGAAACCAAACCACTTTCCCTCCTGCAAGTATTCGACAAACCTGGGAACTGATCTGACCTTTTGGTTTTCGGGTACATGAATCATGGTTTCCTTTCCGCATTCCATGTCCTGACGCATTGTTGACAAATACAAGGCATTTGCGTCGTAACCCAGGATTTTCCCACAAGGTTTGGGCTCCTCAACTTGATGGGACCTTATTTGTGTAACTCCAACTTCGTGGTGGCGGGTGAACACAAGACTCGGTCCTCCGACCACAGCTCCTTTCACCATCTCATAGGCCTCTTTGCATGGGCTCCATAACTCTGCTCCACGCTCAATCACCCCTCGCAGAAGATAATGAAGACTGACTCCTGGTATGCTAACCGCCTCTTTCAGAATGTCGATTCCTTTTTTGGTGTAGACTCGGTCCTCCGACCAAAGCTTCGAGGCCGGGCGCGACATCCAGATTGTTGTAATAGCGCATCCAGTCTGCAAAAGACTTCATCCCCTTTTCTTCGAAAACCCGAACACAGTCTTTCCATTCATCTGGTGACAACACCCATTTCCCTTTCAGGGATGAATACCATTCGGGGTGGCCTGGCAAGCCGGAAAAGTCAAGCTTGTCTGGGCTTTCAAACCACTCATATGGAAACCATGACTTCACAGACTCACACACATAAGCCTTCACCCAACTGTCATAGCTGGTTCCGGGCCCCAAATAGTTGATGATGTCAAGGTAACGGAACTTTTGTGTGAGGAGATACATTTTGTTTGCGTTTTTGGCTACTCTTGATTTTTTCGTGGTATCTGAAAGAGTATCGAACAAATATTCTTTCACAAGATTCAAGTCATATCTGCCAGAATTGAAACCAAGCACGGGCACTTCATCACACCAACCTGCAATCAAAGTTTTTTGTTTTTTGGAAAGCAGGTGGAAAGTTTCGGGTAGGAAAACCTTTCTAACTTCCTCCCTGATTCTTTTCCCCCGCCGTTCGATCTCTTCCACAAAGTTGCGAATCAGCGCCTTTGGATCTCTGTCGCAGATGTGTGTCGGTTCGCGATTAAGTGTGTCCCCAATTGAGAAACAAATTGGTTTGTGAACATTTTCAATAAGGAGTGTGGGTGTTGGGTCCTTTCTTTTTTTTTCCCGAGGAAGGGCTTCTTGTGTTTGTTTGACGCGTGATGACCAAGCTTCAACAACATGAAACCCTGCTGCCCGACGTTTTTGTGTCCGTTCGCGTGTTGCGTGATACAGCTCTTCTCGGGATTTCCCCGCCTGTGTTATTTTGGTATCGCGGTCAGGAAAACACCGGGGACGACCATGCTAGTAGCAACCATGATACTGAAAGACTGTTTTGCTCTGAATGTGAAAACCATCCACTGGGTGACCCAAAAGCCATGGTTCCCTTCCATGTCCACATCAGGCGTGGTGCGTATAGATGCCTCGTTGGTGGGCTTGTCTTTCCAACCAGCGGATCGCTTCGGGTGAGGCTGTTGATTTGGGGAAGAAAGCCCTTTCAAATGCGGTTTGTGGTTTTTAAATTTTTTCGTTCGGGCATACCACCACAGTTTCTCCTCGAGAACAGGTTGCGATGTGTCGTTGCAGATTACTTGCTTTCGTGGATCTTCCTTGGCAGTGAGGACAAATATAATTTTGCCCCAAACTCTCAATCTTTTTCACAACAAACGCGTGTCCCTCAAAGACTCCAATTGTCAGAATGTTTGTGAGGTTTGGGTTGGGGTTTCGAAGAATACGCCAATTTATTTCCTAACCCGGTTTTTCGGGTTCATAGACACGAATTCCCAACCAATAAGAAACTGGTTTATCTTGGATGAAGTGTTATTCAATTTTGTCAAGTTCATCCAGTGAAGTTTTTGGGCAATCTTGTGAAAAGGTTTCAAGTTGATTAAAACTCTGCGCCAATTCTCTTGCTTTTTGCGTACATCTGTCTGGTCTGGTTCTTTTGTATAGGTGTAAAGCGAGACATCTCCAAAGGCAAAAGGTTATCTTGATATGTGTCCAATGAGGCAAAGGTCCTGTTCCGATCAACGGTTGCTTGACATCATAAGCTTGACAAATACGTCAGAGGGGGCTTCCCAAACCCATTTGGTGCTATCTCTTTTTATTCGGCCTTTTCTTAATCTTTCTTCCTCCATTTCTCGTATCCACTCTTCGGCGTCGGAACGGCGGTAAACCCATCGTGAATCCTCGTGGCGATTAATATAATACTAATATGCTATAATCCTTGCTAATATGTATTGTCAATAACTGTGCGCACAGTGTGGGTGGCTCCTCCTAAAATGTTCTACAATTGGTATAGGATTTGATGGAGCCGAAACCAATTGTGGAATTGCACACATTTTAGGTATCCTACTGATGAACAGTTATTACATGCAGATATTTTTAGAATCAAAAATTGTTTGCGGTCTGTCACCTTTGAATACAAAAGCGAAGAGCCGTCGTCAATATTCCTCAGCCAATAAGAATGTGAATACCGAACGTAAAAGGAAGTGTTGGCAAATTTGTTGATCTCGTTCATGATGGTTTGTGTTTTATTATGATCAAGGTTATCACTAAACCTCAACTTGGTAAACCGGCGACCACTTTCAACTTCCACTCCCTCCTTCGGGAGGGAGATCCAAATAGTGTTGCAAGCATTTCTTTGTAACTTGTGTCTTCGTGTGTTTCGTGGGGGGATACAAGGGGTCAAACGGCCCAAAAGGGTTTCGCCGCGGCGCAACCGGCCGAGTAATTGGTGGAGAAATATATTGTTGGGGAGCCAATACTGGCGCTCGCATTCTTCGAGGAGCTGGAATGGGTGCTTCCCTATCTTCCGCCCATCCCCTTTCCAACAACTCATCCACTAACATGGAAGCTATATTATAGGGAAAATTTTTTCGAGAAATTAATTCGGGTGGTATTAATAATTGGTCTTCTTCTTTCAAACCTGCTTGATCCATCCCTCTCACCTTGCGGCTCCCTCACTCTAAGAGGGGTTCTCGTCGCTCTTCCATCGCTCTTGCCCCAAACACCCCTCCGTCTAATAGGCCGACCCCCGCACCTCGGCCGCTGTTGTTGGCGCTGTTTCCTGGGGCGTAAGCTCAACGAGTGCTGAGTAGTATAGGATGAGCTCGACAAATACAACCGCAGCGCAGCTTCCCCGACGAGCGAAGCGAGGAGGGGTGCGCTGCGCGGAGGTGGTATTTGTCGAGATCACCCAATACTACTGGCGAAAAATTATCCACGATTATATAGCGGGAGGATGTACCACCTGGTGCTCTACTCGAGCTTCGCGAAGCTGCAACGAAACGGCGCCTCTCAAAAGTCCCACGACTTTGAAATTCTTTTCAACCCACCGATTGAGCTCGACACGCAGGAAAAATGGCTGCTCACAATGAGCTACTCCTGGCACAACGTCCCGGCCGCCTACGGAAACAACGAAATCAAGTGGAGGAAGAAAGGAGAAGCCTGGCAAACATTGACGTTCCCCGACGGGATGTACGATTACACACACATCAACAGGTTTTTGCAGGGGCAACGGGATTCGTTGACCCTGATGCCGAGGACAAAAAGCACATTTTCAGTCTGTACTTCGACTTCTCGATCACCCGGGATGTGGTGGGGGTAGCGCAAAATTACTAGCTCGAACTCTCTGCCGGGGATTGTGGATTTGATGATCCGAGAAATTTCTGGTTGAAGTATACGATGAATTTGCCAAGCGAGTGGATGAAGTTTTTCGACCCGCGCGCCGGGCGGTATCGCGTCAAACACAAAGGCATGGGTGTAGTCCGTGACAACCTCATGGACATTGGCAAACGCCTCAAAAAAGAAGCGGCGCCGGTTGTTTAAAAAACAACAAAGGCACCTTCAACCAAGGAAACAACCGCTGCAATGGCTGAGAAGCGGGGCAGGAAAAACAGGCAGTTGTTGCGGAAATGCCGCAGGCCCACGGCCCCACCCCGATCAGATGCAATGCTCTTTGAGTCAAATTTTGGCAAACCAATTTTGAAAATTTTTTCTCTTTTTGTATATCGCGATGTTCAGGGTGCCACACTTGCTCGAGAAGGTTTCAGGCCAATTTCAGGCAACCGCCGACGGGGCTTTTATTGCGGCTGACACGCGGTCGGCCCTAGTCAACGGCTCTTTCTCTCTCATCAGATCCATGAGGGTGACATCCGGGGGGAAAGACCTGTACGAAGCCAACGGCATCCAAAAATAATTTTCATGAAAAACCTGCTGAAATATGCTGACGACTATGCCAAAAGTGTGGCCGAAGACAAGTTTTGGTATCTCGACACCGACGCCACAAATGTGACAGCAGCCACCGCAACCAACCTCGGCATCAGAGCCCGCGCGCTTCTTTCTCAGGGAGACCCCATCAAAACGGTCAAAACAGGAATTCCACTCAACTGCTTTTCGTTCTTTGAGGACCTGGAAGACAACCTCTTGTCCCCGATGCAACTCACGTTCAACATCGAGCTGCAGAGTAACAACGAAATGATTTTCCAAAACGACGGAACCGCGTGCCGAATTGTTGTCCGAAAATTTGAGTTGTGGGTCCCCAACCTGCGGATGAAGCCTGCGGGCCAAAAGCTTGTCAATCAAAGCTTCCTGAAACCGACCCAGTGGCGCTACTTGAAAGAAATGTTGGTCCCCGGCCCCGACAAAAGAGATGTGGAAGACGAATGGACGATTTCCTCCGGCGTGAAAAACGCCAAACACGTCTTAGTCTTCATTCAAAAAACGGCGTCGGTGAACAACGTCCAAGCGAACCCCTACTTCTTTGACACCTTTGCCCTCGATGGGGAGAAAAGTAGGCCACATGCCGCCTCAAGTATGGCAGCACCTTTACCCCGAGGTGGAATATGAAGGAGAAGACCAACGACGGATCCGCCAGGATTTGATTGAGTACAGCTACAGACAAAATGACTACAACACCGGAACCCAGATGAAGGCGGCCAACTACTCGACGCCTTATCCGATCGTTTACTTCGATCTCCGGGTAGCCCCACCAAGTATGTCGGGGAATGAGGAAAAGCTGGTTTTGAACTACCGACTGAATCAAGCCGCCACAGCGGATTAAAAAATGTTTGCCTGCGTTTTGTACGAGAAAGAGGTCGTCTTAACACAGGTTGGAAACGAGTTGTTTGTTGTTTGAGTTGTTCTCCGCCTCTGCGAAATTTCTTTTCTCTGATATAAGATGGCAACGGTGTATCACCCCTTCAAAATCGGGCTAACCGCGGGTCAAAAAGACAGTCTTCGCTAGGCAGTTCTCCGGAAAAGCGCCGTGACTTTGCGCGTCAAACCGGAACAAATTGGGCACGGCGACGACCTTTTGCTGACCACCACTCAAATCAACCGGATGCGAAAAGTGGCGGGTGAAGGAAAAGGCGCTGATCTGAAAATCAGCAAAACACAAATCCGCAGAATTTCCGCTCAAGGTGGCGGCAACCTTTTCTCCACCGCGCTCAGTCTGGCCCAGCCATTGCTCACCCCTGCCGCCAAGGCTTTGGCAACCGCGGGACTCAGCTTCGGCGCAGAAACTTGTTGAAAAAAATCTTTATAAAGGGTTTTGGCCTCCGACCAGAAAAAGACAATTGAAAAGTATCTTGTCGGCAAGGAAATGGTCAGTGGAGGCGTTGCCGCGCAATACTGTGGGTTTCTTGGCATGCTTGCCTCCATCGGTGTTCCCCTTGCAATCAGCCTTGTCCAAAAAATGTTGGGGAGCGGCACGCAAGTCCGGAAGCGCCGCTTGGCGCCCCCTCGCCCACACCTGCCTCCACCCCCTCCCCCTCCAGGGGGCAGGGAATGCAAATGAGCCCTCCACCAGTCTGGGCCGGTGGAAGGATTGGGAACGCCCGATGGTCGGGCCGGGGAAAAATATGAAGTTCAGGGACGTGCCGCTTTCCAACGTTGACTTGAGGAATTGGTACGAATATCTCGACATCCCTCTCAAAGGCATCTTCTCTCGGTATGAGGCCAAGCCCCTGCACCATTCACCCTGCATCATCAACCTGGACGATTTCGGAAGTTTGGGCACACATTGGGTTTGCTGTTAGACCCCTGCCCAAAGGCAGGAAATGGAATATTTCGACTCCTTCGGGCTGTCACCCCCTAAACGAGTGGGAACAAGAAATGCGAAATGTGGGCCACAAAACCTTTCTCCGCAACGAAAACCAAATCCAGTGGATCGGAAGTGTGTGGTACTTCTGCCTGCTTTTCCTCAACAAACGCAACAGAGGCACGAGCTACGAGGATATTCTGAAAAGGTCTTCTGACGATGTGCAGCACAACGAGCGGGTTGTGAAAAATTATTTCGTGATTGGTATTGCGTGCGGGATAAACGCAAAACACCTAATGTTCCTGGGTCTGAAAGGGTTGTTATAACGAAAAACGGATGAAAAATGGGGAAACCCAAGCGTGCGGTTTGCGGCAAGACAAAAACCAGCTTCTTGCCGGGAAACTGACAGGGCCCTCTCGAGCAGAGGGCGCTGGTGTTTTGACTGATCTTGCGGGCACTGCGCTCCATTTCGCTTTGCAACACGGGATTCCCTTTCTTGGGAAAAAGAGGGTTGAGGGTGGCCGCTATTACGCTTCTGAGGCACTTCGCAAGAAACAGCTCCAGAAAAAGAGCATCAAATACTGGTTGCGAAGGCTACCCCAGTGTTGGAAAAGGTCGGCAGCGAGCTGCTGGACCAAATTTTCCACGAAGATGCGCCCCAACATCCATTACAAAACCGACAGACCCGATCTCGACGGTCGAGGAATTCCTGTCCCCGTTCCCTTCGTCGATTTCAAAAAACTGTGGAATGTCATCTCCGACCCCAAACTTTTCAAAGGCCCCGAGGTTTCGGCGAAGGAAGGGCGCGCAATGGTCGCCGAATACAAGCGCCAATACGCGGACTACAAGCGGCAGGGCGGCACCCACAACTACGGCTCGTGGATAAAATGGAAAGGCTACGAGAGAGGGCTCGTCGGCGCCGGTCTTGGGGATTTCGTTGATCCCCGCCTCGTTTCGCAGGGTGTGTTGGTACCCAAGTTCGCGACCAACCCCAAGTATTTGAAAGCCTTTGCCAAAGCGGTGCCCAACCACCGCGGGTTCATGGGCCTTCCCAAGAAAACGATGCGCAACTACTACGGCTCGGGGGTGGACATCTATGCATTGATTGGGAAGCTGCCGGCGCCAAAAAGGGGGTGGACCCTCCTTGTCCACAACTACACCGGGCCTTACAACCCCTTGAACCATCAGCTGAGCTTTGATCCCGAAACGGTGAGATCTTGGAAGTATTTCAGAAACCAACCGGCCCTTCCGATGCTGTGGCCATGCAGCATTACGTTGATTACAGCAGTTGTGGTTTTCGCGCAAAGAAGAACGGCGAGAACGAAAAAGTGTTTTTCGGGGGGCGCATAATTCACCTGCAAGGGACACCACGATCCAACAAAGAGTGAACATTGGTGCGGTATCCAAGGACCATGACCCACTTTTCTTTAATTTGATCCATCTCGTACCAGTGACACAAAACGTGGTGTTTGTTTTTCAACCAACAAGCCCAGCAGTAACCATTGCGCCTGCATGCGACGCATTTGCCACAAAAAGCTCTGAGGGCAATGGGCGCACATTCATCAATGAAATGGGTTTCTCCTGTTTTCTTTATGTGCTGCCATGGAGACATGTTATTTTCCAACAAATCGCGCACATGGCGCATTGATGGTTTGTCAATGGAATAGTCAAATTGATTCCCCAACCATCTATCAATCTCAACTATCAAAGTCTGCCTCACGTTGTAACGCAACTGGTCAGTCGCCATCATACCCTGACAATCCTTTTCTCTAATAAGGTGAAGAAGGGTTAAGAAAAATTACTTGATCCCAGGTGGGAAAAACCTTTTTGGGAAGGAAAGAACCTTTGTGAGGAAGATGATTGAGTTTTTCAAAGAAAGGATTTCTTTGGGGTCGCGGTCAAGCTGATCACATCAGTCGAATATTTCTCTGTAAGTTGGCATGTAATCACAAAAAGTCTCATTTATGGTTTTGCAAAGAACTTTGTAATAAAAAACACGGTGTGGGCTTTGTTGTGGATTTTCTTGGTCATTATCTTTGAACCCCTTGACAAAAAGTTAGGGGTCAATTCCTCGCAACAGAAGTTCTTTCACCGCTTCATAAAATTTGGGGTTAATTTAATAATGTGGACAGGTTTTCGACATTTCCACAAAATTGCAATAAAAACGCTGCGAAAGCGCTTCACCATTCGGAAGCTGCGGTGGATCTATCCGGCTTTCAGAACTGTTTATGGGGTCCATAATTTCCACATCACCCATCTCTATAAAAAGCCGACCCGCGGTTCCGGCCGTTTGAAATTTTGTTTTGTTTGAACCATCAAAACATGAAACACACGTCGCCCTCCCCAACCTCGGAATATGGGTCGTCGTCGTAATCATATACGTCTCCTTCAAAGGACCTTTCTCCGTCCCACCATTTTCCCAAAGCCCAAAACATCCATGACCCATCGGGGTGATAAACATCTTGCAAACACCTTCCAAACATGTCTTCCACATCCAAACGGGCTCTGATCCTGTGCTCACGGTTGTTTTGCCAGCACACCCAACACCACCCCTGCATATCACACAAGAAATGATTGCCACAACATGTGACCTTTGTGAAGACACCTTCAATTTCACAATATTTCAAGCTCCAGGCCCCACAAAAGGATACAAGTTCTTTCTGCACTTCGCCCCACCCCATCTTTTTCTTGTCCTGCACTTTTGCTTGGACAACATGAGTGAGGATTTTCTCCCGCAGCTCGCGGGGAGTTGGTTAATGCGTGCATCGGCCATCGTCTGGTTTACCTTAAAGCAGCTTCTCTCTCTAATAGGGTGATGGTGTGGCGCAACAAGGTATCAGGGCAGCTTGAGACCCGCATATATAAAGGAGAAAAAGTTTGTTTTCGGCGCGCTGAAACAAGGGGACACACACATGTATAGTAGCGGTTCTGGTCGCAACGAGCAGGAACAATAACCATACACCATCCAACGAGGAGCGAAGCGACGAAGGTGGATTGGGTATGGTTGTTGTGAGTGCGAGCTTGCGCCAGAACCGCTACTATACATGTGTGTACCACTAGCTTTTAACACGCTCTCAGAAGTTCTAAATGAGTGATATCTTGACCGAGAGTCAAACTCTCAAAAATCAGGAATTGATGAGACGCGTTCCACACTGCAGGCACAAGTAGTACTCATCACAGCTAGTAAAAACCACTTAGTTTAACATGCTCTCAGAAGTTCTAAATGAGTGAGATGATGACCGAGAGACAAAATCTCGCAAATCAAGAACTCTACACCGTAGGAACAAGAAGAACTCATCACAGGTAGTCAAAACAATTTACTTTCATCATGCTTTTACAAGTTTAAAAAGAGTGACATTATGACCGAGTGTCCAACACGCGGAAATCAGGAATTGATGGCACGCGCTCCACACCGTGCGCACAAGTAGTAGTCATCACAGTTAGCAAAAAACGCTTAATTACAACATGGTCTTAAGTGTTTTAAAAGAGTCAGATTATGACCGAAAGTCAAACTCTCGCAAATCAGGAATTGATAGCACGCGCTCCACAACGAAGTTCAGAAGTAGTACTCATCAGAGCTAGTAAAAACCACTTAGTTTAACAGGCTCTCACAACTTCCAAATGAGTAAGATGATGACCAGAGTCAAACTCTCGCAAATCAGGAAATTATGCGACGCGCAACATACCGTGCGTAAAGTAGTACTCATCACAGCTAGTGAAAACAACTTACTTTCAACATGCTCTTAGAAGTTTTAAAAGAGTGAGATTAAGACCGAGAGTCAAACTCTCGCAAATCAGGAATTGATGAGAGCTGCTCCACACCGTACGCACAAGTAGTACTTATCACAGCTAGTTAAAACCATACTTTCAACATTCTCTGGCAAGTTTTAAATGATTGAGATGATGCCCAAGACTCAAACTCTCGCAGAACAGGAAATGATGAGACGCGCTCAACAACGTACGCCCAACAGGTACTCATCTCAGCTAGTAAACATGACTTACTTTCAACATACAGCAACATACCGTGCGTAAAGTAGTACTCATCACAGCTAGTGAAAACAACTTACTTTCAACATGCTCTTAGAAGTTTTAAAAGAGTGAGATTATGAGCGAGAGTCAAATTCTCGCAAATCAAGAATTGATGGGACGCGCACCACACTGTGCGAACAAGTAGTATTCATCACTGCTAGGAAAAACCATTTACTTTCAATATGCTCTTAAAAGTTTTAAAAGAGTGACATTATGATCGAGTGTCAAACATTCGCAAATCAGGCATTGATTGGACGCGCTCCACACAGTGCGCACAACTCGTACTCACCAGAGCAAGTAAGCACACTCACTTTCAAACTGCTCTCAAAAGTTTTAAATAAGTGGAATGAAGACGGAGAGTCAAACTCCTGCAAATCAGGAATTGATGGGACGCGCTCCACACTGTGCGCACAAGTAGTACCCATCGCAGCTAGTGAAAACCACTAATTTTGAACATGCTCTGACAAGTGTTAAATGAGTGAGATGATGACCGAGATTCAAACTCTCGCAAAAAGGAATTGATGGGACGCGGTCCATACCTTGCGCACAAGTAGTACTCATCACAGGTAGTAAAAACAACTTACTTTCAACATGCTCTTACAAGTTTTAAAAGAGTGAGATTATGACCGAGAGTCAAACTCTCGTAAATCCAGAATTAATGGGACGCGCTTCACACCGACGCAGAAATAGTACTCATCACAGCTAGTATAAAGCAATAACTTTCAAGATGCTCTCACAAGTTTTAAAAGAGTGAGATTATGACCGAGAGTCAAACTCTAGCAAATCAGGAATTGATGGCAAACCGTCCACACCGTGCGCACAAATATTACTCATTTCAACTAGTATAAATGACATACTTTCAACATGCTCTTACAAGTTTTAAAAGAGTGACATTTGACCGAGAGTCAAACACTCGCAAATCAGGAATTGATGGCACGAGTTTCACCCCGTGCGCACAAGTAGTGCTCCTCACAGCTAGTGAAAACCATTTACTTTCAACATGCTCTTACAAGTTTTAAAAGGGTGAGATTATGACCGAGAGTCAAACACTCCCAAATCAGGAATTGATGGAACGCGCTCCACAACCTGCGCACGAGTGACACTCATGACAGCTAGTAAAAACCACTAACTTTTAACATCCTCTGACAAGTTTTAAAAGAGTGACATTATGACCGAGAGTCAAGTACCCACAAACCAGGAATTGATGGGACGCGCTCCACACTGTGCGCACAAGTAGTACTTATCACAGCTAGTAAAAACCACTAACTTTCAACATGCTCTCACAAGTTTTAAATCAGTGAGATGATGACCGAAAGTCCTGAAATTTTTTCAGGCTTCTTTTCGCAATTGCATAAATTGCGTTCACAACTGCGAGGATCATTCTTCATTTGAAAGTCAAAGTATCGAAAATAAGGCATTGATTGGACGCGCTCCACACCGTGCGCACAAGTAGTACTCAACACAGCTAGTAAAAACTACTAACTTTCAACATGCTCTCACTGGTTTCGAAAGAGTGAAATTATGACCGACAGTCAAACACTCGGAAATCAGGAATTGATGGGACGCGCTCCACACTGTGTTCCCAAGTAGTACTGATGACGGCTAGTAAAAACCACTTACTTTCAATATGTTCTTAGGACTTTTAAAACAGTGAGATTATGACCGAGAGACAAAGTCTCGCAAATCAGGAATGGATGGGACGCGATCCACTCCGTACGCACAAGTACTACTCATCACAGCAAGCTATAACCATTTACTTTCAACATGCTCTTACAAGATTTAAAAGAGAGTCAAACTCTCGCAAATCAGGAATTGATGGGACGCGCTTTGGCTCTATAACATGACTTTCCACCTGCTGATTGACTCCCGGATTGTGATGAAGTCGGGGCGCCACAACCAAAGGACCCACGATTTCAGCTGGATTTCAGTCCCCCGATCCCACTAGATCCAACGGGAAACTACGAAGCCGCCCTCGATGAGCTGATCACGATGACCTATTCTTGGCACAACGTGGCAGCGCGGTACAACAACAACCAGCTGAAACGGAGAAAGAAGGGCGAAGATTGGAAAAATTTCACGTTCCCCGATGGGGTGTATGGCTACACCAACAGCGCCTCCTTTCTGCAGGAGCACACGGGTTTTGTCGATCCTTCTACCGCGGACAAAAAACATATTTTCAATCTGTACTTCGACTTGACAATCTACCGTGTCGTGATTGGGGTCAATAAGAACTATGAGCTCGACCTCTCTGTCGAGAAGTGCGCCGCACTGCTGGGCTTCGACAAGAAGATTTTAACAGGTTCGACAAGTGTCGTGGGAGACAGGATTCCAAACATAACAAGTGGTGTGGATTGCGATTGCGATTTGATAACAAGGAAGGTGAACGATGTGGAGAATGACGTTTTGTTTAGCATTTCCACTGTGGGGCTGCCGGTGAGTTATCCTTGCACAAAGGAGCCGCGGCGCTTAAAATTTCACTCCGTCAGTGGAAGCGTGATCAACTCAATCGGAATACACGTCACAGATGGGAGAAACAACCTTTTAGATCTGAACGGGGCAGACGTGGCTTTGGCTCTTGCGATTAGAGAGGCACTCAATAAGGTTTGAAATTTCTGCTTGTCGTATAATGTGTGTTACGAGTGACAGATGAACAGCCCGTGTGAGTGGATGAAAATTCTCGACCCGCGAGCCGGGTGGTATCGCTTCATGCATAAAGGGACGGGAGTGATCCGCGATGATCTCGTGGGGGATTGTCCGAAAAAAGTCGCGAAGCCTGCGGTGGTGAAACCCCCAAAGAGGCGGCTCCCCCGAACAAAGAAGAGAGAGGGGCAAAAAAATTCGACAACTTTTGGGGAAGCGAGGGGTGCAGAGGGGAGATGCAATGTGGAAGCTCACCCAAATTTGAACCAATCGTCTTTGAAATTGTTTTTGATTGTATATATCGTGCTCGCACAAAGTATGGCTTGGTTTAGATCTCCGAAAAAGGTGATATTCATTAAGACACTGTTGGAGTACTTCAAGGACTATGCAACGAGCGTGGCAGAAGATGAGTTTTGGTACCTCGATACCGAAAAAAGGACTGTGATGACTACCGCCGCCACCAACAAGGGCATCGCTGCGCGGCACAAACTTTCGCGAGGGGCTGGAACGGTGAAAACTGTGATTCCTCTGAAGCATTTCTCCTTCTTCGAGGAGCTGTGGAACAGACTTCTCCCTCCGATGCAGATTGAGATCGACATCGTGTTGCAAGACGACGCTGAGATGATTTTCCAGAACGACGACACCGGACGAAAGATTGTTGTGAAAAATTTCGAATTGTGGGTCCCAAAGCTGGAGCTGACGCCGACGACGTCGACGACGCCGACGAAATGGACCTTCTTGCAGGAAAACTTGGTCCCCAGCTCTGAGATGAGAGGAACCAGTGGCAGATCTCCCTCTGCGTCAAGAGTGCAAAGCATGTCTTAATCTTCTTCCAACGGTCGGAGAAACAGCTCGCCCCTTCCAAAAACCCGTACAGCTTCGACACAGTATGGTGCAACTTACTATCCCGACCTCGAATACGACGGAGAGGACCTGGCGCGCATTCACCGCGATTTGATCGATTTCCGCTACAGAAGAAACGACCCCAACTCTGGGACCTAAATTAACGTGAGCAACTATTCGTCTCTGTACTCTGTTATCTACTTCGACCTCCGCGCGACCAAAGAGAGAATGACGGGCGATGCGAAAAAAATGGTTCTGCAGTATCGGCTGAATGAAGCCGCCACTGAGGATTACATTATATTTGCTGTCATCTTAAACGAAGAAGAGGTGATTCAAGCAGGTTGGAAACGAGTTGGTTGTGGGGTGAGATGGAAAATTCTTTTCTTATATATGAGATGGCCACGACGTACTCTCCGTTTCGAACTGCGCTCTCTGATGGACAGAAACACAGCCTGCGAAAGGCTCTCACCACGCGAACGGCTGTGACTCTGCGGGTTAAACCCGCTAAAATTCGGAATAGTGACACCCTCCTTTTGACGGACACCCAGATAAAACGGATGGGAAAAGCCGCTACGGGAAACGCGGCGCAGATCTCAAGATTTCCCAGACGCAGATTTAAAAGACGGCGCAGAGTGGTGGGAATCTTTCTTCGACGGTGGTGGGTAGGTAGGTAGGTAGCTTTGCGGTAGCGGTGTTCCATCTGGCGCGGCCATTGCTTGTGCCCGCAGCCAAATCTGCCGCCAAAGCTTTGGCAACCGTGGGGCTGAGTTTTGCCGCAGACAAAGCTTTGAAAAAATTTTCGGGAAGGGCTATGGACCAAGGGTTGTGGAACTTTATCGTTTGACGCAAATGTTGTCGCCGGACCAAAGAAAGGAGATTGAAAGGTACTTGGTGGGGAAAGGGATGGTTAGTGGAGGAGGAAGTGCGCAATATCGTGGGTTTCTGGGTATGCTGGCTTCCATCGGGGTTCCCCTTGCTCTATCCCTTGTGAAAAGCCTTGTTGGAAAAGGAATGGAAGTGGACCTCTCCCGCTCAAGACGCTCGCTGCCACAACTTCCCCCTCCACCGCCAATTCCACAAAGTGGAGGAGGAAGAGGAAAAGGGAGAGGAATGCAGATTAATCCTCCGTGATATCGCCCACCGCCTGTTTTGGGAAGTTGGAAAGATTGGGAGAAAAATGAAATTTCGGGATGTCCCACTCTCGAACATTGATCTGACCAATTGGTGTGAATATCTTGGCATCCCAATTCGCGAAATTTTCTCCCGAAACGAAGTCAAACCTCTTCACCACTCACCCTGCATTTTGAACTTGGACGATTTTGGAAGTTTGGGAATACACTGGGTCGCTTGCTGGAAAGGAAAGAACGTGGAGTATTTCGACTCTTTTGGACAGCACCCTCCTTTGGAATGGGAAAAAGAGATGTTGAAAACGGGTCACAAAACCTTCCTACGCAATGAAGATCAGATCCAAGCAATCGATAGTGTGCGATGTGGGTACTATTGTTTGTTGTTTCTTAATGAGCTTAACAAAGGGAAAAGCTACCCAGATATTCTCCAGATGTTTTCCTCAGATGTGCAGGAGAATGAGAAAGTTGTGAAAAATTATTTTGAAAATATACCGTGATGGTTGACGTCTATTGTGTAAAAGATAAACGTAAAACCCCAAACTTCCCTTGGTCGGAGAAAGTGGTAACAACAAAAAATGGACGGAAAATGTTGAAAACAAAATGTGCGGTCTGTGGAATCACCAAAACACGTTTTTTTACCGAGGTCGGGAAACTAGCGGGGCCCTCTCTTGCAGAGGGCAAAGGAATCAGTAAAGATATTGCCGGGAATGCGATGGATTTGTTTCTCCACCATGGGGTTTCAAATCTCGCAAAAAAGGGGTGGAAATGGCGCGGTACTATGCGTCAGAAGCAATGCGGGATCACAAGCTCCAACGAAAGACGATTGATTGGGCTGTGGAGAAAGGTAAACCCATGTTTCAAAAAGTTGGGAGCACTGTGTTGGATAAGCTTTCAATGAAGGTCCGCCCCAACATCCGGTACAAAAGCGACAGACCCGATCTCGACAACCCAAGAGGTAGTGGCGTACCTTTACCCTTCCCTTTCGTGGATTTCAAAAAACTGTGGAGTGTTGTTTCTGATCCAAAACTTTTCAAAGGTCCTGAAGTTTCTGAAAAAGAAGGAAGGGCAATGGTGGCTGAATGCAAGCGACAGTACAAAGAATACAAACATAAAGGAGGCTCTCGTAGTTATGGCTCCTGGATAAAATGGAAAGGTTATGGAAGAGGTATTGGGAGCCTGTATGATCCGAGGTTTGTTTCACAGGGTGTGCTGGTTCCCAAGTTTGCAACTGACACAAAATGTTTAAAAGCTTTCGGTAAAGCCATTCCTGAGCATCGTGGTTTCAAAAAGAACCTTAATTACTATGAGTCTGGTGTTGATGTCCATGAGTTAATTGGGAAACTACCAGCACCAAAGGGTGGATGGACTCTTCCTGGACACCATTACACTGGACCTTACAACCTCCTTCATCATCAGCTAAGCTTTGACCCTGAAACAGGTGAAACCTTTGAAATATTACAAAAACCGACTGGCACAACGGATGCTATTGCGATGCAACATAATGTGGATTACAGCAGTTGTGGACACAGGGCAAATAAATATGGTGAGGACGAAATAACATGCAAACATGTTGCTGACCAAAAGATGGTAAAAGCTTTGGATGCTGTACCTTGGAAAAAAAGACAATGGGGACATGCCCTGGCAAGAAATGAAATTAATACAAAACAGAAGTTGGGTCTTGGTGTTAATCATACATAATTACTGTTTCTTTAATACTATTTAACATTTTCCTTATCCAAAAAACATCCACAATAAATTCTCTTTCCACAAGGTTTCTTTATCACGAAATGTTTTTTCCAAATCAAACAAATCAAGAAATTGCTTTAACTCATCTTTCCCATCTTCTAAAATTTCCAATTTTTCTCTAAAAAATTCAAAAGCAATTTTTTGTCATATTTCTTTCACGCCCCCCCCCAAAAAAATTTTCTCTTAAATTCAACTAAATAAATTTGTACTTGTTTTATAACTTCCATAATTTCTGGAGAACAATATAAAAGCTCATCCCAGAAACAAATGGAAAATCAAGATGAAAAATGATGACTAACTCATCACATTTTTGAAATAATATGTCAAATTCTTGTTTTAAATTGTCTTGAAAAGACAATTTACCACATGAATTTTTTGGCATCTTTATATCCTATATTTTTTTTAAATTAAAAATTAATAAATTCTCAAGTATATTTATAATTTCTTTTCTTACCTCATTAAAAATGGGGTGTGTAACCTCATCTTGAATAAAATGAAAAATAAGAAACAATAAACCAATCATTGTATTAATAAACAGAAACCTTTTGTTTAATTAATTTGTCGATAAACAATAATTGGGAAAAATAAAATTCCGCAAAGGGCATAACAATTCTTCTAAAATTTTCCACCACCCTGTTGTATTTTTTCTTTCCTCTAGTTCTTTTAGTTGATTTTTTGAATAATATCCATAAAGTTTTACGCGCAACTCAGGCGGCAAAAAAGAAATGCTTTCACAAACATCCATTTATAAATAAAAAAATAAAACTTTAAAAAAACGAAAGCTTCAGAAAAAAGATTTTTATATACTCCTTAAATCAATTGGTCATTATTAAAAAGCTCTTTTCTCATGTTATGAACAAGGTTTTTTTTGCTTAAACAATCAAAACACATATCGTCAAGGTAACAATAACCACAACATCTTCTACATTTTGTAATGTTTGTAATTTTTTGAAAATATCTACAAAAAGGGGCATTTTTTATAAACTCTAAGACAGGCTCCCATCCCATTTCTTCCCTGTCTTTTAATTTACCTTTAATAACTTTCCCCAAATTTTTTCTTTTAGTTCAGGCGGCAAAACACTCACATAATTCAATACATCCATTATAAGAATATAAAAACTTTAATCAACTGTGTCATAAAAACCTTCATCAGTCAACCATTTTTTCAAAAAGTCTTTCTCCTCTTTTGAAAGTGATTTAATAACCTTAAAAATAATAAGCCCACTTCATCAATAAAATATGTTTCCCTTGTTTTCATTATGTACTGCCAAGGAGGCATATCTTTAAACAACAAATTACGCACACGCCGCATTGTAGGTTTATCCATTAAATCTTTTCCTTCATTTTTTTTAAACCAGTAATCAATCTCATCAATCAAAGCATTTCTAACGTTATAACGCAAAAGGTCTGAACTGTCCATCCTTCTGTCCAAAAACGTAACACAATTATTTCCTTACGCCCCTTTCTCTAAATGGCCGAACCAAACCAGTCCGGTTCTCACCGGTACGGGGCGGTTTCAGTTTGACTGGTTACGCTCCTTGTAGTAGTAGACTGGAGACAATTTACGAAGGTGGATTTTTTATTGTGAGAATAAGCCTTATTTTTTTATGTTTAAACCTTGAAAAACTAACTTGAACAAAGTGAAAGTTAGTTTTTTAAAGTTTAAACATAAAAATAAGGCTTATTCTAACAATAAAAAAATCCACCTGCGTTTGTCTATAGTCTACTACTACTAAAAACAACCTAAATTTCAACATGCCCTTACAAGTTTTAAAAGTGTGACATTATGACCGAGAGTCAAACACTCGCAAATTAGAAATTGAGGGATCGAGCTCCACACAGTGCTCACCAGTACTACTCGTCACAGCTAGTAAAAAACACTTACCCTCAACATGCTCTTACAAGTTTTGAAAGAGTGACATTATGAGCCAGAGTCAAAATCTCCAAAATCAGGAATTGATGGCACGCGCTCCACACCTTGCTTACAGGTAGTACTGATCACAGCTATTAAAAACTTACTTTCAAGATACTCTTACAAGTTTAAAAAAAGAGAGATTATGAACGACAGTCAAACTCTCGGAAATCAGGAATTGGTGGCAGGGGTTCCACGCCGTGCGCACAGGTAGCACTCATCACAGCTAGTAAAAACCACTTACTTTCAACCTGCTCTCACAAGTTTAAAAAGAGTGAGATTATGACCGAGAGTCAAACTCTCGCAAATCAGGAATTGATGGGACGCGCTCCGCACCGTGCGCACAAGTGGTACTAATCTCAGATAGTAAAAACCACTTAATTTCAACATGCTCTCAGAATTTTCAAAGAGTGAGATTATGACCGAGAGTCAAACTCTAGCAAATCAGGAATTGATGGCAAACCGTCCACACGTGCGCATAAATAGTACTCATTACAAACTAGTAAAAATCACATACTTTCAAAATGCTCTTACAAGTTTTAAAAGAGTGACATTATGACCGAGAGTCAAACACTCGCAAATCAGGAATTGATGGCACGAGTTTCACCCCCGTGCGCACAAGTAGAGCTCCTCACAGCTAGTGAAAAAACCACTTACTATAAACATATTCTTACAAGTTTTAAAAGGTGAGATTATGACCGAGACTCGAAAATCAGGAATTGATGGAAGGCGCTCCACACCCTGCGCACAAGTGGCACTCATGGCAGCTAGTAAAAATCGCTAACTTTCAACATCCTCTCACAAGTTTTAAAGAATGATATTATGACCGAGAGTCACGCACCCCGCAAATCAGGAATTGATGGACGCGCTCCTCACAGTGTGCACACGTAGTTCTCATGACAACTAGTAAAAACCAGTTACTTTCAACATGCTCTTAGAAGTTTTAAAACAGTGAGATTATGACCGAGAGTCAAACACTCGCAAATCATGAATTGATGGGACGCGCTCCACACTGTGCGCACAAGTAGTACTTATCACAGCTAGTAGAAACTACTTACTATCAACATGCTCTTTACAAGTTTTAAAAGAGTGAGATTAAGACCGACAGTAAAACTTTCGCAACTCAGGAATTGATGGGCCGCGCTCCACACCGTGCGCAGAAGTAGTACTAATCACAGCTAGTAAAAACTACTAACTTTTCAACATACTCTCACAAGTTTGAAATGAGTGAGTTGATGTCCCGAGAGTCAAAGTCTCGCAAATCAGGAAATTGATGGGGCGCGTCCCACATTGTGCGCACATGTAGTACTCATTCTCAGCTTAGTAAAAACCACTTCATTTCAAAAATGCTCTTAAGAGTTTCAAAAGAGTGATATTATGACCGAGAGGTCAAACTCTTCGATAATCAGCAATTAATGGTACGTCCCTCCAACACGTGCGCAAAAGTAGTACTCATCACAGCTGGTAAAAACCAAATACTTGCAACATGCTCTTACAAGTTTTTAAAAGAGTGAGGTTATGACCGAGAGTGAAACTGTCGCAATACAGGAATTGATGGAACGCGTCTCTACACCGTGCGCACGAAGTAGTACTCTTCACATCAGTAAGAACCACTTACTTTCAACATGCTGTTTTACAAGTTTTGAAAGAGAGTGGAGGTTATGATGGAGAGTTAAACTCTCGCAAATCGGAATTGATGAGGACGCTCTCCACATCATGCGCACAAGTAGTACTCATCACAAGGTAGTAAAAACCACTTACCTTTTACATGTCCTTACAAGTTTCAAAAGAGTGAGATT
>JAEMWC010000852.1:370000-381178 GCA_016490735.1 Pachyseris speciosa | reverse complement strand
TACCCACCCCTATCGAGACACACCCACTCAAAACACTGAAATAAATATATTTCGTGGATTTCATAGTAACAGTTTGGGAGGTACGGGGGGGGGGGGGTGCTTATTTCTCCTTTTAGAACACTTCCCTATCCACCCCTATGTAGACACACCCACTCAAAATTTTGAAAAATATTCTTTCGTTGATTTTACAGAGGACTTAGTTTGGAAAATGCAGGTGGACTTATTTCTCCTTTTACGACACTTCCCTATCCAACTACTTCTAGACACACCCACTCAAAAAGTTGAAAAGAAATATATTTTTCGTTGATTTTATGGATGAAATAGTTTTGTAGGTGCAAGGGGGCTTTTTTCTCCTTTTAAAACACATCTCAAGCCATACTCATTGAGACACCCATTAAAAAAATTGAGAAAAAAGAATTTGTTGATTTTATGGATAATATAGTTTGGAGGTTCAGGGGGGCTCATTTTTCCATTCTGCAACATTTCCTATCCACCCCAATGTAGACATAATCGCTCAAAAACAAAAAAATGGAAAAATATATTCATTGATTTTATGGATGAAGTATTGCAGGGGCGCTAATTTTTCCTTTTACAACACTTCCCTATTCACACCTATGTAGACACACCCACCCAAATCATTAAAAAATATCGTTCGTTGATTTTAAAGATGAAATAGTTTGGAGTTTGGGGGGAGGTTATTTAATTTATTTTACAACACTTCCCTATCCAGACCCATCTAGACACACCCACTCAAAAAAACTTGAGAAAAATTTTTTTTCCCGTTGTTTATGTGGATGATATAACTTAAAGGTGTAGGGGGCTTATTTCTCCGTTTTCAACACTTCCTCAGTCACCCCATATAAACAAACCCACCCAAAAATGTCAAAGAAATATTTTTCGTAGATTTTATGTATGCACTGTGAAGTGTCGTTATATTGGCAAAATAAAATAGTTTTGAGGTGGAGGAGGAGTTATGTCTCCTTTTACAGCACTTCCCTATTCATCCCCATCTAGACACACCCACTCAAAAAATGGAAAAAACATGTTTCATTGATTTTATGTATGAAATAGTTTGTAGGTGCAGGGAGCTTACTTTCTCCTTTTAGAACACTTCCCTAACCACCACAGTCAAGACAAATAAAGGAAAAATACATTTCGTTGATTTTATGGATGATATAGTTTAAAGGTGTAGGGGGCTTATTTCTCCGTTGTCAACATTTCCTCAGTCACCCCATATAAACAAACCCACCCAAAAATGTGAAAAAAATATTTTTCGTAGATTTTATGTATGCACTATGAAGTGTCGTTATATTGGCAAAATAAAATAGTTTCGAGGTGGAGGGGTTATGTCTCCTTTTACAACACTTCCCTATCCACCCCATCTAGACACACCCACTCAAAAAATGAAAAAATTTTTTTCATTGATTTTATGTATGAAATAGTTTGTAGGTGCAGGGAGCTTACTTTCTCCTTTTAGAACACTACCCTAACCACCCCAGCCAAGACAAATAAAGAGAATATACATTTCGTTGATTTTACGTATTAAATAGTTTGGAATTGATGGGGGCTTATTTCTCTTTTCCTCTAAAAATGGAAATAAATTGTTTTAGGTGATTTATGGATGATATAATTTGAAGGTGCAAGGGGCTCTCCTTTTAGAACTCTTCCTTATCCACCCCCATCTTAAATTATTATTTTTTTGTTTTTATAGATGAAATAGGGGGCTTATTTCTTCTTTTACAACACTTCCCTATCCAACCCCCATGTACAAACACTCACCCAAAACATTGGAAATAGATTGGAGGTGCAGGAGGACTTATTTCTCCTGTTACAACACTTGCGTATTCACTCCTATGTAGAAACACACACCCAAAACATTGAAAAAATACATTTTTCATTGATTATATTCATTTGGTGAAATAGTTTGTGGGTGTAGGGGGTTACTTTCTCCTTTTACAACACTTAAGAATTCTAATCACCCCTATCTAGACACACCCACTCCAAAAAATTTAAAACAATTTTTTTTCTTTGATTTTATGGATCATATAATTTGGAGGTACAGGGGGCTTATTTCTCCTTGTACAACACTTCCCTATCCATCCCCACCTAGAAACACCCACTCAAAAATGCGTGATATAGTGTCGAGGTGCAGGGGACTTATTTCTCCTTTTTCAACTCTTCCCTAATCACCCCCATATAAACACACCCACCCTAAAAATGAAAATTAAAAAAAAAAACATTTTTCGTAGCTTTTAAAGATGGAGTATGAAGTGTTGTTATTTTGGCAAAATAAAATAGTTTCGAGGTGGAAGAGGGTTTATTTCTCCTTTTCAATGCGTCCCCATCCACCCCTATCTAGACACACCCATTACAAACAATGAAAACGTAAAGCTTGTGGGATGTGGCTGGAGTGACAAGGATACTTCACAAATTAATGTGATCAAGTAAGCTGAAGCCACTCAAAAAGCACTAAGGCCACAAGGTAGCGGGCATTACCCCTTAAATCTACCAAAGCAAAGATTGAGCCTAATTAGTTTATTAAATTAGGCTCAATCTTTCCTTTGGTAGATTTAAGAGGTAATGCCCGCTACCTTGTGGCCTAAGTGCCTTTTGAGTGGCTTCAGCTTACTTGATCACATTAATTTGTGCAGTATCCTTGACACCCATTACAAAAATTGAAAGATATTTTTTATTGATTTTATGGATGAAATAGTTTAGAGGTGCAGGGGGCTTACTTTCATCTTTAACAACACTTCCCTATCCACCCCCATCTAGACACCCACACAAATAATTAAAAAAAATATTTTTTGATTTTGTGGATATATAGTTTGTTGGTGCAGGTGGCTTATTTCTCTTTTTCAACACCTTCCCTATCCTCCCCCATATAGACACACCCACCCAAAAAAAGTGTAAAAAAATTTTTTTTTAATTCATTTTACTATTAATACTTTCTTATTTTACTATTTTTAACTCAATGGTCATTGTTAAATTAATAGTTATCGTATTTTTAATGCACGGTTCCATGGGAGAGCACTATTTAGTGAAATGGAATCCGTGGATAAATAAAGTTTTGATTTGATTGATTTGATTTTTGATTTGATGATGCTATAGTTTGGAGAATCAGTGGGCTTATTTCTCCTTTTACAACACTTCCCTATCCACCCCCATCTAGACACACCCACTCCAAAAAACTTGAAAAAAAATTTTTGGGGGGGTTGTTTTTATGGATGATATAGTTTAAAGGTGTAGAGGGCTTATTTCTCCATTTTCAACACTTACTCAGTCACCCCCATATAAACTCATAAAGTAAAATTATTATTCGTTGATTTTATAGATGAAATAGTGGGCTTATTTCTTTTTTTACAACACTTCCCTATGCATTCCCATCTATACACTCTTACTTAAAACATTTGGAGAAAATATTTTTCGTTGATTTTATGGATGATATAGTTTGGAGGTGCAGGGGGGCTTACTTCTCCTTTTACAACACTTTGCTATCCACTCCTTTGTAGACACACCCACTCAGAAAATTGAACAAATATTTTTCGTTTTATGGATGAAATAGTTTGGAGGTGCAAGGGGGCTTATTTCTCGTTTTAGAATACTTCCACATCCACCAAACCCATGTAGACATATCCACACAAAAAAATTTAAATATATTTTTAGTTGATTTTATGGATGAAATAGTTTGGAGGTGCGTGAGGCTTCTTTCTTCTTTTACAACACTTCCCTATCCAACCCCATTTAGACACACCCTTCTCAAAATAATTGAAAAAATTTTTTTTTCGTTGATTTTATGGATAATATAGTTTGGAGCTGCAGGGGGGTTTATTTCTCCTTTTACGACACCTCCCTATTCACCCTGATCAAGACACACGAACTCCAGAAATTGAAAAAAAAAATATCCTTCATTGATTTTATAGATGAAATAGTTTGGAAGTTCAGGGGGTCTTATTCTTCTTTTACGACACTTTCCTATCCACCCTCATCAAGACACACTCACTCAAAAAATACTAAAAATTATTGTCGTTGATTCATATATGAACTACTGTGTGTAGTATTGTTATTCTGGCAACAAAATAGTTTGGAGGTGCAGGGGGGGGGCTTTCCTTTCCTCCTTTCACAGCACTTTCACCCACCCAAAAAATTGAAAAACAAATTAGTTTTCGTTGCTTTTATGGATGAACTATGAAAAATTTTTTTCCAAAAATCTTCCTTGAAAGTGTCAGGAGGGTTTATTTCTCCGTTTATTTCTCCTTTTATAACACTGCCTTCTCATGTTTTGGTTAAAGACGAAGTTTTTGTTAGGTATGGAGGGCTAATTTATCCTTTTACAACACTTCGCTACTCATCCCCATGTCGACACGCCAACCCAAAAAATTCCAAAAATGTCAAAAAGAGGCGTTTTGAGGTGCAGCAAGGCTGATTTATCCTTTTCGTTGGCTCTTGTCCTCTTACAACACTTCCCTACCCACCCCTACATAGACACCCACACAAAAGATGCTAAAATTTAGTTTTGCTGCATTGTGGATGAACTATGTTGTTTCCATGCATTTATAGATGAACTATGAAGTATTCTTATTCTGGCAAAAATAAAATAGTTTGGAGGTGCAGGGGTCTAATTTCTCCTTCTACAACACACCCCTATCCACTCCTATGTAGACACACCCACTCAAAAAATTGCAAATATGAAGTATTAAGTAGTTTTAAGGTGACCACCCCCATGTAGACACACCCACCCAAATAATTTCAAACTTGTTTTTGTTGATTTTACCGATGAACTATGAAGTATGATTTTTTTTGGAAAAAAATAGTTTTGAGGTGCAGGAGGGCTTATTTCTCCTTTTACAGCAGTTCCAGCCCCCATGTAATATTGGCAAAAAAGTAGTCATAAGGTGCAGGAGACCACCCCCTTTTAGACACAGCCACTTAAAAAAGTAAAAAAAAATTTTCGTTGATTTTCTGGATGAACAATGAAGTGGTGTTATTTTGGCAAAACAAAGAGACCTTTGAGTTACAGGAGGCTCTTTCTGTGGCAGTGACAATCTGAAAAGACTTTTCCTTGCATCGTTCAGGCAGCACAGATCTCGCCTGAACTCAAGAGATCCCCAGCTGGCATACGATTGAAGCAAAGGATATATCCTTACCTACTGAGATCCAGACGAGCTGCAGATCAGTTTCCAGCTTGTCTTCAGGTATGTTCCTTTCACTTGTGAAGTCCGGTCATGGGGCATTTACTGTCGTTAACAGAACACCCAATTAGTAATTTAGAGGTCATGTGTCTCTGTGTATGGCAAACATGATTTATGTTGTTTTTCATGTAGATAATTTTTGACAGCTTGTTTGGCAAAGAGCTCAACAGCAAATTGCGACTGTATGCCGTCCAGTTTGTTCACCATGTCTGCCTGTGGAGTTCAGAGAAAGTTATCGTAATGATGGGTCCTGTACTGCTCAATGGAATGATGAAGCTGATCAGTGAGGATAAGCAGGTTTGTTAAGATACTGGCAGATGAACAGGTCTTTTGTCTTACTCATTTCTATAGTCAATATCATTTCTCCCCAGTATGTCTGGCCTTCATCAAGCAATGATTTTGCTGTCACTGTAACCTGCAATCAGGTGCAGGTGAAAAAATAATGCTGGATGAGAGGTTGACCTCGCCACCCAATAATGTTTCAGCAGTTGATCTAGTCACCTCATGATGACCAGTAGCTGAAGCAAACATTAAATAACAAGCTTAAGTTTCTACTGGATTGGTCTAATATGATTGAATTGTTTATTCACCCCAAGAAAACTGCTATGAAACTGAATCAATTTGATTCTGTTAACACTGGAGGTGTTTATTTAGAAAGTCAAGTTCTTAATCACATGTCTTTCAATAAGTATTTAGGCATTTTCCTTGTCCAGTCTCTATCTTTTAAAGAGCATGTCACATGACTAAATAAGAAGGTATCTTGTCAACTTGGTTTGTTACATAGGGTGCACGACAGTCTGATGGTCTTCTCTGCTGAAAGAGTTTTTTCGACTATGATACTTCCTAGGTTAGATTACTGTGGCTTCTTTTGGAATAATTTAGCTCCTTGGTTAAGAACGCTACAACAACCTCGATCAAGGACTGCTAATATAGTATTAAAGGAAAGTAAGTTAGGAAGTCAAGATCAATCAACTGTTATGGCAGTTTTTTTTTCAATTCCTAAAGTACTCACATAATCTGCAAAGAAAGGCTGCAGTTATTCAGCTGCCCAAACTTTTAACAAACTACCATCGCATTTGAAAGATTCATTAGTGATTTTTCAAACCAAGCTTAACCCATTGACTCCTACACTGGCCAAAACTGGCTGCACAAGACTGACATGCTTCAAAACATTGCAACTTTCTCAATCGCACGAATATTGCCTTAACTGTCAGTTGTGAGCACGAAATGGAATGTCCTTTAAATCTGAATATCCAATGAACGCAAGAAATGTAGCGATTTTTACCAAATATGGCCATTTGAGTTTGGACAAGAACAAAACTGACCATTTTTAATGTCAAAGAGAAACCATAAAAATGCCCCTTTTTGCTTTCATGTTTTTTAAAGAAGTCATCGTCGAAAAACCAAACTTCAACCATGATGGCAAAATTCAGTCCTTGTTCTACACTGTAGCTTAGAAATGACTTTTTTTGTTCATTTTCTTCTCCCGAGCGTAGATACAGCCTTTTGTTCCAGTGCATTCGGGCCTTCCTGCCATTTTCAACATCTCGACCACATTGCATGCTGGGAAATAACAAGAAATTTTGACAGCGCCCGTTCCTTTCCCCAATTCTTTCACATATAAACTAAGTCGACAGCCACTCCGACCTACTGCCAAAAATTCATGCTTGTGGTCATCTTCAGTGCTCAGAAATTCCAAAATATGAGGCGGCAGGTCGAGAAACTCATCGATAGTTGAGTCCCAAAGGTACTAAGTGTCTGACCAGCCAAATTCCCAGTTCGTCGAGTAACAAGCCAAATTCGACAACAAAGTACATCACCTTGCTTGATTCCTTGAGAAAGTGGACTCTTAGCTACCGCCATGCTTAATGATGCTCATCAGGCAGCCACTAAAGATGAAAAATGGCTGTAAACTTAGCAAAAATTGCAAACAAACTGAACTTGGGCCATTGTTGTAGCTCCAAAGATTAAAAATAGCTACATCAGAATGACGTTTTCAGAAACCTTGAGCCTCCAGTGCGTTAGGATAGCACCACTTTTCCATGGTAGTTTCAAACGAAGAGTCATGAAATGCTTAATGGATTGTTTATAGCTGGAAAATCACTCCGAAAATGTAAAAACGGCTAGAAGTCAATGGGTTAAGGATTTGTTTTTATCAAATTTTAACCTTGCCTAATTTATTTAAATACCTATTTTAGTTTTTATATTGTAACTTATATGGGATATTTTTCTTATTGTGGTAATTTTATTACTTGTATTATTACATTTTTATTACTTGTATTATTACATCATCCATTATATAGGGCATCCATTTATAACAGCTTTTGCTGAAGGGTTTCCGCCCCTTGTAAAATATGTTATTATTATGATGATGATGATGATCATCATCATCATCATCATCCACTGATTCCATCAGAGATGCTGATAAGAAATGCTTGTCTTGCAGGACCCTAAGCTGAGACGATTGGCATATACAGCAATAGGAAAACTAGCAAAGTAAGTTAACCCATTGGCACCCATGCCGGCCAAAACCGGCCGTGAAAAACTCCCATGCTTCAAAACATTGCAACTTTCTCAATCGCAGGAATATTGCCTTAACTGTTAGTTGTGAGCACGAAATGGAATGCCCTTTAAATTTGAATATCCAATAAATGCAAGAAACGTAGCGATTTTTACCAAATATGGCCTTTTGAGTTTGGACAAGAACGAAACTGGCCGTTTTTAACGTCAAAGAGAAACAACAAAAATGCCCCTTTTTGCCTTCATGTTTTTTAGGGAAATCATCGTCGAAAAACCAAAATTCAACCATCATAACGGCGAAATTCAGTCCTTTTTCTAGCTTAGAAATGACTTTTTTTGTTCATATTCTTCTCCCGAGCGTAGATACAGCCTTTTGTTCCAGTGCATTCAGGCCTTCCCGACATTTTCAACATCTTGAGTGCATTGCATGCTGGGAACTAACGAGAATTTTTGACAGCGCCCGTTCCTTCCCCCAATTCTTTCACATATAAACTAAGTCTACAGCCACTCCGACCTACAGCCAAAATTTCCTGCTCGTGGTCATCTTCAGTACACAGAAATTCCAAAATATGTGGCAGTAGGTCGAGAAATTCATCAATAGTCGAGTCCCAAAGTTACTAAGTGTTCGACCGGCCAAATTCCCAGTTCGTCGAGTAACAAGCCAAATTCAACAACAAAGTACATCACCTTGCTCGATTCTTTGAGAAAGTGGACTCTTAGCCACCGTCACGCTTAATGATGCTCATCAGGCAGCCGCTAAAGATGAAAAATGGCTGTAAATTTAGCAGAAATCGCAAGCAAACCCAACTTGGGCCATTGTTGTCGCTTCACGGATAAAAAATAGCTACGTCAAAATGACGTTTTCAGAAACCTTGAGCCTCCAGTGGCTTAGGACAGCACCACTTTTCCCTGGTAGTTCAAATAAAGAGTCACGAATTGCTATTCATCGTTTATAGGTGGAAAATCACTCCGAAAATGTAAAAACCTGCGGTAGTCAATGGGTTAAATCAAAATGAAATTTCCTTCTGTTTGAATGTTAATTTTCCACACCTTAAATATTTGTATTGTTCATTATATTTTGTCAGGCGAATCCCGCAGCTGTTTTGCAAAGACGTTGCACTTATTCAAAGACTCTTCCAAGCACTATGCCAGGTTGGTGTTCCAGGTGCCACAGATTGTTTTTATAAACAACGTCTCTATTCTCTCTTTCAAGAAAACACCATGGCTTGTCCTAACCCATGATCATGAGTTGGGCAAGTGCAATAAATGAGTTATAGTGATTGGGGGAAAGGCAGTTGGTTGATCACTCACTCACTCTCACTCACTCACTCGCTCACTCGCTCACTCGCTCACTCGCTCGCTCACTCACTCACTCACTCACTCTCACTCACTCGCTCGCTCACTCACTCTCACTCACTCGCTCACTCGCTCTGCCACTGACTCTTGCTCACAGTCGCTCACTCGCTTGACCTCTAGATGGGTCATAAACAACATATTAATTTAATTGGAATATAGTTATACTTATGCATTCTGATTGAGGCTGTTTAGGCCTCTAGCAAAATACATGCTTACAGTATGTGCCAAGAAAGAAGCAAATAATGTGTACAAAAAGTCATGTGAAATAAAATAAAATAAAAGAGTTATGAATGAATGAAGATGTTTGAATGAAGATGTTTAATCGACACGTTCTCGCATTAAAAATGAATTACAATGTGTTTACAAAGTTCGGAAAATCACAGAAAACCTTATTGGGACTGGGTTTACAAAATAATTAAAAATTATAAAATCTACAAGAGTTACATAAATTTCAATCATGACTACTAAAACAAAATACTAAGAATATGATTTAAAATTTAACATTTAACAATCAATTTTAAAAGATGTTGCGTTTGCCATTAAGACAGTACTAGGGAAAAAGTTTCGCCTAAAACGCTTGGTTTTACATTAAAAAGACGTCCAAGAGTTAAAGTTCCTAAGGGAACAGTAGGCTGATTTAGCAAAGACAACGGGGGCTTCTTGACAACGGCGCGCGCAGATCTAAAAACCAACTTGACCAATGGCAGAGCAGCAAATTGAGCACCGGAAGTCGTGCTCAGTCCTTTCCGCGCGCTCTCGCGTCCTCAAATGACGTTCCCGTTCTGTTGCTAAATTAGCCTAATCATGGGCAATAGACCTTATTGGGGTTAGATGTTTTGACAAGGGTCCGCCTTTGGTAATTTTAACAAAAGCCCTCATACAGAGTTCATTTTGCCTATCTTCAAGTCTAGCGATTTTAGCAAGTTGTAAGGCTTCCTGGTATGAGGATTGAGGGTATATTATCCTTAAAGCTCGCATTTGGACCCGCTCTATAGACAGATAGGCGGGGAGGGCGTTATGCCAAACCATGCAACAGTACTCTAGGACGGAACGTACGAGAGCGACGTAGATAACAAGAAGATCAGCCACATTGACGCCACCTCCACTAGAACACGGATAATGTGCAGATGCTTGGATGCCTTGGAGACAATCATACAGATATGCTCATTCCATTTCAGATTGTCCTGAATGACCAAACCCAGAACCTTGTGCGAACGAACTGTTTCGAGTACCTGTCCATCGATTCGTAAAGGGTGTAGATGAGGGGTTGCTTTAAAGAAACACACTCAGCTCTTTACACTTTTTAGCATTAAGCTTCATCAGGTTCATCGACGCCTAGGAGCTGACAGTGTAAGATGTTCTTAGTAAGACGTTCCGAAATAGAAACATCGTCTACAAACTTCCAGAGATTCGTCTCAGGAGTAGAAATCCGAAAGATGAAATTTTCCACACTTCTTGTCTAAACATTTTTTTTAATAGTCCTGCCCATTTTGGGCCTTACCGTGCAGTGCACCATTTCAACTGCCGGCGCTGCTTCATCAGATTTAATAATAGAAAGTCATACCAGAGTCACTAACCAATCACCTGATGAAACAGTAAAGCAAAACATTAGCATCACGAAAACTGCCAAATATAAAAAAACAAAATTTCATTAAGATACTACCAAAGACTAATAAAAGATATACAGAAAAGAAGAAACTTGCTTTTGATAGTTTAATAAAATAAAAAGGCCTACTTAGAATAGAATAGAATAGAATAGTTCTTTATTTAAACACGGTAAAACCCATCAGGAGTATAAAAATTAGAAATAACCTAACTATCCTAAACAAAATGCAAAAACTAACTACGTCTAATCTATCTAAAACCTGTTTTTCATGAATGCCGTGTATACTCTAACATTAAAAATGAAGATTAACTAATCGTTTAAATTGACTTAGAGATTTAGCTTCTCTCACATCACAGGGTAGGCTGTTCCAGAGAACTGCTCCACTATAACTAAAGCTGTTTTTCATGAAATTAGTTTGCGGAAACGGAACAAATAGTTTGTTAACAGAGTCCCTCAGGGAGTAACATGTTTCATTTTGTTTAACAAATTTAGAGGATAAATATT
>JAEMWC010000852.1:345000-365000 GCA_016490735.1 Pachyseris speciosa | reverse complement strand
TAGGCTCTTATACCCTGTGGTTGAATGAGCGAGCTAATCATGGCTGCAGTCAAAAGAGGAAAACAATTGTGACACCAGTGGAGTGAGTGATTAAGATCCCCTTACTGAAGTCTTGTAAAACGTGTTTCTCTCCTTTGCTTTTCTTTCTGAAATGGTTAGTTGACTCACTCATTTCTCTGGAAAGGGAGTACTACAGGCAGTCTACTCACCTTTCTTGTTTGCAGACACCTGGATATCAATGAGGACCAGCATTCAGTGTGTTATAGATGTTCTTTGATCATTTGTTTTAGGTGCTGCTGTATCTGCAAAAGTGTTTGGAGCATGCAGCAGGGGTCACTGAGGGGGACAAAATCAAAAACTGCACTCTTCCATCAGTAGCAAAATATGTGGAGAAACTCTTAACTGGTTTTGACTTTGAAGGTAAATATACGTTTGGTTTGTGAAGATGGAAATGGCCAGTAGCAACATGCTTCGTTCTTGATTGTCTGGAGTCCTTAAAAAAAGCTACTAAAAGACTATGTTTTGTGCTTTACATAACTAAACCCAGTACTTCTAGTAGTTACGATATAAGTATCCTTCTTTCTCGAGATGCAACAAAAGCACTTTATTTAGTTCTTTGGCACTTAACGTCTGGAGGAGCTCAGCATTTTGGCATGAGAGTCTCTGTCATAAACATACTGTATGTTACTAATATTTCAAACAGTCACCTGCACATGTATTGGCATGGTTCCTTATTATCAACTGTGTTTAAGTCGGTTGTTTGGTTTTTTTAGAATTCCCATTAAGTGCTTTGGGGAAGTACATCGATCTGACAAGGCAGGCACTTCAGCCTATTGGAGGTATGTAGTTTAATAGTGGTTTCGCTTCCATCTCCACGGCCAGCCCTGCTGCCACTTATGTAGGAATGTTTTTTTTTTTTTTAATCTTTTAGGAGCTGATCTCCATGCTGTTGCTTTGTGCTGTCTGCTTCAAGTTGTCGTTGTAGCACCAGAAAAGTTAGCTGCTATATTTCATGATAAGCTACACTGGATCAAGGTTTGTTTTGACTCTGCCGGTTCCATGATCTTTACTTACAAGTTAAGGTTCAGAAGACGAAAACATTTCAGAGCAAATACTGCTTTCAGTACTTTTATCTGTATGCTAACAAATTTTCTCCACATAATTTAAACGTGATTATTCAACACATCCATCGGTACAAGGAAAGTGTTTATTTACAGATTCAGTGCAGAGCACAAGGCGCATAAAACAAAAGGACACTAGGTCCCCGGCAAGGTTTTATTGCCTGACTCCACCCCCAACTAAAATAGGAAACCCTCCCCACCCCTGTAGTTACACCTTAGATTAAAATTTAAGATAGAGTTAACAAGAACAAACAGTATTAACATTTAAACCACGACATTTAGGGCAAATTAATTTGAAAGAACAGATATTGTCTTGGTTAAAAACAGTGACCTGTCTATAGAAGAAAATTGACTTCCGTTTTTTCTTGATGTTGCTTGATCATAATCATCATCATCATCACATTATTTACCCTCGGATTTTAGAGTAGCTTGTGCAGCTAATATCTCCGAGCATTTAATCATCAGATGAGAGATAGACCACCACACCGGGAACTACGTCCCCTACTCTTTTTGAACAGTGTGTGGGTTCTTTTACGTCCCACAGAATGCATGCATGTGTGCATGGATTCATCCACAGCTGACACAGAAGTTAGATCCATTTTGCGCAGAATAAGTGGTGCAAAGGAAGTGCTGCAGCTTTGTACAGGTTTCATTGGAAAAGTCATACGTTAGGATTTGCACCGAAACTGAAAAGCTAGCACTGACCTTGCCGCAGAATAATGAACGATAACAGGAACGTAATTTCAGTAGCTTTCATTTGAATGGTCACTCAAAAGTGGTCACAGTTTAAGAGTTCATTCACAGATTCAAACAACAATGACCCAGCACCACTTAAGTCTCGATTTTCATTTTGGTTCACTTGCTTAATTTTTTTCCTTGAAGAGCTTTACATACTCAAGCAGAGATGATGCACGTCAGTATGCTGGGCAGCTACTGGCAGTTGTGACATGTTCCATGAGTGATGCATCCTTTGTGAATGTGATCAGAGAACTTTCTAAAGATCTCGATAGCGGGGTGAGCTGGAGGCGTTGTAGAGTCAATGGCAGTACAGTGCTGTTACTACATATACTGTATTTAAATGAGCATGAAACATCCTCAAATATAGTTTCTGTGGAGTTTTCTCTCTAGCTTGCCATTGCACAAAACGTATGATGTGGTATTTATCATTGCTCAAATTGAGGTACAAGTGTTTACCTTACTACACCAATTGAATACCTACAAGCAAATTTTAACCAAATTAACACTCCTTAAATAAAGTGAATTCCACTCAATCCACTTCGTCCATCAATTCTGGGTTATTGTGGCTCACTCGTACGTGTTACGCATTACTCCAAAGAAAATAGGGAGCTTTAGCAACGACGACGGCAACGGCAACGAGAACGCCACAAAACAATAGCCTTAATGAGCAAAAACAATGGCTCTGCACGTGCGTTTTACATTTTGGTACATTTCTTTACCGTCCTCTGCAAAAGAACAACGTGAAATGACCAAATTTTAGGTTTTCTCGAGAACGGGAGCGTGTGACTGTAAAGTTTTCTTTCTTTTTCCTTACTTTAACGCCGTTCATAACAATTTAGTCCCTGAATAGTTCGCCAGTATTTTCCAAGTTAAACAAATTGGAATAATAGCGAAAGCGTTACAAAAACGAGAAGTTCTATTTTGAAGTGACGTTTTCATTGCCGTCGGCGTCGTCGTTGCTAAAGCTCCCTAATCAGTCTTCAGAGCTGGAACCACAATGTACCTGAGCAGCATGACGTCATCTGTTGACTGTGATGATGCTTTCTGCTCAGGTTACGTAATCGTCAGTTAGTATCTTTTGTTCTTTTCTCACCCGGGCGATCCTGTCTCATTAACTATCTTTGCATGTTGCACTCATCATTATTTTTTTGTTGTGAACATCTGTTCTGTGACATCTTATAGCTTTTTGAGATGCAGCTTGGTTCAGTGAGTACATTGGGGTTCGTCATAGCAAGACACCTGTATCAGGGGGGATCAAAGGCTGTACACACAGAGCAACTGACGCTGGAGGATATGGAAGTTGAAGAGTCTAAGGACACTGAGCTGCTAAGTCACAGTGTGGAAAAAATAGGTTTGTATTGCCTTGCAATGTTATTGCATTGCATGGGCTGATACGTGTCTGATATTAAACATCCTACACTCTACGTCGTAGAAAGTTTCTTTCAAAGGAGGTGGTGTCCCTCTTGTGTTTTGCTCTTGCTTTTAAAGTATAACCCTTTTGAGTGTAACGTTGAAAAAACAAATGTTTGATCATGACTTTCTGACATGTGAAACCATAGTTAACATGCATTCTCAAATTTTCAAAAGTGAACGACAGACTTTGCGCGCATGTCACTTCTTTCTGTAGTTATCATTCACATTTCTTACTGTTTTTTCAGTCAAACTTGTCAGCAGTAGAAATGCACTGATGAGCTGCTCCGCTTGTAACTCCATTGGTGAGATTGCTCGCAACGGACCACTTCCTCTCCCAGCAGGAGTCGAACTGATGGAACAAGGTTAGCATGCTTCTTTAAAAACTTCTAAGCACCCGCGTCGATCGCACCGGATGACACATTAGGTAGTAAGAACACTTGGAGTTGGTGTTAGGTGCAGTTGCCCGTTTCTGTCACTGACTTTTGGTTCACGATTGCCCGGAGCAGCTCTCCGACCTGATGATGATGAAGATGATGATAATGTGACTGTGCATGTAAACGTTTTAGGAGTGAGTTTGTTACTTCCATGATGTGCACCCAACCTCTGGACCGTAGCTAGATTAAAATTGTCACCGAGGCAGTGGGTACAAAAAACACTTCTTAAATGTTCATTTGTTATTTTTCAAAGTATAACCTCTTAGAGAAACATCAACACATGCTTACGCCTCTGTAAAACTACACAGACTGCTTATTTTTTCGGCCTAAGGCACACACACAAGGAAGGAAAAATGTAACTTAAATTCAAAATTTTTACCTGGGCAAGTGCCTTGGTTGACCCCTGGTTACCTGGAGTGGAGGGGGGGGGGGGGGGGGGGAGGGAGAGGGCGATAGGAAACTTAGCTGTTGGCGCATGGTGGCCTTGTCCGTCAGTAGGTGCAGTTTCCTCAAGCGTCGGTTTCCGGGTCATTAAGACACTCAAGCTGTCCTAACACTCGAATACGCTACACTGTAGTTTCAGACATTAGCTTACCGTGTTGGAACTGGTTCCCTTTCAATGATAGCAAGAGATCTCTAACTTGTAACACTGTGTTTCTTGTTTTGCGCGCGCATAAGATGATGCGTCTTCAGAAGAAAAGGAGCTCATCACTAAGTTGATTGTGGTGGAAAAATTACTCGATTTACTGGAAAAGGCAAAAGAAAATAAGGTAAGAAAATTTTATCTTCATCTCGTTGAATTTACTGATTCTACTTCCAGCTGATGTCTGGTAGATTTGGTCGCTGCGGTGTTAATGTTTCACAAGATTTCAAAATCATGCCATGCTCTTCCTCTCCATGTTAAGATGTATAAGTCTGTCTCGGTAAAAATTATTGGAGACTAAAGAAAACGTTGGGTAGCTGCAGGTGTATGTGATGGATTAGCTACTATAAGTACACCAGTACTCCTTGTTGATTCAGAAGCCTGCATGGTTGAGCCTGTTCGGGATGAAACAGGTCAGAAATCAAAGTGTTTAAACATATTAAACGATGAGTGAGCTGCAAGTAAAAACAGGTTAAAGTAGTTAAAGGGAAATAGCCCGAACTAAAACACTAGTCAAATGTTTTGACTGACAGGTGAAGGAACACGCTGCGCATGCTCTTGGATTCCTGTTGGTTGGAGACCAGAAATTTCCTCATCACAAGAAACTGATTGATGGACTGTGCGAAGCTTCTGAGGTACATCTTTATGACTCCACTTCAAGATTGGATTTTTAATCAGTCAGAAATGAAGCCAAGACCAAACCGGTGAAACTCTGTCGAAATCGTTCATCGAGGGTCAAACACACATGTTTATGGGACAGTGGTCGAACAGTACCGCTGATCACAATTTACGTGTGCTCTTCGACCCTCGATCAATACATCGATACAGCTTCAACCAGGCCAACCGTCATTCGTTTCTCAGTGCCAGGCACTGGTTATTGTTTGTAATCCTCTTGGACTGTCGCCTCCAATAAGTTTCTAAAAGGCCTATGTAACGTTCGATAAAGAACTTTATTTTCTCTCTCTGAGCAGATTCGTCAAGTGGAGCTGCAATTCACTGTAGGGGAGGCTCTATCGTGTGCAGGGGCGGGCAGAGAGTCAGAGGTTGCACGTGATCCTTGGGTGGTGGAACAGCTGGATAGCGGTGATGCAGGTGCTGAGAGGGGAGGAGTTATGCAAGAACTGATTGATATGATCATCAACAAGTACGCCACTAGTGCTGTCCCGTATGTTAGGCAGGTGGGTTAAAGATTTAGACCAGAGAAAAAGAACATGCGATGATACTTTAAACGAATCCTAAACTGGATTTAGTCCAAAGTGAGACAAACGCAAAAAGAGAAAGACAACGAAAACATCAAAGCTGCCAATAAGGTAACGATTTAGACGTGGTTCACTTCTCACAAAGGCCACCGTGATGTTTAAGTTACGTAAAGATGAAACTCACTGATTTGTTACAATATTTGTTAATTAAGGATATGTGGCGCTCTACATATATCTTAAGAAATAACGAAATCCTGCAGAAGTTTATGAATGTATGGCTGAGCAACTACAAGTTCATTTCAAATTTCATCATACATTTTGAATTTTAAGTATGTATTGTTTGGATGCTTTTGCTTGTGTTTTCAACTGTTTGAACCATTTGTTTTCTCAATTGTGATATTAGGTAGTCGTATGAGTGATGTTTTTGTACCTTCTTTTCTTGTTATCAGGCTTCTTGCATTTGGTTGCTATCCCTTGTGAAGTATTCCGCAGCCCACAAAGTTGTGCAGGTTCAGTTGTTTCTGTTTTACCAGTATTCTAGCTGCACTCTGTTCTTTCCATTTTTACTTCATGTACAACTTTGTTTTTGTTGAAGCACGCTTCTGTTTTACTAGTGCTCTTTGCTGTTGTGCGAATTTGTGGAAATTTTTTCAAATTAAAATACAAGGCTGAAAAAATGCTGAAGTTTCTCAAAAATGTGACCAGTTTCATCTGCCATCTTCAGAGCATGGACTCTAATGGGTGTCACGTTATGTAAATTTGTGTAAACAAATAACGTGAGAGGGAAATTTGCTCACTATCATTTCTGTTTCAAAGGCAAACTATCTGTCACTGAAAGTGCTGCGATTTCTTTTTCAGGCAAACCTGAAAGAGATCCAGATTGTCTTCATGAACATGTTAGGAGAAACAAACGGTACGAAATGTTTGTTACATCTTTCGAGCATGCAAATATTTCTAGCAGGAAACTCTGATTTCTTTTGTTTGACTCAGATCTCACCCAAGAAGTAGCCTCAAAGGGCCTGGGTCTAGTGTACGAGTATGGAGGCGGGGAAAATAAAGAGGAACTGGTGTCCATATTAGTTGACACGTTGATGACGGGTAGGAGGTGAGGGGAATTATTGTTATTTATTTTTGGAGAATTATTGAATGGCTGATATAAGTAAGTTGATATCGCGCTGATACACATACATGATCCTTTTACTATGGTATTGCAGACGTAACCAGCCCATCACTGGTGACACAAAGATCTTTGAAGAGGGAGAGCTGGGTCGAGCTCCTGAGGGGTGCGTAAAACATGCTCGTCTGTTGTGTTATGTGGTCTGTTGAAAATCAGGTTTGTTGTTTTGTAGTCGAGGAGTATAATAGTTTCTGGGTTTGCAAGGACATTATCGAAAGTGCTTTCCTTCTGCGATCAAATTGTAACAGCGGCGAAACAAACATGTGTCTCTTCAATGTTCATGCAAATGAAGGGTAACGCCAAGTAAACTCAATTAAGCTAAAAGATGCCAAGGTGTTTGAAGTAATCCATCAAAAAAGCTCCTGTACACCCAAGGGGATGATGATGATAATGACGATGACGATGGGACAAAACCTTTTCTATTGCTATATAAAATTATATTTTGAATATAGGGGAGGATTATCAACATACAAAGAGCTATGCTCCATCGCAAGTGACCTAAACCAGCCAGACCTGATTTACAAGTTTATGCATCTTGCAAATCACAATGCCCTTTGGAACTCTCGTAAGGTACGTTATGTTCTGTCTTCTTCAGAGTCTTTGAGGTTAACTACGTTGTATGATTGTTGACTCTAATTCCGTTTTCTTTAAGGGTGCTGCATTTGGCTTTTCGTCCATAGCAGCTCATTCCAGAGAACAGTTGGAGCCTTTTCTCCCTAAAATTGTACCAAAGCTTTTCAGGTAAAAATAATGTAAAGTGTAAGGATGGCTCAATGTGGCGGACGCTGTTTCCTTTTCGCCGCTTATACTATCCTAGCTTACAGTGGTAACGTAACATAAGCGAGAGCATAAGAAAAAATGGAAAGATTTCCTTTACTTTCTTTGTAGTGCCTTCATTATCATGTGTTCTGTGTTGTTTTAACTTCAGATATCAGTATGATCCTAATATGAAGATTCAGCAGGCAATGGCGAGCATCTGGGCAGCACTTGTTCCAGAGACAAAGAAAACGGTCAGTAGCTGTTAGTGTTACCGGTCGTCATCGTGCCTCGTGGCGCATGAGGCCTTAGTAGCTGTTAGTAACCTCGCTCTTTAAAATGTGAAACGTTTGACTTGTTCATATGACATGCTACTTAACTAATCAGAATCGCGTGGACAACGCTTCGGGTTCCAAGACTCAGACTGGCATATTCCGCGGTTAAAGCAGTTGCTGATCACAGACTTTGGTCTCTTTCTTATTGCCTTCCTATATTCTTAGGTTGATAAATATGTGAATGAAATACTGCAGGACTTGATGACCAGTTTAGAAAGCAACATTTGGAGGGTAAGGCAGTCAAGGTGAGGGAGATTAAGCCAGTTAAAGGATAGACTAAACTGAATCTCAAAATAATTGACCAGAGTTCAGGACAGCGCACGTTAGTTAAAGACCCGGGACCATCGATTACAATGAAATTTGACTAGACTCTACAAAGGAACGGACAATGTCACTCAATGTGCGCGAATGTTAGCGGCCGAAAGAGAACATTTGAACTCTCTTAACGCTAGTATATGGTCATTGTATTGTCGTAAGCTTAATAGAAGTATGTGTTTTCCGAATGTAAGATTATTAAGAGTACTCCAGTGTCTTCGTATGCATCTCACATTGTATGATCTTTTTGTCCTAGTTGCATGGCCCTCAGTGATCTTCTCAGCGGTCGATCTGTAGATGACATGCTCGAGTCAATCCCTAGACTCTGGGAGCTGTGCTTTAGAGCACGCGACGATATCAAGGTTTGTAGGAATTGCACTATGCAGTTATTAGTTTATTCATGTTTACTTTAAGCTAGTGTATGAGGCAAATTAACGTGCAATAAAAACTGGAATCGTAAGGATGACGAGAAGCGTTATTTATCTTTTCTGACAAATGAACAGACTGACATTTAAATAACATTTTTTCCTTCGTTGAACATTTTATTTAAAACTTATCTTTCTTTTCTTTCTATTTTTGCAGGAATCTGTGAGGCAAGCAGCTGAGGTGGCTTGCAGGACGTTAAGTAAGGTATGGCGCGTGTTTCACTGTCTGCATCACGCAAATGACTTAGCTTCCTTACTCGAAAACAACGGCCCAATCGCTTAGTGTTTTTGGTTTTACTCATTCAAAATACGCTGGACGCTGTGTGACTTGGATTAGGTTCTCTGTGAGGGAAGGGTCTTTTTGAGACGTTTACGACAGCTTGTTGCTGGAAGTTAGAGCAGAGCACCTTACAGCTCAAAAGATATTTACTGAAAGTTACTATTTTGCTCAGGTTTCAATTCGCGTGTGTGACGTGAATCAAGGCAAGTTAGGGGAAACTGCTATCGCATTAGTTCTACCGACTCTGTTACACAAGGGAGTGGGCAGCAGGGCTGAAGAGGTCAGGAGTATCAGGTAAAGAAAGACTTGTACACTTTTGGAGCTTTTCGGTCTTTGTAGAAATTAACTTATTAGTGTACTGGGAAGGCATCTGTTAACCGCTGTAAAGTTAAGACCTTGTTTTCTTGTTTAGTAAATCCCCCTGTATAATTTCTTTTTGCAGTTTATCTACAATAGTCAAGATCAGCAAAAATGCGGTACGTTGTTATTTCGTTTCTACTCTGAATGGTAAGCCTTATTTGTTTCTATCTATGTGGAAAAATATTGTGCGGATGGATTTCAAACTACCTATAGCGCGCGTGTCACATTGTTGTTACTTGAAGACATTTGTTGTGTCAATTATCTTTTTGGTATTTCAAACTTCAGGGTGTCTTGCTGAAACCTCACATTCCGCAGCTGGTAATTGCTCTGCTGGAGTCACTCAGTGGATTAGAAAATCAGGTTTGGAAAGTTTGCCTTAAAGTACTGAGTACCCGGAAGTAATGTAGGCGTGACGTTGGTATTATTTTTGTTTTACAGCAAATGAACTATTTAAGTCTGCAACTTCACAAAAGTGAAGAGGTTCAAGAGAAGGTACGTGTTCAATGTTCTTTTTTCGGTTCGGCCTTTTATAGCGTGAAAAGTGAGCACTTTCGTGTTAAATGTGTATTTTAATTTTTGTAGCTTGAAGGTGTCAGAATCGCTGCATCCAAGATGTCTCCCATGATGGAAACAATCAACATGGTAAATGCTGATTTTTGCCTTGATTATTGACCGAGCGCCAACCTCTCTGAATAGCCCAAAGAAGAGCCTGTATGCAGGCTAATTTTGGCCTCCATTTTCCGTTTGTGCCTCCGATGAAAAGACGTCGAAACTCACTACTTTTGATTAACCCTCAAAATATTCCACATCATATTTTTTGTTCTCTTTTCTTTCACAGTGCGTTCAATATGTGGACAGCACAGTGCTTCGAGAACTCGTACCAAGACTCTCCGATCTCCTTCGAACTGGTGTGGGACTGGGAACAAAGGTGTGTGGCTGTAGTGTTCATTTTTTTTTTAAATAACCAACCTCGTTCCCAAGGTCCTCTCTCTTCCTCCCTAGCGAAAGTACCCTGGTTACGGCTGGTCACATGTCCATGTGTACAAATCAAATCCACACAGAGGGTGGGTCCTCGACTTAGTGTTTTCCACATTTTTAGAGTCTTTTAGTGGGGCTAAACGGCCAAATTTGCACCGGCTATTGCGGCTGTACCTTTATTCATACCCATCAATTTAGCGTAAGAAAATGTGACCTCAGCCATTGACGAGGGAAAAATTTTTTGCCGGAAAAAGTTTCTTTTACATTTACCAGTCAGTATGTGGTAATGAAATTTTGATGTTCCGTTTTCTTTAGGCAGGAAGTGCTGGTTTTGTTGTTTCTCTTTCAATGCAGTGTTGTCAGGATTTAACTCCGTTTGCTGGTAAGCTTTCAAACTTCAGCGGGAGGCTATATATCGTAGAAGGCTCTTGCTTCCCGATAACTTTTCGATGTTAGCGAATTCCTTTCATCAGTTTGCGAAAATTTCCTAACATTTTCCAAATGCAGGCTATGTTTGCACTTCCCTTTTATTTTGCTTCCAAGACACTTTAGGTGAGCTTATTCAAAATTCAGTGGTCACAAAAACTCCTTGATAACCCTATGTCAATTTGTAAGTCTGTGTATCATCTTTGTAAACACAGGGAAGCTGCTAAATGCATTGTTATCTGGATTAAGTGATCGTAGCGCTTCTGTGAGGAAATCATACGCCACTGCTATTGGTCATCTGGTCAAGGTAAGACCAAACATGATTGTGATCATTAATGAATTGTTATTGACAATTCAGGTTTCTTAAATTCTATGCCATCGATGGTTTTCAGGTCGCAAAGGACAGCAGCGTCGAGAAACTTATTGACAAAATAAAGAACTGGTATTTCGAAAAGGAAGGTAAAACAAAGAACTTTTTTATTTGTTAGGCATCGTAAGTTAGAAAAAAGCCAAAAACTACTTTTTAATTTGATGAACACCTCCCGTGAGATCCTAACCGATATAGCACACTGCACATACACTCCGTTTGTATTTTATCTGATAAATATTTACTGTTAAGTAAATAAAATGTTTTCAATGCTTTGATAACATTATTGACCTGTTTTTCAGATGGTGGTCTGCGGTTAGCCTGCGGTCTTACCCTACAAGCAATGTCCCGGTATTCCCCGGATGTAATGAAGCGTCATACAGCCAAGGCTCTGCCAGCGGTCTTCTTCGCCATGCATGAAAAGAAAAACCCTGACGGTAATTATTGAAGTTCAAGTTGTCTGGTTGGCTACTGAAATTTGTTTACCAAACTTTTATTGGAAGGAAATAAGCAATTCACTTGTGATTATGTTTACAGCCAACAACAGTTCTTCTTCGAATGATGCATTGTGGGAGGAAATTTGGTTGGAGAATACTCCAGGTAATAAGCATTGTTATTCTAGCGCTGAAACTTTTATTGCGCGATCGTCAGTCAGCCTGACGCGACAAATTGGGTTCATAAAGTTATGGTGCCGTCTGGAACCTGTCACTAGCAACACGCATAGCATGGAGTTGTGATTGGTGCATTACGCTGTTTGTGTCTGTTTTGATTGGTCAGAGTTACTGTTTGGGATTTGAACTTTAAACTCTCAGTTGAAAACTGTTCCACAAGCTTCCACGTGATTAACCAATCATTTGCGCTACCTGAAGTGACTATATGTGTTTTGCCTATAGCTATTTCATCACGTGTCTTGTTTCAGGTACCGAGGCAGGCATACGACTGTACCTAGATGAACTAGTATCGATCACATCCTCTGCTCTGACGTCACAGTCATGGTCGACAAAGGCCCAAGCTGCTGTCACGATATCAGCGATAGCTAAGAAGCTTGGTAAGACGGGAATGATATACATGTAGTTTTCTATTAACCTGACAAGTATCGTGACTGTCTGCCTTTCCATTACTGTCGGTTCTGGGGTGTTAAACAGGTTTTCTGCCTCTGAGTCGGTCATTGTTCGACCAAGAGTCGTATGAAAACAGTCGTAAGGTTAATAAGTGACTACAATTGGTGTATTCATCTGCAACTGCATTTCGTTTGTAAACAAAGTGCTGATCGCAAATCATAGCTGAGGAATTAAGTTCGAAAAAACAGCTGCCGCTTGCACGTACAACAATAAAATCGTCTGTGAGTGAGATTTTTTGTTTTTAACACCTCATGTCTATGTCTACCCCAGGGCCCTCTCTTTCCCAGCCTTACCTTGGTCAACTACTCAGCGCGTTGGTCAGCGGATTGGCTGGTCGAACGTGGACAGGCAAAGTAAGTTCTTTTATCCCTCTGTTTGTTTGGTATTGCGTTAGTTCTTGTGTTGTTTTCAGTCATTGTCATCGTTTTTGCTTTATAAGGTTATGTATAAGGTTGTGTACACGTTGTTCACGTGGGTTCTCTATCTAGAATTCGAATGGGAACTAGTTCGAAAAAAGTCAGTTGTTTCTGAGTAACGAAAACTGGGAAATTCCGACAGACCGCATTGATGAACGATGGCGTAGAATTATGGAGCTTATTCTTATACATTGTCTTTCCAGGAAGCCTTACTAGCAGCTGTATCTTGTGTTTGTATAAAGTGCAGGTAAGACGAGTATATATTTTCTTCTTATCCCGAGTTTTGGTCCACTTAACCTAATCCTAATCCAGCCCAAGCATAGACCCGTTTGGCGTTTAAATTGATTTGACTTCTTTTATTTTTGTTCACAGGAAATCCATCGAGGAATCATCTCCGAGAGTCGATCCAGACATTGAGAAAGTGAGATAAAAAAAAACCTTCCTCTGGAATGATCCAGATCAGCATCAACGATCCAAGATCACTCGGATCACGGTGCTTCAAAGGAACCGAGGAATGCACTCTGGGATAGGATTTGTCGAGTCCTTTGATCGGATCGGAGTGATCTTGGATCATTGACCCTGACCTGGGTCATCCCAAAGGAACGCACGCTTAGAATAACTCGCTAGAGCGGTTTTCAATTGAGTGTCGAAAGTAATTCTGTTTTTGCTTTGGTATTGCATTGCTTCGCTCTGTGATTGGCCAGGAAAACTCGCGCCACTTTTTCAACCAATGAAAACCAAAACCAAAACCAATCGCGACTTGCACGCGCGTAGTTTCCCGCGCTTTGCGCCGGCTACATGTAATTGCTTCGTATTCTGCTTGGCTTAGACTGTAAATGTAACCTTAGTGGGCTTACGTTAGAAAATCCAATCGAATGTTCTGAATTTCATGTAACTTCGCAAATTCTTTGGTGTTAGCAAAAGTGATTGTTTATCTGTATTTCATGGTTTGTTGCTCAGTTCAAAGGAAGGTCATGTTTTTCGCACAAATCTCACTCAGATGCGGAAACTTAGGTCATTATATGAAGCATATCATGTTGTAGTAAGTCGTATCGGCGGTTAAGTTGTGTGTGTTCTCATACTACTTGTGTTATTTCAGGTACTGGACTCGATATACAAGGAATGCAGAAAGGAGAATCCCACTTACAAGATGGCTGCACTGAAGTGCTTTGGAGAGATCGTCCAGGAATATTCTGTGGACAGATTTCAACAAGCGTCCGAGCTTTTGTTTCCTATCATTGCCCCGGTGAGTGGTGGTTTTTAGTTCCGCTATCTTAGAGCCGAGAGCTGGTCATTACTGAAACTCGCCTTGAGTTGACGATGGTCGAGATTCTCGCCTTCCTTTTTTGTATGTTTTCGTAACCCTGGGGTGCTTACCATTTGTCAGAAAAATCCTGAAATTTCGGTTTGAAGTCAAATGGTAAGGTAATTTTCCGGAAAATCTTTTCGGAAATTGTGGACAACCTCCAGAGATAGTCCTCTTCTTCCGCTCGGAACGGAATTTCAGAAAATTGCTTACCATTTGAGCGAATCGTTCCGTTTCCAGGTCCTTTTACGCCAGAACGAGTGAGTGCACATGACGGAACGCCTTGCAGTAAATGCCGGGTAAGCTCCAATCTCATCCAGTTGGTCGGTAAATTCGGAAAAATCGCTTACCACTATTCAACGGTTATTCCATCCGGATTTTTCTGACAAATGGTAAGCACCCCTGACTCTTCTTTGGCTCCTATCTTAAGTGCATGCTTAACACGCCCTGTTCGCTCTTGTGCGCTTGTGGATTCTTGTTTTCCTTACGCGCTAGCATTTTAGGATCGCTGAAGCCGTCTGTTTTGTTTCTAGGTTACGGTATGCGTTTTTTAAATTAGCGTTTGTTTGTTTGTTTGTTTGTTAACAGGAGCCAAAGGAGGAAGGTGAAGATGACGGAAACGAGAATGAAGACGACGGAGAGAAGGACAGCAAGGTCAATCAAGAGTTCTTAGCTTGTGCGTTTGTTTGCCTGGGACATTCATGGCCGAAAAATGCTACACATTCACAAGGTGAACTTCATAAAGAAAAGATAATTTAAGTTACATCAAACCAAGCACAGGCATTGCGAACAGCTAGATTAAATCACAGCAAATACTCAGCTAACCAATCGGTTACTTAACCCTTTCACCACCAAGGGGGACTTTATAGATTTTACTCTGGTTAACGCCAGACGATTTTAATCTTCAAAGGGGAGGCCTTTGGTGGTGAAAGGGTTAAACCAAAAGCATGCAACAGAGCCAAGCGAGGTAAAACACGTAACTAGTGGCAAGCGCGGGAAAACGTGGGCCGGATGCCATTCCCACGCGGGAAACTTGCCACCGGTGCAAAGCGCGGGAAAACGCGTGAAGTCAGGGAACCGAAGCCAAACGCCAGAAAGCATGTAACCGGTTCTATACGCCAAAAGGCGGGGTAAAAAGCGTTTTTCGATCCGGTTTGGTTTTGTCCTTATGGGTAAGAAGGTAATTTTTCCGGGTAGGTCAGAGTGCATTACAGGATTTGGTTCACTAAATCAACTCAAACATATGACATATTTAATTTTTGGCATCCAGAGGTTGTAGAGTGCATTTAGGGAAGTGTAACAAAAACACTTTATTTAGACTCTCCCCTTCAACAGCATTTTTTAAACCTCGAGTTAAAATTTGGATTTGTTTAAACGGAATTATTTAGAACAAGACGCTCTATGAGCGTTAACTCGGGATACTTTTTTGTTCCAGAAGCCGGACGCACGCTTTCTGATTCTCGAAACTATCCGGCGAATGGTTTGCTTTTGGGTTCACGTAAGACCTTTTTGTTCACGTTCGAGCAAAGCTCGTTAAACCGTTTTGAGAGTTGCCATCCATATTCGTTGTCAGCTGTTGTTGTTTACTTCTAGATTAAGTGGCACCATCTGGAGTTTTTTTCTCTCTGCGAAGCTTGAAAACAAACTCGAAAACACAAGGCGAATCGTTTCCTTGTATGTGACATGTTTCTCAGAAGCAATCCAGATGTCGCGCATTGTAAAAAGAACTTGAAATTCAAACTGCTCTCTTTTCAAAACAAAGCGTGTTACTTGGCTTAAATGTCATTTACCTGATGAATGTAAAAAATCTAAATGTTTAATTTTAGTTTTTTTTTTCTGACGCACGTGAAAACCAAAAATTCGCAAACTTGTCTCTAAATATAGAACTGTCACAGCGATTGAGTTGTGGTATAATCCGGATCAAATTACATCAAAACAACTTTGCGATTATCTAAATATAGAACTGTCACAACGTTCTAATTCGAGTCGATACTCACAGCACGTGCGAGGCTTCCAACCTTGTCTTAAATTCGGCAAACCTTTTCACACGGACAGTCTGTACTGTATTAAAATCCAGCTTCACAACTTTACAAAGATATGTGTAGGAAAATTTGTTCCGCGGTCGAAGTGGATTATTTAAGCTTGAGTGTTCACTTGCGGTCACGTATTAAATGGAAGGTATCACATTACGAAAACAAAATCTGTAATTTTTCTGTCACAGCATTCGATTTCGACTTGTGATATCGATTAGCCGATAAGCACTACACGTGCGAGGCTTCCAACTTATTCTTAACACTCGGCAAACCTTTTCACGGGGACAGACTGTGCCGTCTTAAAATATCTAGCTTCACAACTCAAACACGATAAATTTGCATAACTTGTAAACAACCGTCGCGTGATGTTAGCCTTTCGACCTTTGGACTATGTGGTTTGCTTTAACCAATGAACACACGTGCCTGCTATTGTGCATTGGCCAATCCAAACACCGGAACGTAATTGTATTGTGCATTTTGCTGCACAGGGAAAAAAAAGAAAGAAAAAAAAGACTGAAATCTGACACATTTTATAACTCGGTATACTTACAGTATCCCGAGTAATAAGCCACCCGCATATTGAAGATTAGATAATTCCAATACTTTTCTTTTTTGCCGTCATTTTTTTCTTTCTTGTCTCAACAGATAAACATGGAGAACTCTTCTGTTCTATACTCACATCCGCCCTCACTGCCAACACATGGAAAGTACAAGTAGTGGTTTTAACGGCTATTAAATCCTTCATCGAAAGGTCAGTTGAACAAAGTTTGTTTTGCGTGTCAGAAAGTTCAGTTTTTTAAGTGTGCGTTCATCTTTCACTGCCTATCTTTTTTTTAGAATGGACTGGACTAGTGGAACTCCGGATGGCGGAGGAGAAGAAAGCATTGACAGAATAACTATGCTCAGACGTCTTTTAGGACTGTTCATTCCGCCTGTCTGTGAATGTTTAGGTTTGTTGCTGTGTTCAGCCCTATACTCCTTAAAACAATGATTAGTGCTTGCATTAACGAGTTTTGGGATTGATCGACAGGACCTGATAATCTCCATGTGCTCCCTTTAGAGAGCGATCTTCCCTAAGAAAAAGAATGGGTCTGGTTTTAGTCTAAACAACGATTCATGGATTCTAACAGCTTGTCGTCCTTTGCAGAGGTTAAGAAATACGCTGCGGTGCGTCAGGGGTCAGTTGAAGTTTTGGAAGCAGTTCACGCAGCTGTACAAGGTTTTTATTTTGCAATATTTTTCTTCTTTTTGTGGTCGAGTTATTCTGAATTGTAACCACCAGGGCCCAGTTGCTCGAAGCATGGTTAGCGCTAACCAGGGTTAAATACCATGACGACCTATAGGTTTTAACATTACCGTAACTTACCAATCTTTATAGCTGGCTAAAAGCAAATAAGCTTAGTCTAAACATCGCGAAAACTGAGTTTATGGTGATTAGTTCTCGTCAGAAGTTCCTTGCAGAAAATTGTAGTGAACTTAATATCCAATTAGATAACCAACCAATTAGCAGGGTTGAGCATGCCAAATCATTAGGTTTGATTATTGATGACCGACTTTCATGGTCCAATCACGTCAGAGAACTATGCAGAAAGGTATCCTCGGCAATCGGTGCCCTGAGGTTCATTAGGTCCCTCATTTCTCAATCCACTGCAGTACAAATATATAACGCCTTAATCCAACCTCATTTCGATTACTGTGCCCCCGTTTGGGATGGGTTGAGTTCTTATCTATGTGAGAAACTACAAAAACTGCAAAACCGAGCTGCTAGGGTTATTCTGCAAGCCAACTGCGAGGTAAATTCAAGCCTGCTTCTTGAAACATTGAAGTGGGACCAGCTATCATTAAGAAGAAGAAAGCATAAAGCTATAATGATGTTTAAGTCCCTCAATGGGTTAGCCCCAGTGTACTTGCATGATTTATTCAGTGAGCGGCACATAGACTGACTTGCGTGATTCTTTCCGTAAGTTAAACTTACCCAAGCCGCGTACTAACTATTTGAAACGTAGTTTTAGCTATAGCGGTGCCTTACTGTGGAATTCTCTTCCTGAAAGTATTGGGGCGATCAGATCAATTGGGCAGTTTAAGAAGGAAATCGATCGCGCACTTGAAACGTTCGATTCCCACTCGGCAATCTTGTAAATCAGTTTTTATAGTTATTTTAATTTTTGCAAATAATTGTAATTAAAATGCTATTGTTATTACTGAAGATTTTTAACCGAGTTTAAATAAAGAATTACTACTAACCATGCAATGGTTAGCGCTAACCATGCTTCGAGCAACTCAGCCCAGAACGCTAAATGCAAATGTAAGTAGTTAGTCACTCATCCAGCAGTAGTAATTTTACGATCTTTCGATTTTATAGTTCTTCTGCCTTTCCGATTCTACGCTTCTTGTGGTTCTACGATTTTTCTGTTATTCGCAGGCGCCGTTCTACGATCCCTTCGATTCTTCAAATTTTCCGGTTGTACGAATTTTCTACTATTTTTATCATTTCATTGCTTCTCATGATTCCCAAGTTCCATTCTTCCGATTTGCTGTGTTTTTCATTCCACAATTTTTCTCATTCTACGAATCTACCTTACGCTTCTCCGATTTCTGTTCTGCGACTTTTCCGATTCTTGTTTCTCCGCTGATTTCACATCTCTAAGTTATGTTCTAGAAAACTCCATTTTCCAGCGCTGGAAATCCTGAGTCTCCATCTTAATTTTATTCGGCCCAAATAAACGGCAACTCTTGTGCTATTTTAAAACTGACATCCAACTTCGTAGAGTCACGTTAGTTACGCCTTTCCAGGAAGTCAGTCATCTCGATACTTATTTTCATTTTGCGTTTGAAATCCGAATAATTGTTTGTTGTAAATTTCAGGAAACATTCGTTTATCACTGATGACAGAAGAACTGAAGGATCATATATTGGACAGTCTGAAATACGTGTACAGCGACAAGGAACCGAATATACGAGACAAAGCTACGGAACTGAAAAAGAAACTGCTGTCTCTCGGCTCCTAGCAGCGGAGTTTCGCACACAAGAAATCTGCGTTGTGATACAGCCACTCTTCACCACCTAGCCCTTCCCCACACCAAGAGTAAAGGAGAGGAACTGCAATATAGTGAATGGATGAACGAGTGAACAAATAAACAAACAAATCGCGGAATGAACTCACGAACTTACGAACGAACCGTGAGGGAAAAGACTTTGACTTGGAACGAAACGACCGTAAGTCGGTAACCATTCCGAATTCAGCAAAGCTGCGAATTTTTGTTGAGATCGCATTTACTTTTTTGTGCCAATTCGTACTTTTTTGAGAGCCAGCTCTTACTTTTTTTGTTGGATAATAGCTCGTACTTTTCTTGAGAACAGGAAAGTAAGAGAGAAAGTAGGAAAGAAAAAATACGTGGACGTGACTGAGTTAAAGAGGGTAGCCGACTGCAAAGAAGGAGTAGGGAGCTTAAGGAACGAGGACGGGAACGTCAACGAGAACGTCGCCGAACAATAGGTTTAATGAGCAAAAACAATAGCTCTGCACGTGCGTTTTACATTTTGGTACATTTCTTTGCCGTCCTCTGCAAAACAACAACGTGAAATGACCAAATTTTAGGTTTTGTGGAGAACGTGAGCATATGACGGTGAACTTTTCTTTCCTTTTCCCAACTTCAACGCCGTTTTGGCTAATTTAGCTCCAGGATAGTTCGCCCACATTTTAAAGTTAAAGAAGTTGGAATAATAGCGAAAGAGTTACCATAACGAGAAGTTAGATTTTCAAATGACGTACGCGTTTTCGCTGCCGTTGCCGTCGTCGTTGCTTAAGCTCTCTAGTTCTTCACTAAGACAGTTCGGGGAGCTAAAAGAAAATCACGATCACAAGGTTCCAAAATATACATTTCTAACACCAAGAACTCAAACATCAAGGTCACAGTAAATGAAATTTTTATTATTAAAACAACGTAACACAATTTTCTTCCAAAAAAAAAAAATGACAGTTTACTTAAATTAATTTCTAGGCTATCAGCACTAACGTGAAACACCTCAAATACAAATACAGTATACGGAAAATAGCCGATACTGGTGTAGTTGAAGCTTAAAAGATTGCAATAAAGTGGCAATGGAAACAGGTTTTCCTTGTATCCCTACTATTTCAGAAAGTGAGGGCCGGGGTT
>JAEMWC010000852.1:317500-340000 GCA_016490735.1 Pachyseris speciosa | reverse complement strand
ATGATCTCCAAGAGTACTAATACAATGCCACCAGGACAAGATGTTATGAGTCTCGTGATAAGAGGAAGGCTTGTCCACAGGCTTCCCAAGCTCAACATAGGTGACGCGTAAAGATGTTGTTGTGTTACAGACTGTAATAAAAAGTTTTATACGGGAAACAAACAGAAAATATCACACTTTCTTAATAAAATCAACTTACCTGGATACAATGCTGTACTCTTTACTGTCTAGTAGTTTTTAGGCTGGTTTTTAGCGATTTTAGCCGGATTTTAGGAAACCCGAAAGGCGAAAATCCGGCTAAAATCGCTAAAAACCAGCCTAAAAACTACTAGACAGTAAAGAGTACAGCATTGTATCCAGGTAAGTTGATTTTATTAAGAAAGTGTGATATTTTCTGTTTGTTTCCCGTATAAAACTTTTTATTACAGTCTGTAACACAACAACATCTTTACGCGTCACCTATGTTGAGCTTGGGAGCCTGTGGCTTGTCATGGTTCTTTTTGATCGTGGAGTATCATTTCCCTTTCTTGATAAAACATACAAAAGCATGTCTCAGCATCATGTAACTCTATATTTCTAATTTTTTTTCGGATTGGCAGACAAACTTGATGGGATTTTCAATGGCATACACACAGAAAAAAGGATTTTATTGACCACAGGTTAGTTAACACTGTTGAATAACAATTGAAAGAAATGTTAAAGAAAATAATAAGAGACTTTGTAGTGGTTTGTGCGTTATAGTGTATTAGCCAAATATATAAAGCTATAAACGTGTGAATGTAATCAATCTAAATGCTACATATAAATTTATGTGCTTGAGATGGCATATCATAATTTAATTTTAAGCCTGGTTCTCACTAGCCACGCAAGCGTAAGCATAGGCACAATCATTATTCGAGTGTCAGTCTCATCTAACTCGATTTCATTTTTCGGGATTTGGCAGGAATTTACCATAGTCAAGATGCCGGACAGAGGAAGTTCATCATCTGATTGGCATCGGAAAACGAACAGACAAGAGGATTTCCTGAAATTCAGGTTAGTTTTTTTTGTAATCTGTGTGAAAGCTGAATGTAACACTACAGTCTTATGAAAAACTTGGGATAAATTTGCAAGGTACGAATACAGTTAACGACTGTAGAAGATGAATCCTTTGCAGCTTGTGCCGTTTAGTATTATGAATAGCCAAAAATCTCTGTACTTCATTGGTCCTTTCCTCAAACGTGTACTATTATTGTTTTTCTCGTATTTCCTTGCTTAATTGTTCCGTGCTTATTCTTTTTGAATGTCTTTTCAAATTGTAATGATAATTTATCCTTTAGTTAATTGTAAGTCTGGCCCACCCAGATTAGCCCTAGCTACCTGCGGGCCACCCAATCTCTTTTGCGTGCTTTGAAAATAAAATTTTAAAATTCTGATTCTGAATATTATTCTTATAGGGTTTGATGAAATCAGTGCTTTTTTCAAGTTTAACCATAGAAGTACCCTGTTGAAATTCTAAACAGAAAATTTAATTGCCGAGATATTTCGTTGCGAGACGCTAAAAATAAAACAACAGACGTGTTCCCTAACACTTAAAAATGAAATAAAAACCATTAAATCGTCCCGTTATTTTCCTTTCTTCCGGGGATGGTTGGGGGGGGGGGGGGGGGGGGGGAATCTGACAACTGAAGTCTCCAAGCAAGGCCATGGACTTGTAGGTTTTATGTTCAGAAATGATTCATGCTATTTGCAAATCGACGGGGTGACATATAACTTTATAACTTTATTTTACATATAACTTTATTTTGCTTTCTTATTGTGAAAATAGATTAAAATTTTCTGACACGGCACAGACGCATTTTGCGCATGACAAGACATTGCGAACAATGATTCATCATTTTTTAATAAAAACAAGAGGCTACAATTAGCCTAAACTCGGGCTTGCAAAAATCAGCATTGTATCCCTAATTTAGCACTAAACAAAAGAATAGAGAGAAGTCTGTCTTTCTTACATCGGACGCATTGCTTAGCTTGTGTTGGAGTCTATTTCTTTAGACCCCTATCAACATATATCCCCCTAAGATTACAAACTTGCTTTACAGATCAATCATTGAGAGCAATAATTGTAACACTTGTAAAAAAGAAGAAGAAAAAGAGAAACGAAAAAAACAAGCCCGCGGTATAGAGCGTTTTCAGTAAGAAAATCAAATCATCAACCATTCAATAGATAAAGTCAAGTACTAGTGATTTTATAGAAGAGTAATAAATAAACAACACGCCAAAGTCTCAGGGCCTTGTCATATCCCGTACTCGAGTTATTCGGCAAAATGTACCACTCAAAATTATAGTGTTTTGTATGGAAACGCCATGTTGGCGTCCCTCTGAGGGACACCAAGATGGCGGCCGGAAACGACTTAAAACATATGTTTCTTACTTAAGCTATCTCAAAGGCTTTGTTCTCTCTGTTGAGCTATCAAACATTCACATAGACGCTTCTCTTACCATGTTGGTTTTTCAAACCTCAAAAACACACAGTGAATCGATGACTTTTCATGCAAGTGACATGCTTGTGAGCAGACATCTTTATGTCACGCACTGTGAAAAACTCTAAAATTCAGACTGCTCTATTTTCAAAACAAAGCAAGCTACCGAGCTGAAAACATGCAAGCAGGTACATTTCTTAAATGTATTTTATGTGATGAAGATAAAAATGCAAAAGTCTGTTTACTTTTGAATTTTTTTGAGTTTTTTATGACGTCAAGGGAAAACCCTCTATATGCCACTAATAGATATCGAACCCGGGTTAGCTGAGTCAGAGGCAGGAACAATGACCTCTTGGCCACTGAGGTTCATCGCAATGTAATATGATAAAATAGTGTATTGATTCCAAAAAAACTAAGCACACTTGTTTTCGCTTCGATTGATATTTGTTTGGAGAAAGAAAGCGCTTATCAAACGATGTAGTTTTATTTTGCATAAACGTTAATGGAGTCTCGGTGAAATGTGAGGAGAAAATAATCAACAGAGTGAAACTGTTTACAAATACGTCAATTTGAAACAATTTGAAAGGGTCATTTGAAACATAAGAAAGCCGAACGTTCACTCTGCGATCAGTTTCAAGTCACAAGTCACACAAACTAATCGCTTATCATTCAAAAACTAATATCCAGAAATTGAGATATAGTGGGAAAATAGTAAATAAACTACCTGTCAAAGTCTCAGGGATGTATGATATCCCGTACTTGAGTTATTCAACAAAATGTACTACCTCTTAATGGAGCGGACACGGGGAAACACGGCAGTCTAATTAAAAACATCTGGAGGTAAGTTCGAACATGTTAAAAGCTTTCTTCTCGCAGTTGAACTTGCAAACATTCGTATGGACACTTCTTTTAAAATATTAGTTGTTCAGACTTGAAAAACACAAGGTGAATCGACGTTTTCCGATACGTGACAACAGGCATCATTCATCGGTTCGTGTCTGTTTCTTTGCAGTGTATATCCATAGACCCCTATAAACATATATCCCTTGAAAATTGCTTTACAGCTCAACCATTTATAACTTACAATAATTATAACACTTGTAAAAAAATATTTAAAAAAGAAGATGAAAAAAAAAAAAAAAAAAAAAAACAGGTGTCGATAGCGGGAATCGATCCCGGAACAACTGTATCTCAAGCGGTAAAAATAACCGTTTGGCCAAGGTCATTCAGCATAGTTGGCGAGGTAAAAATAGTTTACTTATTCCATAATAACCATTATTAGTTAGCGCTTGCGTAGAAACGCCGGAAGTGAGCTTTGTGGATGAAACTCGACGACGAAGAAAAAGAAGAACGGACGGTAATTTTAGACCCGGGCGGCCCGCGAGACGCGGGCAGCCCGAGTTAAAAAGAAAGATGACAACTTCTATGGAGGATTTAAAATTGAGTTGAAGTGTGGCTGTGAGCATTGATGTGACTGAACTAACACAGAAGCAAACGGTTCCGTTTTCTCGTACTACATCATATTGTTGAAAACTACATTTTGCTTATTTTTCATTGGTTTCCAAGCAACAGACACTTCCCATGGCCTTTCTTCTTTCCTAAACACGGCCGGCGTGAGTCGAGTTTTATGCGGAACGAGATTTTTCAAGTGTACATATGGCTATTCCGCTTTCGCTTCCATCTCGGAACTTTAAATTTCGATGACGAAAATCAAAACGTTACTATGGTTTGAAACTCAAGCTATCGCTACCCTATTTTGAAAGATCGCCTACTTTGCTGATGCAAATAAAATAACAAAATTTCAATGTGTTGTCGAATTTCCCCATTTTGTCTCTCCAACTTTGATAACTTTGTTGTGAGGGGTCCTCGATGTCCATATCAGATTCATCCAGCTAAAAAGAATCTTATCTGTTGAAAACATAAGTAAGATACACCTATTGTTAGTAAATGTGAACCTACACAGATTGATTTCAAAATTGCTCAGTTACAGTACCTTTGAAATAAAAAGAAATTTTCGGACTTATTTGCAACATCAGGCTTCTTCCTCCCCGAAACACATTTTGTGGCCTGCAAGTTTTCATTTTTAGCACCAAAAAAATTCATCAAAATTTAAAAAGTCACGAAGGTTTGAAGATTTTCACACGAAAGATCTGGGTGGGGCCGTCTGGTACACGTGGTTACATTGAACACACCGCCGAGATTTACCGCCGAGAAGTGTTGAGTCATAGTGGGCTCAAAACGAGCGCCCAGTCTTCTCTCGTCATTGGAACGCCTGGGAAATAACTGATTTGGAACGATTTAGCTTGAAATTCCTCATAAATTTCACTTGAAATCTCACGTTTTTGCTCATGGATCTGCATGGATTAACGCATGACTGACTTTTCTTGGACATGAATTGTTGCTGGAAGATTTGGGTACAAATTATTTCTTGTTGTTCCTCGATCATATGTTGATTGCAGTCTGCACTTGGCCCACGCCATTATATGGCGACGTAGCAATTAGTGAGCTTTGAGGTAGGCGATCAAAGAGATCTGAAATTTCATTGTTGTCGATTTCTGTTAGAAAACATAAAGGGTTATAGATCTTTAGTAAACTTTTAGTAGTGTATTCTTCGACCAGACAACTTTTATATTAGAATATTGAATCGTATGCCTGGGACATGGAGCTGCAAAAATCTTCCAATTAAAACAGACATGGCAGAACTTATAGAAACCTTTAATTACTAAGGGCTGTTTATATAACGTAGTTTTGAGCTTAAAAAGTTCTGCTTTCAGAGAGAGTTCTGGAGAAAAATTGAAAGCTGGTTGGGGTTTAAAGTGTTGTGATGAAAGTAATGGTTTACTTTTTACTGGCTCTTGGAAAAAGAAAAGAAAATTTGATTGTAAGTTGAAGATTTTACAAAATACATCTATTTCAGAATGTGTGACAGAACATAATCAGTGTTTTCAGGGGTATCCAACAAGTTTTGGTTGATATCTGTTCAGTGGAGGGTAATTTGCCTTGTGCTTTCGGCGTCAATGAAAGAGTGCACTCAGATTTGCGTGACTAAAAGATTTGAAATTGGGAAATCATAGCCCCTGAGGTTTTCAGAAAAGTTCATAATTGCTGTTTTTGGCAGTCAAAAACATCGGCTATCATTTTCGGAAAGAAAATAGTTCCCTAGTAAATTCGTGGAAAGTTCATTTCAGCTTGCATTTTCTGAAAGGAAGATTTTGTCCCTTGACATTTTCGGGCAATTAAAATTTCAGCTAGGGAATACGAACAGATGAACTTCTAGCTTATGAAAACATCGCTTTAAACAGACTTCAAACACCATAAGGTACTTAAAAATGTCTTTCTAGAGCTTTTGGTTGATTTAGCTTGGTGGGTGCCCCTGTGTTTTCCTTTGTTGTTAATTCATTTTTTAGAAAACCAAAAACAGAGCTACAAATAGGCTAGATTTGAATTGTGGTAGAGCAAAAGAGCAGAGTCTATGTTCAGGGGAATAATTTGCATTTTCTTTTCTCATAAACAAAGCAAAATTCAAATTATTCCCCTGAACCATAACTTGGTTCTCTTGTTCTCTCACAATTTGAAACAAGCAATTAATCAAAATTTTTCAACTTTAATTTTCATTCAAAGAATCAAACAATTCAAACTGTATAAACTTAAAATAAATAGGCTCTAAAGTGCTCTAAAAACACAAGAAACAGTATTTTAACAACTAGTACTTTGATCAAATGCTTTTGCTGGGTGCCCCTTAATTTCTTTATTCAAAGGAAACCTCCACCCTTGAACATCACTTTTTATAATTTCTTTATTTATCAAGTGGCATCCAATTTAGCAGGGCTAGTTTATATGTAAATGGAGCCCTGACACATTACAAAACAAAGACATTAAAAACTTAGCACAATCAATTAAGTTAAGAGCAACATGCCCGTGTTTCTTGGAAAGGTGTTGTAGGTCCGAGCACCATTTATTCTGAAGCTCCCTTGACACTTAGTAGTTCTTGCAAAATGAGGGTGCAGCAAATCACGGCTTCTAGTTTTATAGCAATTAAAAAGGTGCACATGCCTAAACTCTGAAACTAAATACAAAGGCGCTATTCCTTGAGACATTTATGGACTAAAACGCATGTTAAATTGTTAAATTTTTTTGTTGAAAAACTTATATTGATGCTTTTTATTACCACTAATTTTGAACCTTAAATTTCCTGCAATATTGCTATTGTGGATTTCATTACATTGTATAGTAGCCCAATAATTTAGCACAACAGACTTTCTGCTTCCTGACAATAGGTGCAATCGTATGATGTCATCAAATCCAAAATGGCAGTGTACAGGAAATTTAAAACTGAAAGGAGCAATAATGATATTCATTTTTTTGTACTTACTGTACTGTGAAACTTGGAAAACTGTGAACACTAAGAAGTATTTCTGGAATGTTTATTGGTTTCTTCAACCAGTCAGATATGCATGATCAAACCACTAACCACAAAATGATTGATGTTACAAGTTGCAGTTTAGCTATCTTGTATCTGATTGTTTTTCTTTTACAACACAATAGACATTCCAGGAATATTTCTAGTGTTCATGGTTTCCTGAGTTTAACAGTAAATGTGGTTTCCACATTTTAAAATAAAATTCAGAATATAGACATAATACCCTGCAACAATTACTGTAAAGATCAGTTTGTTGTGAGGGTGGTGGTTCCCTCTGAAAAAATCTTTGTCCCTTTATAGAGGGGGAAGAGCCGGCTCCTTGTAATCTACATTGTAGATGTTATGCTTCAGTTATTATTGTCCTTGGTTTAATTTTTTTTTATCATACATTACCGTACCTCAAAGGGACAAAAATTAAAACAAACAATAAAACTGAACCATAACATAACATCACTGTGAGTTGCATGCATAAGGCCATAATATATTTGACTGTGATTGTACCCATAATGTTATCCAACTGGTGTCATTTTATTAATTACCTAATCATTTACAATGTAGTTTTCATCTGATTTACATTTTCAGGTTGAACCATGGAAAACTCCCAGGGATGGATGTCAATTGTATATGATGTTCAAGGACTGCTTGATTTCTTAAAGTCGTGGATTAGTGAATGGAAAATCTGGAAAGTCACTGAATAGAATCACTGGGGTCAGGTTAAGATCATTATTAAGTAGATAATTTAAGCAAATAGGTTGGTTTTCTGTTGACTGCCTAAAATAGTGATAAAAATGGAAATAAAAGTAGGACAATGAACCTGTAGATGATGCAAAGCAAAGGAAGGCATGCAATGAACCCAGTTTTTTCTTTTCTTTTTTGGGGTTGGGGAGTAATTGTTTTCTTTATCCAGAAAATATCCATGTCCTACCAGCAGGGACAGACATGATTCAGTGCTTGTCATACAGCAAAATTAATAGAGCAGTAAGAGTTTCATGTATTTGGCCGAGAGTGCAATTCATTTTTTGTAAACAAATTTGAATTTTGACTTTTCTTCAGTGTCAAATGTTTTTAGCTACAAAATGTGCCTTTTTAAAGGTTCAGTAAAGTGCTGTAGTGCAAAAATGAACAAAAGGGATTTTAGGCAATGTAAGGATCACATTGTCATAAAATATTGTGCAAGGTATTAAGTCCTGATGATACAGTGTAAATAAGTCGAGAATTATTCACATAGTTTACAATTCAGCTTTCGATTTGAAGTCTTTCACTAGTAAATAGCATTTTCAGTGCTTCTACCTCAGATGAAAAATGTTGAGTGAATATGGGATTTCAAAGTGCAGCTAAAAAGCAGAGACCACATTTGTTTGTTGGCATGCTGTATGATGGTGGGCAGTAATCTGAAGTTATAGTAGAGCACCGCAAATTTGCCCAAATGACTTAGAACAAAAAGTTTGGGAGAAAAATAATGGAAAGGATTGTATGCAAGACACTTAAACTTTGTCAAAAATGGCTCCAGAAATCCATCAGATCATTTAAATTTAGCACCTCCTTCCATTTTAATTAAAGTTGGTCATCCAGACAATTTATACAACTTGAGCAGTTTTGTTGCTAGTGACAACTTCAAACAGGAACTTAACTAAAAGTTTTTTTTACAGTGTATGTTGTTTCTCTTTTGTATTTTGTTGTTGAAGTTGTGGTGTCACCATGTGTTAGTTGTTTCATTATACTGCAGCTAGGATTTTGTCTTAACCTTCGTAATTAAATAACATACTACAACAGGTGAAAATTCACAACTTACTATGTACACTAATTAAATTTATTAAGTTCAGGTTCCATAAACATTGCAGGTGAATAAATATTGTTTAAAAGAATAGGATGTTAGGAACAACCAGGCAAATTACAGTGATCAGAAAGACTATGCTCATTCCTTAAGCCTGTCAGGAACAATATTTTTCAAAAATATTTGAAAAAAAAAATGTACATTATCAGTGCAATTATTATACAAATATACTCCCTTGTCCTTTTATTATTTGCTGAGAGCACCCAACTTGAATACTCTGCATCAACTCGTGAGTTCATGTCTACAGACAGTTGGATCAATCCATTGTTTGAAACATGCACACATGACCTAATTCTGTTTATCAATAGACAGTCAGATTTGTAAGTTTACGTAAAATTTCTGATTTTTCTTAGTAGAAAAACTAACACTTACATCAGCAAGGTAGTTTATGAGCATTTACTTGGGATATACATTGTGATGGAGAGGTAGATTTTGGAAACCTTTTTATGTGGATAAACTCTTTTGGATTAAAATCTTCACAACATAACAAAGATGTGTGCAGGAAAATGGTTTTAGGTTGTTTGAAGTGCATTGTATCGCTTTAAGAGCCAGCTGTACATAATTGAACTGCTTACTATGGGGGGAGCAGGGTGAGAGTGCTTGCCTTCTACCAATGTCTCATGGGTTAAATTTTCTAGACTTGGTGTCACAAGTGGGCTGATTTTGTTGGCTATCTACTCTGCTTCGAAAGGTTTTCCTCAGGGTACTCTGGTTGCCCCTCTCCCCAAAAAGCAACATTTGATTTGATTTGATTTGATTCTACTTGATTTAGAGTTGATTTGACTTACAGTGTAGTCTTCTCAATTAATAGAGCATCTGTGCTCAGATAGAAAGATTTGAGACTTTAATAAAGTGATTAGTATTTGAGTCAAATAAAGCAATAGATTTCACATATTATAAATTTGTCAAATTTAGCCATTGCCACAGTGATCTTCAAAATTTGTACTTGAAATACACTGCAATAGAAGGAACTGAGATACACTCCATTCTGCTTCTGTTTTTCTCAGCTTCGCAAGGCTTAGTGCAAGGTTTCAAATTACACGTACCAGTAGTTTTGTAGCTATGCAAATTTGTGATCTGAAGACAATAAAATACAGGAAACAGTAGCCTGCGCAACCAGACGCCTTTTTCGGCTCTTGTTTCACTTGGCGTGAAGGCTAAGGAAACAGTGGCTACCATTTGTTTGTGGTGAACTAGCACACTTGAGTTATGTACGTCCCTAATGATAACCGTCCAGTGTTTGGTATTTGAAAACAGTTGGGCATTCAAACACTGCAGTATTGTCATCCTGGATTCTACAGGACATGTTTCTTGCCAACAATTAATTTTGAAAAGCATGCCAAATTGGTTTTGGTGCTGACGAAACGTTAAAAAAAAGCATGTACAATAGCATTAATTTTGTGGGCATGTTTGGCATAGCTGACAGGTCACCGATTCACACAGTGCCTCATACACCTGTACGAAACAGTGGCCTCCCACACAATCATTTTTAGGGGACTCGTATTTCACCTGCTCCCCACAAACCCCTGTTTACCTGAAGCCAACATTATCAAAGATCTGCAAAGATTGAAGGCAAAGCTTTTTTTTTTCAGATAAACACTTTTTTAAAATCACATTCTGTTACAAGGGGATCTTTTCTTACAAGTGCATTATATACATTACCCTAGGGTAATAACACAGGTACTATTAACACTTACTCTGCTTGCCACATTTCACACTAGTTACAATGCGATGGTTACTTGAAACGCTCACTATAATTTATGATAAAATTAACACATACATCAAACTTTACAAAGATCTCCAAATTTACAAAGGACAAGATATGTCACGCTTATCTACATGGTACTTCAAATTCACAAACATGAGCAGAGGTGAGCAAAATTCTGCCATTTCTTGAAGAAAAGTTTTTGTTCTCATGAGGTGACTGCAATATACTTTTCTAATTCAATTTTGTCCTGCACTAATCTTTTAAAGTCAATAAAAAAGGATTTTTTGTCATTTAGTGCGTTAAGGTACAGAAAATATTTTCCTAGTATTATTAGATGGTTAAGGGCTAAACAAGTCGGGGTTAATTGGCGAGTAACTCCATACATGTATATAATGTCTGGGATAGAAAGATGCATCTCAATATTGCATAATTGAAAAATCCAATTTTGAAATTCAGACTAAAAGGTTGACACTTGCACACAGTCGACTAAAAGATGCTTCATAGATTGAATTGATGCTGGGCAAATCGGACAGTTCAGAGAAGCAACTTTTTTGCAGTTTATACAATAATGTGTTTGATGAATGATTTCGTTTGAAACATGATTAATTTTGTTTCTTTTGCGGCTTTAAAACATAGGAGATAAACCTTACAAACATCATCGCGCGGAAGGAAATAATTTTCAAGCCCTTTTTTGGAGGTAATTTTTTTGTTGAGAGGGAAATTTTTCATATAAATTCTTGCAGGTCAGAGATTCACTTAAAATACACGAGCTTACTACAGATGTTGAGCTACTGGTATCTTTGTGCGAAACTTTTTTCCATTCACTTGGAATGGCAGATACAAGGCTGTGATACTGCATAAAATAAAATTGCATTTGCACAGTTTTCCTGTACGTCAAAAAGATCTTTCATTTGTCTGATGCCAGCTTGGTGCCACTTCTGGTAAAAAAATAGATCTTCCATTAACTTTTGTAAGTCTGTTGTACCAGATGATTTGCTGAAGCACAGCTTCTTTGTTTTCAGGGGTGTTGAAGGCAAAGCTTGATAAATACCAGTCAGCAAAGTGAATAAAATATTGCTATTTCCACTCACAAAATCTTTAATTGCAGTCAGGATTGATAGGCATCTAGACAAGAAATTTTGAACATAGAGAACACAGTGCTCAGAGTTCATTAAAACTCTGTCTCCGCGGCCAAGGTCAACCTTGGAAGGTCAACATTCCAGAATTTAGAAAGTTTGATGTGATTGTCTTAGCATGGGAAAGGAATGTTGGCTTTGGGTTAGCAGGCATAATTTTGTGGGGAGGAGTTGAAATACAAGTCCCCTAAAAACAATAATATTGCATGGGAGGCTAATGAAACAGTGGCTGAATGTTATGCACAATTTTGTTGGCTGACAGTCGGCAGACAATATCTTTTGGGAACTGTTCTTCACTTTTACCCAATTTTGAATTGAAATGTCCTTTAAACAGTAAACTAAACTTCCTGGATTAAATGAAAAGGAGGTTAATTAAAACATTTGGTAGCCTTTCTGTAGTGAAACTATTACATATTACATTTGTTCATGTCCTTCTTTTTGAGCTTGACAGCAACTTAATCTCTGATGGCAGCATAAGCAGAGCAAGTACACCACTGTATAAAAATGCTTTTAGAAGTGATTATTTTTCTTTGAGGCACATGTATCTTTAATGAGTTTTAAAAAGCTTGTTTCCACTTTGATGGGATAGAATTTAGAAGGCTGTAATAAAGTGAGGGAGACAAGTTGAACTTTTTCTCAAAATTCTTTGAAAGAATTGGCAAATTGAGGTCATCATTTAAAACAATCTTTCTGTCATGTTATTGGTTTTCATTCATTGGTTGATAAAATTTTGTTCCATGCATCAATGGCATGATCAGAATTTTAATCTGTTAAAACCTTGCCAGTGTTTAGGTGAGCAACAGAAAGGGAGCAGTAGATTATGAAGTTGATGAAGTTAAAAAATATTAAGTGAAGTCAAACTGGCAATCTAGCAAAAAGGTAAGTCCCCACTGTACTGTCTCAGTGCTCTTTGGGAATGTTTTTCAAGCAGTGGCAGGTTTCTGTTGAATTCTGTTAATCTAGGCAATTTTAAGGACAAAATAAAATATATTCAGATCTCTGTCTAGTCTAGAAGTCAAGTTTAGTAGTTTAATAGTGTAGCTGGGAAAGGAGGTTCAACACTCATTTTGGTCCACAGTGTTCTGACATGTAAGTGAGGAGCAGGTGTCAACCTACAGTATAAGACATGGTGAAAGCTGATGCCTTTAGCTTTGAGACTAAAATTTTCAGTATTGGAAGAACTGTCAGAGAACACTAGCTTGAATAATTTGGAAAAAATCAATATTCACTAGGGTTGTTACTAATTTTTGAGGTAGAGGGGGATGGGCCAAAATTTGCTGGGGAATCCAGCTGGATAGATGGATAGATAAATAGATATTTATTGAAGTTTCAAAATTGCAGCTCAAGAGCTGCAAAAAAAGAAAAGAAAGAAAGAAAAAACTTGCACAATAAAATATACCAAAAAAAAATAATAAAGTCATCTAATACACTGTATATACCGGCCACTGATGTAAAAAAAAAACTGTTCTTTAATGCCTATTCGTTTTGCAAGTGGGGATATGATATGTATGAGCTACTGTGTTGGTGCTGTGTTATAGTGAATTTGCTGTATTGTCAGTCAATGAAAGTAGTTGCAGATCTCTAACTTAAAATTCCTGGGGAATTTCCCTGGTCCTTGTCCCTTAAAAGACACCAGTGCCACGATGAAGCTGATATTCTGCTCTTCATGTGCTGCAGCATCTCACAGAGGCACTAAACCAAATTATTATTATTATTATTATTATTATTATTATTATTATTATTCAAGTTAAAGATATTGTGCATCAAATGGGAACTCGGAAAAAAAAATCCGAGCCCCAGATGGGATTTGAACCCACGACCCTCCGTGATCTAGTCGGATGCTCTAACCACTGAGCTACTGGAGACTCTATGGTGAGCAAGGGTGAAATGTGGGTATTGACTAGAACTGCATCACGCAGTTACGATATGCCTTAATGTGACTGCGCGATGCAGTTATGAGTCATATATGGTCGTTTAAAATTTGACTATGTAACTGCGTGATGCAGTTCTAGTCAATACCCACATTTCACCCTTGCTCACCATAGAGTCTCCAGTAGCTCAGTGGTTAGAGCATCCGACTAGATCACGGAGGGTCGTGGGTTCAAATCCCATCTGGGGCTCGGATTTTTTTTTCCGAGTTCCCATTTGATGCACAATATCTTTAACTTGTCTTATATTTACTCGCTTTGGTGATTATTATTATTATTATTATTATTATTATTATTATTTTCTTTTGGTTTGCAAACCACCATTAATAATAGGCATCATGATAGGCACAAAGTTACTTTAAGTTATGACTGACTTTGGTTTATCAGATCTGTACAAGGCAGGAGGGGTGTCAACGTGGTATGCACCACCTACTGTCACCACTGGCAGTGAGAAACAAGTGGCAAGATACAAAATGTTGGAAATAGGAATGTTTAGTCTAAAATGATAAATTAATATCTGAATGTATGGATATAAAAATATTTGTAATTATTTTTGTAATTGTATTTGGACACATTTTATTTTAGTTTTCAATATTATGCTCAATCTTATTTTTCAGTTATGAACTTTTATTTTCACTTGCTAAGTTCTCATAAAACCCTTAAATGCTGCTTGAGAAAATAAAGTCGCATTTGGAAGTGCTGCACGAAAAATAGTAGCCTAAAAGTAGCTATGCCTTATTAAACTCTACCCTTATCTGAAAGGCATCCAGCAGCATCAGCCAGGTCAAATTGTCATTTTATGAAATCAAAAGGTCAATGAAAAAAATTGGAATTACACAAACTCTTCACTCTGCCATTTCATAGAGAACTGGCCTTTTGAGAAAAAACAAAGGCTTCTACTGATGTATGAGCAACTCATGAATACAGAAGATATAGTGCAGTTGTTGTTGCACTTGGTCACACCAAATTGTATAACATACCTTCAGAATTGAGTGACAAAAAAGGTTTCTTAATTGTTTTGGAGATTCTCAATGCCCTCTTTTTTATGCTGTTGAGTTTCCTCAGGGTTATTTAATTTCCATTTCAAAGCCATAAAATAAAAGGTGTATTAAAATTGATGGCAGAGAATAACACTGGCGTTAAAATTTAGAACAAGTTGTGAGAGTACTAATAGTAGCATGATGCTTGTTGGGTCAATTTTTAATGTATGAATTTAATAGTTGCTTTTAACAACCCATTCAATTTGATCAGAGAATTCTAGTCATGAACGTGATTTTTCATTTAACCTTGTGATAACTGTACAATTTGTCATCCCTGGATCATTGCAGATTATTTGTTTAATAATATAATTTGTTTACAAAATAATAATTTGTTTACAAAGAGTTTTGTGAGAAGCAAGTCTTCTTGTAGGTTGCTACATGTATTTGTGGTATTAGCTGTTTGGCATGTTTACTTTGATAAACATGACATATTAGAGAAACAAGTTACCATCAAATATTAATTTGTTGATGGCGTGGATATTTTCTGGAAACCTGCTGGTGGGGTAGGAGGGGGGAGGGGAGGGGAGGGGCATGACTCCATTTAGTTGGCTGTAGGGGAAGGTTCAACACAAAAGGGGTGCTTTAACTTTTCTCTGTCACAGTGTACAAAGGTTCATAAAAATTAAAGTTTTTGTCATTTTTAAGGGTTGCAAAAATATAACTTTTGAGCTAAATATGTCGTGAAAAACTAAGAAAAATCCTTCAGGGAATATTGACGATGCAAAGATTAAACCACTTAATGTCAAAAATGCGTGAAATATCAGATATTTCATTTTCCTCCTGTTTTGTAGCACTTGTGCAACTGCTGCTAGCTATGCAATTTTTGCCTTAAAATATATTTTGTTAGAGGAGTAGGTGACACGTGAAAGGGCAAGGGTCTGAACTTCGCACAGAGCCTTCCCATGTGATTCAAACCCACATACAACTACTGAAATAACAGCAGTTTGCTTGTTCTGGGTGGCATAATATCAGTCAATTATGTTACATCTAAGTTTTCACTTAATCATTCTGTAATCAAACTCACATTTATAATTAGTATGAGTAATTATTATTTTCAGGGCAGTCAATCAAAAACCAATCTATACTGTAACTGATCTTAAGCTGTTTCTTCCCCTAATGCCTTTTATTTTCATCAAAGAACATGTATATGTACTTTGAGTTTCTACAACAAAAGAAGAATTAAGAAGAGCTTTTGTTGCTTCAGCTAATGTTTTAAAAACTCTTATTGCTGGTAAAAAAAATTCTGGTGGAAAAATGGAAGAAAAATCAGGATCTAAGATTGAAAAAAAAAAAGTAAAACTGCCGGTGAACGGTGTCGATCTCCCTCCCCCCATTTCGTTTTAAGTCACTGACAACTTAAATTAAACGGCGGCAGATAGAGGCCGCCCTGTGTTTAACCTAAGAAGCGCGAGCTTATCCGCAAGGCCACGAAGGCATTGCTGAGAATAGTGCGGTAAAATTGTCATAGAAATAGGTTGTGAGTTCTATTATTTCCGTTTCCGGTGAATAGTGATTTGCATTAATTATTCATAGCCCGTGAAGAATGTTGCACCCTTTGTAAGATAGGCCGCGAAGGCGTGCAAATTGAAAAACAAGACAACACAACAACAACAACACCACTTTATTCTTGGATAAAAAAAAGTTTTGACTTGCAAATACAGCGCAAACAACACATACCGTTTCATTCACGTGAAAGGGTACACAATGAAAACGTGTTAAAAACAATAAGTTCCAAAAACCGAAAGAGTCAACTGAAAGCGGCAGTTTTCATTGCGTGTTCACAAAATGAAAATTGACCTAACGGAGAAAAAATATCTGGATTTGAGATATTTTGTCATATCCATTTTGATTTCGCACAGTCGGAAATTTAGTCTGGTCAAAGACGAAATTCTCTAAACAAATTTCGCGTTTATCAGCTTTCATTTTGAAGGAAATAGTATTTAAATGGTTACACTAAAGGATTTCATCCATGGACTCAAAAGTTAGAACCACCTTCATCTACAGCATAATAAACAACATCACATGAAAATACTACTTCAAATTATTACGTTAGGATTTCATCTAACTTTGGACGCTTGAGGTTAAAAAAAATTGTATTCAATATCCATGAAAAACTGCATTTGTTTTTTTCTAAAGCTCCCAGCTTAGGTGTAGCATTTAAGAGAATGAATTCAAAGTATCATTAGTATGTTTTGGCAAGGGAAGGGCGGTTAAGGTTTAGAAACACCAGTTTTCGTATTTTCTCCTGATAAATTTCAAACTGTAACGTAAGATCTACTGGAAATGTGAGCTCCTTTATTGGTGTTTATGAAAGGCATTAGGGTGCTTGCTTGTTTGAGTCGAAAGATTCGTTTTTGAATGCGTTTATACGTGGATCTAGGATTTGACATTTAATGAGGGTCCGATTGTTGAAATCTCGATTAGGCTCATTAAGGGTTGGTTAGCTGAACTTTCATTTCAAATTACCAGCGAAAAAGATTTGCCTTCAATTTTCTCTCTAGCTTAGTAATGTCAATCGTGGAGTAACCAGTCCAGGTGTATTGAATGCTCCATTACCTTTTTAGTTCAAAAGTAAGACATTCTGTGTTGTAAGTATTGTAAACTGGAACAAATTGCTTGATGTCATTTTGGTGAAATAAAATGTGGTTGTGTGATTTTCATTATTGCAAACTATGTAGTCACGCTTAAAAGATGGGGGAAGTCTTTTTGATGGGAAAATTAGTACGAGTTTTTTTACCCCATTTAAATTTTCTCGCCAAAAAGACTTAGAAAAATCCTCCTCCTTTACTCCCGTCTAATTTTCCCGCCAAAAAAACTCGAAACCCACAGTACAATTTATAATAAGGACAACATAACATCGCAAAAGATAATTTCAATTATTACTTTTATTACCAAACAAAAATAATTCAATATTTACAACTGCTTTGCAGATTCCAATTATAAACATTTAGTTTCACATTACTAGAAACATATTTCCACGAACAACACATAATTGTGCACGATGCAAAGTCTCCTGTTTTAAAAACAGTGTTCTCAGCTTGTAATTTGGACAAAAAATTTTAATTTCGTTCAGGAGTTTTGCTAACCCAGGCAACTGATTACATTTGTTCAACAAAGACAGTTTGCATCGTGCTCCACTTACAACGAGAACTTCCATGCAAGCAACGAAGTCACGCTAAAAAACTTTGATTCACAAGCAGCTCTCGATGCGGTTTACGGCGAAAATTTTCAAACTAAGACATGCAAAAGCGACAATTTAGCGGTTGAAGGATTCAAGTATCTTTCCAGCGTGACTTCGCATTAACATGCAAACTTGACATTACAATAAGCATTAACGTTTGAATCACACTTAACTATAAAAAATTGAGATAAAATGTTTCTTCAAAAGCTAATTCGACGTGAACGTAACGCCATTATCAAGTCAGAAAATGATGAAATTTTAGGGAGTATAAATCCGTGGTGATTAAGAAATGTAGCAGAAATAAATAAAAGTTTAGCACGTACGGAGTCCGTTTGCACATTAAGATTAGGTTTCAGTTTCTAATCTAATAACGTGTAAACGGACTCCATACGAGCTAACCGTTTTGTCTAGTTAAAGTATATTTATTTCTGCTACATTTCTTAATCATCTATTGTTCTTTTAGGATTTATACGCCCTAAAATTTCATCATTTTCTGACTTGATAATGGCGTTACGTTTACGTCGAATTAGCTTTTTTTCTTATTATGTTTTTAAGTAACATGTTATCGCAATTTTTTGTAGTTAAATGTTTTTCAAAACCACTTCTTTTCCTTAATCACACTTGAAGCGAATTAAACAAAGCTCAAAATTATTCTACTATTTCTTCGGAATTTACTAACGAGTCAAAGTATACATTCTATGCAAAGATTTTTCCAGTTGCCAAATGATGACAGCAACTGTTTTCGATGCCATATTTTGTTATTCGAAACAAGGTGCTAGAATTTTATCTTCCACTAAAAGAAAATTATAAACAAACTGATTTATGCCGCCTTAGCAATAAGTAGCTGTAGTCTTCAATTCCAATTTGCGTCCTTTCAGAACTTATATCAGCTGATTTGCCGGACGAAGCAAATGTTTGTTTGCGTTTCGAATTGTCCGATTTGTATGCTCTCAGAACCTATCTTCACCAACAGCGTTGAGTTTTGAGTTGTATTATTCCGTAATAAATAAGATTTCACTAAAATTCCACACTAATTGTTTTTGTTCTTTGAATCTTTTAGCGATGTTTGCTTTTACACTTAGTTGCACGCGCCAATAAAAACAAAGCACCACGAAACATACCTCACGGGTTATGTATAAAATATGACTAATTAACGCCAATCAGGATTCACCGGAAAGGGAAACAATAGAGCTCACAACCTATTTCTATGACAATTTTGCCGCATTATTCTAAGCAATGCCTTCGTGGCCTTGCGGATAAGCTCGCGCTTCTTGGGTTAAACACAGGGCGGCCTCTATCTGCCGCCGTTTAATTTAAGTCGTCAGTGACTTAAGACGAAATGGGGGGAGGGAGTTCGACACCGTTCACCGGCAGTTTTACTTTTTTTTTTTTGTTAATCTTAGATCCTTTTTCTTCTTTTTTCCCTCAGTTTTTTATTATTATTAGCAAAAGACCTTTAAAAGCTTTAAAGAAAGCTAGAAAAGCTATTCTTGGTGGTAATTGTTTTTTTTTTTTTCAAGGAAAACTTATCCACAAGGCCACGAAAGTTTTGCATAGATTCTTTCGAGAGGTTTTGTTTAAAAGCTACTGAGCAGTCTTTCCTGTGGTGCTGTTTATTATTCTGTACAAGGTGGTTCTAACTTTTGAGTCTGTGGATGAAATCCTAAAGTGTGACCATTCAAATGAAAGCTATTGAGCAGTACTTTCCTCTGGTGCTGTTTATTATGCTGTACAAGGCGGTTCTAACTTTTGAGTCTGGATGAAATCGAAAGTGCTACCATTCAAATGAAAGCTACTGAGCAGTACTTTCCTGTGGCGCTGTTTATTTTTCTGTTGGGTGTGTGGACGAAATTCGCAAGTACAACACAAATGAAAGTTAATGAACAGTACATTTTGGTTGTGCTTTTAGTGGTCTTGTTTATGATGCTGGACAAGGTGGTTCTAAATTTCCAATCTGTGGGTGAAATCCTAACATGTGACCAATCAAATGAAAGCCACTGAAGCAGTACTTTCCTGTGGCTGTAAACACCAAGTGAGCTTTCGCGCGAAAACATGATATCTTCGCACATGAAAATAACATGTTCTTCTCACACGAGAAAAGATCATACTTGCTATCGTTACACAATAAATCCCGCCTTTCGCAGCGAAAGTTGAATGATTTGATATTTTATCGGTGTTTATATAATAAACAGAACATAACACGGCCGCTTGGAGATACGAAATTTCTCTTCTTGTGTTGAAAAATATTTCACTCGTTCGCGCATCTCCGCGCGGCCATGTAACCATTCAAATGTGTGAACATTCAAATGAAAGCTACTGAGCAGGACTTTGCTGTGGTGCTGTTTTGACTAAAAGTAGTAAGATTTTGGCGAGAACTAGCTACAGAATTTGGTCTAAAAACACCTTTGATTTAGAGTGAAAAAAATTACAATTTAGGTCAGAAGTGGTTCTATTTTGACTGAAATAGTTCTACTGAAAAGTAAGCTTTGCACTGAAAGTAGGATTTATACCAAAAACGTTACGTTTTGGTCAGAAATCGTGGGATATAGACTGAAAAAGAACAATTCGCACTGAAAAAGTATAAGATTTTGGTCAGAAATCGTATGATTTGACCAAAAGCGTACGATAGGGACTGAGAAAGTACGATTTGGATGGAAAAAAGTACTATTTGGAATGAAAAATCAAGACTGGTCAGAAATCGTACGATTTGGCTTAAAAAGGTATGATTTGGACTGAACACGTACCATTTAGACTGAAAAAGTAAAATTTGGAATGAAAAACTATGATTTGGACTGAGAACCTACGAATTGAAGTGAAAAAGTAAGATTCTGGTCAGAAATTTTATTGGGATTTATACTGAAAAAGTATGACTTCTACTAAACACCTACGATTTGCGATTTGTACTGAAAAAGCGAGATAGGCACTGAAAAAGTGTGATTTCCACTGTAAACAGAAAAGTTATGATTTTTAATAGTAATAGTACTGAGTAGAGTACAATTCAAAAAGTAAGATTTTGGTCAGAAATTTTATTAGGATTTATACTGAAAAAGTATGACTTCTACTAAACACCTACGATTTGCGATTTGTACTGAAAAAGCGAGATAGGCACTGAAAAAGTGTGATTTCCACTGTAAACAGAAAACTTATGATTTTTAATAGTAGTAGTACTGAGTGGAGTACAATTCAGGGAGTAATCAATAAAGTTTAAAGTTTAGAGTTATTTCAAATTGGCCGAACGCGTGGAGCAAGGATGATTTGAGATTACGAGCACTATGATTGGCTCCTGGTTACCGATTAATTGTGCCAATAACAAAATGCGAGAAAAGCATGAATTAAAGATGTAACTGATGTAAGAGTACATACGCTTCTTATACATAATCAGCTAAAGGTCAACTTTCTAAAGTGTAAAAATACTGCACAAAATATCATTGGACCAGTTGATTTCGTCCATTTTGTTTCCAATCTGAATCTGGGCTAGATAGTTAATGTTTGTTAGCTAATGGCATGAACTGCTTAACTTTTATTGGCTGTTTACCGTAAAAGCTCTAATTTTGTAATAAGCCCACCCTCCCCCCCTTTTGGGACATGAGAATTTTTAATTAGTCCCACCTATTCCCTGTAGCAAAATCCACTTCATTCGGCCCAATTGGCTTGTTTTTAATCAAATATTCACTCAAACACAAAATACTGTTTGCTGCTCTTTACTAACCATTGACTACCACACCGGCCGAAACCGGCCATGCAGAACCACGTCCATTGTACCGCTTGTGACGTCATCAGTTTTAACGCTCGTGAACAACTTTTACATGTTGCATGTGTAGCGAGAAGAGATCTTTCAAACCATACTCGAATGAGCACGATTACGCCAAACGGACCGGAGAAAACGCGAAAAAACCAAGTGCCGTTGACCCGAAAATTTGAATGAAAATCTTGTTCCACTACCCTGCACTTCTTTCCATCTATTCCTATGATCCTAAAAGTTTTCCACCAATCTTTCCCCACCGAAAGGAAGCCCAGAAAATGCCCAGCAAGAGAAAAAGAAAGCGAGACAAGAAAAGCGAAAGAAAAGGGAAGGAGAGAAAGCGAAAGGTAGAAGGAGAGTTGGCAATGAAACTTTTCAACCCCCCAACGAAATTTTGTTTTCTGTGTATGCCCGAACTTGGAAAGCTAATGTTAAGCATCAGGAACAGAAGGGCGCCAAGAGCTCCACCAGCAAACAGAGTTTTGGGCAGTTTTGGTTCTTTTTGGCTAGATTCCGGCCAGAAAACGACTCGACGAGCTTCAAAAGGTGTTTTATCGGCAAAATGCTCGGTAGTTAAAAGGGTTCAATAATAAAATTTCACTGCAGTTGTTTGAGTTTTGTGCAAAAAAACTGTTTTAAAACGAAAACGGCGTGTTTCAGATTTGAAACAAGCTCCCCCTCTATATCAATGCCCCTTCTCTAATAACCAACCCCCTTTCTAACAAGCCCCCTGTTAATGACGCCTGAAAATAAATAAGTCCCCGGGGGGCTTAATAGAGCTTTTACGGTAACTCTCTGATTACAAGTGTTTGTAACCGGACGGGTCAAATCGGACAGCTTGGACCTGAAACAGCCAATTAAGCAACAAATAAGGGCTGCAAAGTAAGAACCAATGATATTCAAGCATTTTGTTAATGACACAATACTGAAAGAGTAAGATTTGGACTAAAAAAGTATGATTTTTACTGAGACCTATGATTTGTAAAAAGTATCATTTCTTGTGGAAAAGTAACATTTGGTCAGAAATTGTAGGATTTTGCACTAAAAAG
>JAEMWC010000852.1:252500-315000 GCA_016490735.1 Pachyseris speciosa | reverse complement strand
CGCATTTCCAATCGTCAGGAAAAATACCTTGACTTATTGATTGATTAAAGATATTGCAAATAGGTACGCAAATGAGGTCCGCGCATTCCCGAATGAGCCTAGCAGATATCATGTCAAGGCCAGCTGCCTTTGACTTGTTGAGTTTATTAAGAAGTGAAAGAACTTTATCTCTAGTGGTTGGAAGAAGTTGGAATTGTTTATCTGTATTAGTGAGGTACTTCAGATAGTTATCGCTATCTGAAGTATTTATATTGCTAGCAAGTTTTGAACCTATGGTGGCAAAATGATTATTAAATTCGTTCGACAGAACAGTTGGATTTGTTATTGATACACCATTCACTTTCAGAGACGTAACCGACTCCTTTCCAGATTTTCGCGAAGTAAGTTCATTGATAGTCTGCCACGTCTTTCTCGAATTGACTTTGTTTTCATTGAAACTATTATGATAATAGGATCGCTTCGCTAATCTGATTTCGTTATTCACTAAGTTACGCTGTTTTTTAAATCAGCAATCGTAGAATTTGGACCGAAAAGTGTGGTTTGGACTGAAAAAGTAAGATTTCGACTGAAAAACTTTGAAATAGCTTATCAATCAATCAAACTTTATTTATCCACGGAGTCCATTTCACTAAATAGTGCTCTCCCATGGAGCCGTGCATTAAAAATACGATAACTATTAAATTAACGATGACCATAAAGTTAAAATAGTAAAATAAGAATGTATAGTTAAAAAGTCTAATTTATCTACTACTCAAATTTAGACAAGTCAAAATATATTACAGTAAGTCCTAAAAATAACTTAATACTTAATTAATTAAAGCATAAAAATTGTTTAAACTAGTGCCCTGCTTCGCCTCGCTAGGTAGACTTTTCCATGTTATGGCCCCCCTGTAGCGAAAACTCTTTTTAAGGGCTTCTGTGTTCGATCTAGGGATGAACAGATTTAGTTCAGAGTCACGTAGATTGTATCTATGGATAGTACTGGTATTCACAAATCCTTCGGATATGTACTCTGGCAATTGTTTGTTCACTGTTTTGAGCATTAGACTATTCACTTGTTTGGTTCGTCTGTCAGCAAGGCTCGTCCAGTTAAGGTCAGAAAGAATCTGAGAGTTTTTTACGTAAGCCAGCACCAATGCCACCCCAGACAACACTACAATAATCTAGATGTGGCAAAATGAGAGATTTGTAGATTGCTATGAGTACTGGTTGGGGGCATAGTGGCTTAAGTCTTCTTAGTGCTGCAAGACCTCTCGCAACCTTTCTGTTGACCTCAGAAATATGGGGACCCCAAGAAAGTGTTTCATCCACTTGTAATCCAAGACATTTATAGGAGTCAACTCTTTCTATTGGGTGGCCATCAAGATAAATGTCTGGGTCACTAGGGAGAAGCGAAATTTTATGTCGAGTCCCAGTGAACAGACATTTACCCTTGACAAAGATTGCCTAAGTCACGTGTCAGGGATGAGAACAACTCTTCATGGTCCTTTGATGCATAAGTAAGGTTAGTGTTATCAGCATACATTCCTACATCTGATAAAAGGTTACAGTTAGGCAAGTCGTTGATATATAATACTAGTTGATATATAATACTAGCTGATATATAATACTAGTCGTTGAAATATAATACTAATACTAAGTCGTTGATATATAATACTTTCCAGTACGCTTAGCACTGAAAAGTATAGGCGCTATATAAATACTTTTATTATTATTTATTATTATTATAATAAGGGTCCGAGTATTGAACCCTGAGGGACCCCACAACATATGTAATTTATTTCAGATTGGACGTTGTCCAAAACAGTAACCTGTGTTCTATCAGATAGGTAGTTTCTAAAAAGGTTTAGAGTAGTACCTCTGAGACCATACAACTCTAATTTCGCTAGAAGAATATCATGGTCAATGGTATCAAATGCCTTTTTTAGCTCAATAAACAGTACTGCATTTGTTAATCCATTGTCAGTGGTGAGATACCAAGTATCCGTCATATCGATAAGAGCTGTTAAGGTGGAGTGTAGCGGTCTAAACCCAGATTGAGATTTAGAGAGTAAATTGTTTTCATCCAAGTATTTATATACCTGATTAAAGATCGCTTTTTCAAAAAGTTTAGCAATTACTGAAAGAACAGATATGGGCCTATAATTAGCAGGATCTACCTTTGAGTCAGTCTTGAAGATTCGAGTTACCCTGGCATTTTCCAGTCACTGGGAATAATACCAGTAGAAATGACTGAGTTAAAGACGTGTGTCAAGCAGGCCGCTGTAAAAGGAAAAGATGCCTTGAGAAGGCGAACTGGTATACCATCGGGGCCTTCAGCTTTGTTTGTAGGTAAACTGGCTATTAGTTAAGATACCTCATCTACGGTTATTCAAAGTTCGTATGGGTAGGATTAATAAAATCGCAAAAACTGACTCGAGGGGGATTTATCTTTGAGGCCAGGGTTGGACCTACTCAGGCACTATCTCTCTGGCAGATCTCAGAGAGTCAAGATTGGGACACCTGCTCCGCCTGGAAAAGTGTCGGACGTGGGGTCCCTCAGGGGAGTGTGTTAGGTCCAATGCTATTTAACTTTTTTATCAACGATCTCTTCTTCCACGTCAAGACGGCCAAGTTGAACGCTTATGCTGATGATCATCAGGTATATTATTCCCACATCGATCCAGCGACTCTAGACGCATGCGTATCTCATAATGTCAAGGTGGCCAATCACTGGTACCATGAAAATGGAATGTTAGTTAACGAGAGCAAGCACCAGGGTCTAGTCCTTGGTGATACGGACTATAGTTTTTCCTTCCCAGTAAAGGACACATTAGAGATTTTTTGAATGGAAATAGATAATAAGCTGGACTTTTCTAGTCACATATCCAATTTATGCAAAAGGATCAATAATCAATTTAATGTTATGCTGCGCTTTCGAAAACTTATACCCAGGGACATCCTATTTAAGCTTTACAAAGCGTACATTTTACCGTATTTTGACTATTGTTCTTCAGTTTGGCATTTTTGTGGGACGCGAAATACGGATAAGCTAGAGGCCCTAAACAAGGGAATACTTAGACTTATACTTGGGGATTACTTGTCTCCGTATGATAGCCTTCTCACTAGGGTCAATACTAATTCCTTATGCAATAAGCGCGTTCAGAAACTCCTTATATTATTATATAAGAGCCTATTTTTCACTCATTTTCCGGCTTATATGAAAGATATGTTTTCACTTCGGTCCTCTTCTTATAATCTTCGCGGTGATAACATACTGTCACTTAGAAAACCTAGAACAACTAGTTATGGCCTTAATTCGTTTTCTTACTTCTCACCTAAGCTATGGAATACACTGCCTAACTCTATCCGTACAAGTGCATTTACTGATTTTAAGAGGGAAATCCAGGGCCGTATCTTTGTGTAATCGCTTTCGCTTATTTTCACTTTTGCTGTTTAAATTTCTAATGATATGTAATATATACTTGTAAATACTGTGTATTTTAGTTGTTTTGTATAGATATATATACTTTCTTTTTATGTTTTCTCGAAGATATTAGCTCTTGCAAGCTACACTGAAATTCGAGAGAAAATAAAGTTTATGTATGTATGTATGTATGTATGTATGTATGTATGTATGTATGTATGTATGTATGTATGTATGTATGTATGTATGTATGTATGTATGTATGTATGTATTAAAAGCATTACAGACCTTGTACGGATCACTGATATCTTCGTCATCTATAACCAATTTCGTCACCTGGGTTGTGTTTTTCTTTTTAGATAATATCGAGTTCACTCCATTCCAAGTGGCTTTCACTTGACCACTATTCAGACTCTCAAAATAGGAGTGATAGTAGTCCTTTTTACGGGCCATAATAGAGTGATTAACCTGGTTCTTAATTTATTTATACTCGATCCATTTGGTTTGATCGTTGGTAACAGTTGCGATACGTTTTAGTCGATCTCTTTCCCTCATTAGTCGTTTGATGTCAAAATTAAGCCGGGTGCAGAAGATGAATTTCGCACTCTTTTCTTTTTTAAACGGAGCATGATTGTTTGCTATTGTCAGGAATAAATGTTTCCAAGACTCCCATGCCTGGATAGGGTCGTGAATTTGTTCTATCTTGGCCCATGATGCTAATTCAATGTCGCACATAAAATTTTCAAGTACAAAGCGTTTGTAATGTCTAGCATTAATGACTCGCGGAAGTGACTTAGGGCTTCTTTGTTTTCGAGCGACGTAAATTAAGCTATGGTCACTGACTCCAATATGGGAAACCCCCGACAGAGTAAATTTATCTGGCTCATTGGTGAGGAATATGTCGATTAGTGATTTAGACTTTGGTGTTATGCGTGTGGGTTCATTGATTAATTGAGTGTATTGGTACGACTCACAGAGCTCGTTAAGGTGTCTAGTCTCATTATTTGGAGTGGATGCTAACATATCACAATTGAGGTCTCCTATAATATTTGACTCCATGTTTTCCTCCTCAATCTTTGCCAACAAATTTTCAAACTTCTCAAACAGCTCAATAGAGGTGTTAGGAGGTCTATACCAATTTGAGAGAAGAAATGACTTAACCCCAGTTATCCTTAACTCAACGCATAAAAATTCAAGGTCGTGATCTGTCAAATCGGTTCTAATTTTGTAATCGATTGAATTTCGGATATACATGGCAACACCTCCGCATCCTCTGTTACGGTCTCGCCTAATAATTTCATAGCCCTCAACTGACAAGTCGGAATCAGTTTAGGCGTCATCGAGACGAGTTTCACTTAATGCTAGTAGATCTAAAAACTGTGATTGCATTCTCAAGCGAAGCTCATCCAGATGTTTAGGCAGACTAACAATATTAAGGAACGCCATTTTGAAGCCCTTAAGCTTAGGTAAATTAAAGCTCAGGTTTACGTCTGGGGTAGAAAAAAATCGAGAACTCTGACCTCGGAAATCGTTCGACACCCCCCTAGCCTTGGTAAGGCAGGCTCACTAGTAGGTAATTAATCTGAACTAAGATAATCGGCGTAGCATTTTGAAAGCAATTGTGAACCGTTGCGGTTTAAATGAAGACCTCCACGGTTTAAGCAAGTTAGGTCTAGAGTAGTATTATGTAGCATTTTTAAGCCGCGCGACCTACAAAACGACATTAGTATCTTGTTAGCTTCTTTGACTTAATAGGTTTTGGTCAGCAAAAGGAAATTTGGACTGAAAAACTACGATTTTGGTCAGAAATTGTGGTTTAGAAAGATAGAAAGTTTGGTAAGGAATAATAGAATTTCGACTGAAAAATACTATTTAGGCGCAAAAAGTAACACATTGTGAAACTTGATTTCATTTGGACCGAAGAAGCACGATTTGAAATGAGAAGGTACGTACGAATTCTTCTGAAAACGTACGATTCGGACAAAAAAAGTACGATTTTGGTCATAAATTAAGTTGGATTTTTACTGACAAAGCACGAATGGAATGAAAACTTACGATTTTGGTCAGAAACAGTAAACTTTGACTTAAAAAGTACCATATGAGGTGAAAAGATAACCCTGATTTTTCGCATATCCGTTCGCTTTGTGTTTAGCGGGTTAGCCGCCGGCCTCGCTAAGAAAAATAAAACCTCTGGCACCCAGGGTATGAAAAGGTACGAAGGGACTAGAAAAGTTAGATTTCTGTCATGGTACAATCTAGACTGACTAAGTTAAATTCTGTGAATGATATATGAAATAAATCATATATGAGTTAAGTTAGAATCTGGTCAACTCTGTAGGAGCTGGACTGAAAACTAGCGGAGATTAAGACGAAAAAACCTTTTTTGAAAATGTACGATTTAGGCGAAGAAAAGTGGATTTTGGTCAGAACACGTTTGGTGAGAATCTTAAGGATTTCGACTGAAAAAGTACCAGAATTAATCCGTTTGTTTCGGAAAAGACTTAAAACACTCCTTCTTTCTTAGGCAAATATACTCATTGTTGAGCTACTTACTTCTTCTTTTCTTTTCTTCTTAAAATAATGCATTTCATATTTCATGCTGTCCCCGTAATTCGTATGATGTACCCTATATTGTCAGGAAGCCTATAGTTCATAAGACCCCGGCTTCTATGTAGGCTTTCTTGTCATTACCACCTTAAACATTTGTAGTCTATCGTCTTAAGTTTAAGTTATTATAAATTTCTTGTGTTTCGTATTTTTAAATTTCTAGTGTTTTGTATTTTTATGTGGTTAATGGCAAATAAATGGAAATGGAAATGGAAATTAAAAGGATTTGGACTGAAGAAGGGCGATTTGGAGTGAAAAACAACGAGTTTGGTCACAGAATGTAGGGTGCATTGTAAGAGTACGATTTTTACTGGAACTGAAGTAACCTTTTAAGCAAAAAATATAGAATTCAATTTTTAGATTAAAAAAGATATGCCTTGAGCTTAAATAGTATACGATTTGGATTGAAACGTAAGATTTGGACTGAAAAGAAACAGTTTTGATTTCTGGAAAAGTAAAATTTGGACGCTTTTTTTACAAGTCAGGTTTTGCACAGAGATCGTGCCTTTTGCCGGGTAAAAGTGACTTTGGAGCGAAAAGAATGGTTTAAAGTGTTGAAATTAAAATACATATAGACTGGCCTCAAGCAACTACAGTGATTTTCATGTGTTATGCTGCATTGTTTGCTCTGCTTCATAATGGCAATTTGAGTATTAATTCTTCGAAATGTTTGACCTTTTTTGTGCATTAAAATAACTATAATCATTTTGAGCTTTGCTTTGCTTTGACTTGTTAGAAAAAAAAAAAAATGGTGGCTAACAGTAAATGCCTGAGTTTCTCAATTTAGCTTTACTTGAGATTCCAAACAAGTTTGTTTCTAGATCTGAAAAAATGATATGTCTTAGTAGTCTATTCGTATACAACAGATTGATGAAAGTTGAAAATGAAACCTTTTCAGATTTGTACACAACGCCGGCTTCCAAAATGTAAATCCTTGACCAAAATATTAGCGAGCGAAATACTTATACGACAGTTTTACTTTTAACGAAAGCTACATTAGAATTCTTCTTCTTACTTTTGTAGCAAGTCTCCTCAATTCAGTGATTCCAGCTTGCAATAGCACTTGGTTTTTTCTTTTCCTTTTTCCTTTTAGCTTCCAGGTCACGTTACACGTTCGTCTAAAAGATCATAATAAGAACATTCCTCAGCAAGCATATTTTCACAATTATTACAACAATTATCGGTAGAAAAGGGAACAATGACCAGAAATAAAACGTTACTATTGAGAAACCAAATCTTATACTTGTAATGTTAAAGAAATGAGAATAAAAGCTTACCTTCGTACTTCACCTTTTTAATTCAATTATTCCAGTCTGCCACAGGTCTTGCATGTCTCCTTTCCCTTTTGCTTAAAGTTCACATCGCAGGTTTGTCTAAAAAAGCATAATTTCAAGATCCTTCAGCAAAGCTACTTTTTCACAATTATTACATACAAATTGCGCAAACATTCAGAGGGGCTGAATACTAGAGGAATCAGTGAACCCAAAAGGCGCACTATCGATAGTAATTCTATAAAACAAGTTGAATTTACCAAAATCTCCTGGTGTATATATCGATAAAAATTTAACTTGGAACGTCCGTATTGAAACATTTTCTAAAAAAATTGTCTCTGGCATGACATATAAGGTTACCATAGCAACAGAAAAAATCATCGAAAAATTAAGGTGGTTCTGATCCCCATGTAGATTTTTTAAAACTTTGCAGAAAGATGAATCTTTATGTGCAGACTCCAATTAAATAATGTAAATTGGGGGTCACCGTACTCGTTTCTGAGTTATAGGCACATAAAGCCAAAATTCAGGGTGTTTCTAAGAGGCTGTACTGTTTTATTTAAACATATTTTATTGGCGAAGTTTGCCCTAAGAGAAAAATAACTCATCAAGAGGGCTCACTTCGAAATAACATAAATACAAAAAAAATTCATTAATTAATAATTAGTCAAAGCGGCAGCAAAACAGACAAAAGAACATTTAAGCAATGCTAACAGGTGGTAAACACACATTTAAGTACATCTATAAAATCTCTTGGAATCAGATATAAAAGACTGGACATGAAAAAATAAATCACTATTTTGCTTCGGAGAAAGTAACTTTGATCCAAACAGAAAAACTGATACAATTTGTGCTTTGGACATAGAAGACCACCTGTCAGCAAATATGCGAGCAGCAGAGGAGAGCAAGTTAGTTCTTGGGGCAGAATAAAGTGGACATTCAAGAAAAAAATGCTTAACTGACTCATTGTAAAATCCACAAAAACACGCAGGGCTTTCTTTGTAACCTTATGTCAAAACGTTGATCGCATATTGTTGAGAAATAATTCGGAAATTTTTTGATACCTTGTTCAAGGAAACAAATAAAACATTGTGTGAGTATCTATCCATCAAAGACTTGTGTTTAAAAATAGCGAAACCATTTTGAGCCACCTTAAATCAAGTCACACAAATTTGTCTACAACAATCACCTCAGGTTTTGGACACTACGCCAACCAATAGTTTAAATTAGGAATTCAAAGTGCTTACCATTCAATATTATTTCTTGAAATAACCCAGCGTTTCGAGTTAATCCCTTCCTTTCCTTTAAATTTCATCGTTAGCAGGTCTCTGGGCTTTGCTCTCCTGAAGAACATGATTCAGTCGTTAACTCATGTTGCTTAATACTCGATATTAGCACACTATACCCCAGTCCAAAGTATTTTGGCTAATACACAAAGATTTTACACTAAAACCAAGTCTCTTCCAAATTTTTCACCTCTCCTGTTAATTTGCTGCAAATTCAACTCATCGATTTGACAAAAGAAATTTACAAATTTAAGAACCCTTGTACTCAGAAAAAAAATGTAGAAAAGGTGACAGCAAGTATAAATGAATCAGTCCGCGGCAAAATCCCGAAGTAAAGTAGGATAAGATGAGAGGGAAGTCTTGACCTGTATCTAGTGCGCCACACCTCTCATTTGGGGGAGGGGAGGGGAGGGGGGGGGGGGGGGTGCCGCAATGACTTCGAACAAATACGTATTGGAGAAAACAGCAGGAAAATTTGTCAACTTTCCTAGCCTTCTAAAATTTACCTGGAAGTGGTTTCGTTTGACAAGTGATTGTCTCGATATGGATTGATAAATACATGGTACGTATACGCAAGAAGATGTTGACAATCGCGTATACTTGGATTTAAATTGGACGACGCGTAGTTTAATTTCGATGTTTGCGATCACATAAACAGAACTTGGCAATTTAAATCCTCAACTTACTCCTTATTCGATAAAGGGTCATATTTTTTGAAAACAATTTTGGTCTCGCGTATCACAAGAATAAAGTAACTTTAAATATCCCAGTAACCCGTTTCTGAATTTTAAGCACGTTGTCTCAGGAAATATATTCTGTTTGACAGAATAGCCACTAAATGCTCACTTCTCTAAAATACCGTAACGTTAGAACTTAAATCAAACCTTAGCGTTATCGTGTCATTAGACTTCAAAACAGCGGGTTTTTTTTAAAGCGTTTAATAAACAAATTCAACGTCCCATATTGTTTGAGCAGCAAGACGAAGGAACAAACAACAGTAACTCCACCTCAATTTTTTAAGCCGTTTGGCAGATTTTACGTCACTAAAACAGTACACAAGTTAAGTTTACCACTAGGAAACAGTTAGTTATCCCACCATAAAGGTAAATACGCTTACCTTCATTTGAAAAACCAAGGCTTTGCAAACCACGTTTTTCGAAACCGTTGAGCGTTCTTCTTCTCGCTTGCATAATTAACGTGAATTTCCAATTAATCATGAATATGGATTAAAGAGAATGAGCCAGTCATCAGGAACGTGCTATGTGCACTCATTTTCAACAGCGAACGAATTCTGGACAACGGAAACAAAAGAAGTAGCAGCAGAAGCAAACTATTGTTTGTACTTGACATAGAACATTCAATGAATTATCTTCTGAAAAATTCTTCTTTTGAAAACACAAAAAAAATTTATGGGAATTCAAAATAGTTCGGTTTTCATACTTATCTGTGCGTCTTGTTCATCATTCTTATCGGGCTTTGATCAAGCAGGGGAAAGCAAAACAAAAACAAAACAAAACTGACTGAAAACAATAACATTAATAAAAAGCCAAAAGGAACTGAAACGAAAACGAACAGATAAATTTTGCTGAGTTTTTGAAAACATGGACAGTAAAACTTGCAGCTTTTTGCCACAACGATGCGAAAACGAGGGTTTACTTCGGAAGGAAAGAAGAGGGATGGAAAGAGAGCAGAGGAAGAGAACAAAAAAAATAACACATCCGATAATTTTTATAGCAACAGTTTAGAAATGGTTATAATTAATATATACAGCTATATTTAACAATTTTCACCGCTTCGCGGTTCGGTAAATATCCACCACTTTCACCGACACAGAGGTGAATAATTGTTTTAGTACATACCACACAAGCTCAATAATTAGCGGACCAAAACATTACTTTATGTTTGACAATATACCGACAAGCGATCGGAAATTTTAAATTTCGCGCGCCGGCTGTTCGGAGGTGAATAGTACTTGCTAATCACCTCGCTTCCAATGCATTAGCGTGAGTCAACTAGGGGCTACGGGGACGTGATCCCCAGGAAAATTGTTAAATTAATAAAGTCCTCTGAAATGGCTGGAAATGCATTTAAAGCTAACGTGGTGTGGTGGAACTTACATACTTACAGCAACAAAACAGTGGTGTTTTAAAACAAAAAATTAATTACATTTTCACTTAACTAATCACAATTGGCAATTAGTAACGTATCCACAAAGCTCTTGAAAATCAACATTTTTTAGTACTACTTGCTTCTTACTGTTAAAAAGTGGGGGCCCATAGCTGTGCTAACTTCGGGTACAAAGGCCCTTTTTACATTGTCGTTGTTGTTTTTAGGTAGAAACGTTTCAAAATAGGCACTGTGAGTGCGGCAGCCAAATCAAAACCAGACTGGAAGACTCAAGCCTATAAAATGATTTTCTCCTTGAATAAGGACACTGACGACGACTTTAAAAGTAATAGTTTGCTGTTGTTGCAAGAAAGATTACTGTCTTCTGAGCGCTGATCAATTCGTATGCAGCATTCCCATAATTTTATTTATTTATTTACCAAATACGCCTTCACTGTTAACAGGGTATTGCAGACTCACAGACTGAAGAAAAACTTATCATCTTTGAGCTCTCAACGTAAAAACCTTATCTTTTAAGGACTTTTCTTACTTTTTTACGTTTGACCGCGGTTAAGTGTTAACCTGCGTTAACACAAAGGGGACAGTACTTCTTGTGAAACCACATAACTGACTCAGCACGTGCATCTAGCGTTCGTCCAGAAAGTGATATTTTCGTGATTTCACTATTACAGCATCAAGTAGAAAGGTCTATTTTGCGCAGCACGCACAAGCTGGTGGCTCATATGGGAGGTGGGAAAGCTTTGCGCGATTGTGTGTCATTACCAGTCTTCCTGCGCCCGCGATTAGACATGCGCAATGCAACCAGCAACGTGTCCTTGGAGAAAATCAACGAGTTGATCAAACCTTCGATAGTAACTTTACTAAATAATCCTTGATCATAGAGTTAATTTAGGCCTGGCTATGTCCAGTTACAACAATCAGTATTGCCAAGATTCCCAGTCTTTCTACGAAACGGGTTTTTATGTTACAAATTACGATCAAAATGCGGCAATGCCTACGGAAAGTTATGGCCAACAATTTTTTGGCAGCGGTGATGGTGGATTTCACGGGTACAATTACCAGCCTAACGGAGGAAATCAGTTCCAGTCGCCGTACATAGGGGAGATGAGTCAAGGAATACGTCAAGTTGATGAAGCTCACGGTTCTGATTTCGACGATGAACCGCCCTTGCTTGAGGAACTGGGCATCAACTTCGACCACATCTGGGAAAAGACACTTTCGGTTTTGAACCCTTTCAAACTTACCGATTCAAATATCATGAATGATACTGATCTAACAGGACCTTTCTTATTTTGCCTTGCATTTGGAGGATTTCTTCTTTTGCACGGAAAAGTTCACTTTGGCTACATTTATGGCTTCAGTGTGTTGGGATGTCTGTCTATGTACATTGTCCTTAATTTAATGAGTATGACTGGTGTATCAGTTGGCTGTGTTATTAGTATCCTCGGCTACTGTCTGCTTCCCATGGTAGCACTGTCAGGTGTCTCACTTTTCATGTCATTGCAAGGAACGCTAGGATCAATTCTTACCACTGTCATCATTGGTTGGTGCAGTTTAGCCTCATCAAAGTTATTTGTTACGGCGTTAGCAATGGATCACCAGCAACCACTCGTAGCATATCCTTGTGCATTGGTATATGGAATATTTGCTCTGCTGACTGTGTTCTAAACCTTCAAGAGACCCTGAGATCTCAACTGGTGGTATGAGCAAACATCACCACAGGAAAGTCCTGCTCAAAAAATGAATGCTTATACTTTAAAAATCTCATCCAAGGACTCTAGAGTTTGAGAATTGTAAGGTGCTAGTTATTAAAATTAGAGTTTTAAAAATTAATTGGAATATACATGTAACAGACAAGGAAATTTCCTTGTGTAGTCAGTATTCTGAAAGCTTAATGAAAGCCCAATAAAAATTATAATCTAGGTACCGGTAGAATTTATTCAACTTTTTATTGTATAATAACCATGGACAGGAAATACTAATTACAACTATTTAAGAGTGTTCAAAAGATTAAGCACTCAAGTCTAAACAGAGAATTTTGGTTACTGTAAATAGCAGGCATAAAAAGAAGAAAATGAACATTAATTTTTCTTTGATTTCCACTGAATTTTGCTGAAGTGCTTAACCAACTTGAAGTTATTTAGTTTGCTGCCTGCTGGATGTATGTCAACTGGAAATCATTTTCTCTCATAAAAATTGCTGATTAAGAATGATGGTAATGGTGTGATGTGCCTGTGAGAAAGATGATATGCTCGACAATGTAAAATAATAATGTGATTCAGCATGAAATTGTGATTTCATGCTGAATCACATTTACATTGTCAAGCCCACAGACCAGTGGGACACATTGTATAAGAACCTAGATTAACGACCTCGCTCACCAGGGGTTCCAGTAGATCAGTGGTTAGAGCATACAACTGGTGTTACGGAGGTCGTAGGTTTGATTCCTGCCTGGGACTATTTGCAGTTGTCCTTTTGCCCGTTGCCAAGCAACTAGCATATAAAAATTGCTGTTAATATTGGTAAACATGATGCATTAATCAAAGCATTAATCCCCTGGGGACCTTGTGGAATTTGTACAAATGCCCAATTAAACCTTTTCAAATATCACAGGGTAACAGGCAGGTGAATTATGAAAAATCAACACTGCCCCCTTCCCTCCCCAGGGTGGAAATGAGGACTTCTATCATATGCGATTGCTTCCTGTATGTTTAAGTCTCCTTGTGGTGCTCTTTCTTTAGGCCTCTATTTCTGATCTTCACTCATGTGAATCTGCTGTTGGGTGTGACCTCTGTGACTTAAAGTGATGTTTTCCCCATCACCTTTGGGAAATAATATTTGTTTAAGATAACAGGACTTCAAATTAGTGAACAGTAATAAGTGAGAATATCAGCCAAGAGAAACAAGTTTTGAGTTTGAGATCACAGGGGATTTGACAAAGCAGGTCGCAGTCTTCTGTAATTATTTTTTGTATAAATCCCTTTCAATAATTCTCAACCTGGAGGACAAAATGGTTGTTCTCTCTCCTGAGAGAAACAAACCTTTCATTTGCAATACAATCTTATTGTTTTGCCCTCCACACTGGGAATCAACTGAAAGGGGTCTATATTTGGTACAAGGACTTAACTGTTATCATTGTCAAATTTTTGGAAGTGTTGATTGAAAAATTCAGTTACCGGTAATATTCAGCAGTTTTTTAACATCATCTTTATTGAAGCTAACTAAAATGGCACTGTAGGAGTCAACATACTTGTAACTATCTCTTTTGGTGTTGTCCCAAACAAATGCCTATTGCTGACTATTGTTGATAAAGCACTTGTTGTAGCTTAGCTGAAGGTGAGCTGTAATGTGCTTTAATTTCCAGAACTTAGTTTCATTCTTATCCTTATCAGATAAAGCTTATTAGAAATTACCTAATGTTTACTTCAATACAGGTATGTTGATAAGTGAACACAAGATACTGTATATCTATATAGAGAGTATGCTGATGTAACAGCTGACTTACTGTATAATTCCAGTTAATGTATTATAGCCACACCACCTTGAGTCTACTATGGGTCTTTGCTTGAGCAAGTGACAAAATTATTGTGCCTCAATCAATCCATCCATCCATCCATCAATCAATCAATCAAAAACTTTATTTTGCTTCGAATTTTAGATAGCAATATGCTAATATCTCCGAAAAAAATAAGTTAATATTGGCTATTAAATATTGGTAATTAAAATAATTTCAATAATAAAATGATGGTAGAAGAATACATAGGTTCAACGATCGCTCATGTTCTTTTAGCCATAGCCTCTGTTTGTTTGTTTGTTCATCATGTCTTTGTTTACTTGTTTGTTCATCCTTTCGTTTTGACAGCAGTTGTCATTCTTGGTGGTCTTTCCGATTCTGTCGAACTTTCCCCGAGCGAGCCGACCCGATGCGTATCGAAGTCGACAATTGCAAGAGCTTTTCCGAATCATTGACGTCCAGCTTCGTTAGGTCGGTAACCGATTTCGAACGTTGAAATTTCAGGTGTGGAATTTTATGGGAAATTGTTTTCTGTAACGAGGTACATTTCGGAAATTTACACGTGCTTCTGTGTCTCGACGAGTGACTTCTCGGAGATATCCTACCTCATTGCTCCTCTCATCTGTTATTGGCGGCAGAAGTTTTGTCTTTGGCTTTTTTCCAGGTTTAAACGAAGTTGTGAGTTGACATTCATAAAGTTGATAAATCTGCGTGAACTGGACTTTGTACGATGCCTTTGCTTTGCGTGTAGAGCCAACTTTATTTTGCCCGATGTTTCCTATTTTTTGCATTTCTTTACCCCGTTTTTCCTCGAGTTTCACCTTGTTATTCTCAATGAATTCACTACCCAAGTAGTCACTTTTATTTCTCAATATTATTTCTGGATTTCCTTTTATTTCCGCCCACTCCATTGCCGTTTTCCTGTATTTTCGATCTCTGATATTCAAAGATGCTTTTCCCTCCGTTATGAGGTAATTAGCGCAATCCACATTCCCGTTCACACAGGCTTGCATGAGAGGGGTAATCCCATCATGGTTTGCTACATCCACACTTAGTTGATACTTCTTAAGTGCAATTACCAGTGAAACTAAAATGCTATAATTCCCTATGTTTGCTGCGTAAAAAAGCGCTGTGTTTCCTCCCTTGTCCTTGGAATTAAGATCAAAATTGCCTGCCTCTTCCAAGAACAGGGAAACCATTTTTTCCTTCTGTGCAAGCACCGCAATTGATAAAGCTGACAACCCATCGCTATTTGTTTCATCAATTTTCGCTCCTCGCTTTAACAAACGAGTGGCCATAGAAACCGCCAGAGAATCTTGCTGGACAAAACACAGTTGAATTAAAGCAGTGTTGCCTTTGTTACACCTAGAATTCACGTTAACTCCCGAATCAATGAAAGAACGAGCTTGTTTGAAACGGCGCTCTGAGATAGCTTTGTTAAGGGCGGCCATGACTGAGAGTAGTTTGATATTTCGAATGAGCGATATGAAAATTACCTTGCTACCTTAAACTGTTTTCTTTTCGTAGATACACAGTGTCACACATGCTTTGTTATATTCTTTATTGCAGCTGTGGACCGCAGAGGTATTGAAAAACTGAGAATTTTAATATCAAAGTTAAACAGTACTGAAATGAATAGAATTGGAGTGTGTGTTTGTGGAAAAAAGAGGAGCCTATTGAATAGAGTTTCCTATCTTATGAGTTTTCGTTTTTTTGTTTATATTTTGATCGGAGCATATTTATTGGCCTCTTTTTATGACAAAGTAACCTCAGCAGGTGCTTTCGCGGGTTATTAAATAAACAATGTTTATAAAAAGGTTGGATAAACAGCCTCGGTGGTAGTTTATCGGTGCGGCGCTCAGTTATGACTGACAAATATAATTCACAATTCTCTGGTTTTGCACTGCAACGGATTTTGAATAGCTTTTCATGTGTAAAACTAAACCTTGTCGCGCGCAATTCGCGCTCTTCTTTCTGCGTTTGGATAAAATCGCTGCTGAATACACTCTGTCAAGTGCCGAACGGTTTTGAGCAATTTTTGTGATTCTATAGAAGGTGGATCAAACCTTGTTGTAGGTGGTAAAGTTTTCGTTTTGGCTTTCCATTAAATAGCTGGTGAGAGTCGGTGGTGTGGCGTTATCAGTTTTTACTGTCTTATGAGTTTGTTGGACACTTCCAGTTTTATTTTCTTGGACTGAAGGGCCGGAGAATGTCGATGCGCTAATTATAAGAGGTTTCAGTGACTACACTGGCTTTCTGGTTTATTTTATTTATTTATTTTTTATCATCATCGTCTACCAGTCTCATGTGTTGACTGTGAACTCATGAAACAATAGCGAAGGGATTGAAATGCACAAAAAATTGAGCCAACCAATCAGATGGCGCTCATTACCAGTCGCCTCTCATTGGTAAAAGGCGGTTATTTTTTAACACAGCAACACAGAGATAAATGCTGCACTTTTATTGTAATACGGATCCCAACACCTAAAAATACACCAAAGCAAGAAAATTTGGAGCCCTAGCTTAGCTTAAAGCAGCTTGGCTCTCTATTAATAAAATACAAAATTAACAAAGTTCAAAAACTGAAAATTAACGCTCTTAAGGTCGAAGTGGTCGTTTCCGGTCGGTTTCTGATCATGGTTCATCGTTTCTGGTGAGAAACGAAACAAACATCACAATAAGACAATTAATTTGAACCAGAGAGCTTAGAAATCATTCATTTGAGTGCATAGTGTTTCAATTCTTACGGGCACCTCTCTGATACGGATACCTCTCTATTACGGACAACCTCTTATGTCCCAAGAAAATTCTCACACATTTTCTTAAAAAAACACCTCCAATACGGACCCTCTCTAATACGGAAAACGGACCCTAAATCTCGGCCCCAGAGAGCAAAGTCATATAAACTTAACCTCTTTATTACGGACACTATGGTGATCTCGTGTTGACATATAGTTTTGTGAATGAGTAGTGTAGTTACCCAAACATCAACGCTTTATTCACCTATCTTCAACTGGAGTTTTGGACCTTACCAAAAAGAAGAAAGGGAAAGTGTTTGCGAAGCTGAGCCTTACAAAAGAAATTACTGTTGTGAGACCTTTTATGATAACTTACAGTAACACTTACAAATCAAAGGCGTAATTATCCCATTGTCCATACAATACATACGTGAAGTCTCTCTAATACGGACACTTTGTTCTGTCCCTTCGCTGTCCGTACGACGTGTTAGAGAAGTTCGACTGTATTTTTGAATCCTACTCAGCATTACTTTCCTACGGTACTGTTTTTTTTTATACTGTGCCCTTTTTTAGAGGTATGACAACTCAGGTAGCTTCCCTTGATGCTTATTCTTTGTCAATATTTCACTAAACGAAGCTTGATTTTCTTTTAAATATATTTTCTTATATATATATATATATATATATATATATATATATATATATATATATATATATTGAAAAATAGAAAAAACTACTCTTAAGAGTAGTTTTTTTCTATTTTTCAATATTTTGCTCTACTTTAACGTATCGAGCACTGTGCTACGGAATAATCGAAACATAGTTTTCCTATATATATATATATATATATATATATATATATATATATATATATATAATATGTATGTATACATACATGTATTTATGTTATGTATGTATGTATGTATGTATGTATGTATGTATGTATGTATGTATGTATGTATATATATTATTACCTCTAACACTTCTGCCAGGAATGGATGAAATTTTGCAGCGTCTGCACCTGCTCCTGTGGATCCTTGAACTCATTCCATTCCTCGCCATTAGCGTCTCCACACAAGCCACGAACGCGATCGCGCAGAAAAGGAGACGCGTACACCTGGATCCGCTGATCCTCACATGTTACATGCAGGCCCAGCTGAAAAGAAAACAAAAATATGGGTTATTGGCCAAGCGTGAGGTCAAGATGGCAGGATATTGGCCAAGTTCTTGTTTTTGCGTGTTAATGGACCGAGACGAAGTCGACGAAGTCTCCATCTTGACCGAACAAGCTTGGCCAATAAAGGATCATATGACTCAAAGGACGCTTTTAAAAAAACAGTAAAACGCGGGACGAAGGGGCCATCCCGAGAGGTCAAGATGGCTCCATCTTGACCTCGCGGGTAGCCAATCACAGCAGGAGAATTAATTCATCTTGACCGCTGAAAGAGCCAGTCATATAGTAATCATATGTTACTGGCTAGAAGTGAATGGTCTTAGAGAGAGAGAGGTGTATGTTTGGTCTTGTGGCAAAATCAATAAAGCCATAGGATATTAATTTCGTAAGATCTCAGTTCGTTATGCTGTACAAGATAGTTCAATCATTTGAACCCGTTGATGAATGGTGGCCGTTTAGCTGAAAGCTGCTAGGCGGTATTTAGTGTTCCTTTTTTTTTTCTCATTTATGGTTTCTACTGAACTTTCTTCCAGTTGTAGATGAGACCAGAAACCTTGACCATTCATATTACGCTTCCCGAGAAGTTCTTTCTGGTGCGTTTTATAGTTTTAATATTTGATGTTCCGGGAGTTTTTCCAGTGATAGTGACGACTTTTATAGATATTTTTACCTTAGTTGACAGCTGAATTTCAGTCTTCCCATCAGGCGTCTTTACTTTACGCACAGTACAACCACCTTGTTTACATTGGCAAACCTGTGCACATTCTTCTTCCTGACCATCAATCAGGATTGTTGAATGTGGTCTGATTTCCACGGTTTCTTTGGACTGCTGTGGCTGTTGTTCAATCGAAGCCAACAAAGTCTTTTGGCCTTGTTCGTCAATCTTAACAGCGAGCTTATGAAAAAGAACGAGAAAAATTTAAGTTCATTTTTGCGAGCTCGAGCCTTATTATACTCATAGTTACTGGTATTGTTCTTCGAACAGAACCCAGGATTGTTCGAATTCCTTGTCATCACGGTTTGGTGTTCTCACTTTAAATTCGTTCTAAAGAAGTTATATCAGACAAAAGAAAGAATCTGGTACAGATTATTCTCTTGGTCTATATTTATCGCTGTTGTCCATTTTCATTTGCGCTCAACGCGTTTGAAAGGGCCCAAATTGTCACTCACTAGAGTTTACAGGAGTTTGAACCTCTCACACTGTACATTGTATACATGGCAACGCCATAGATCGAGTGACTGAGACCCTCTTGACTCATCTCAACCTCACCGCCTACACCCTCCCGATGAGGTTCTGTTGTATCAGCAAAGTCGGACATCTCTCCTCTCTGAGCAGCGACAATTCTATTGTCCCTACAGAGAGAGTGAAACAAAACATGACCCACTCACAACTTTAGGTTAGACGAGAGAGTGAATAAACCAAGAAAGCGAAGAGTTGGCTTGGTGTCTTCAGGATGGTGACATTATTAAGGAAGGAAGAGAGAGAGAGGAAGGAAAGAAAAGGGAAGGAAGGAAGGAAGGAAGGAAGGAAGGAAAGAAGGAAGGAAGGAGAAGGAAGGAAGGAAGGAAGGAAAGAAAAGGAAGGAAAGGAAGGAAGGGGAAAGAAAAGGGAAGGAAGTGAAGGAGGTGACTGAGCAGCTGAGTGAGTATTTCAGTCAGTTAGTCAGCCAGTCGGAAAATATAAATTTAATTTCGCGTGCCATATGCAAATAAAGGCATTTTTAAATTCTCGTTTTATTCCAAAAACTATAGCGGACTGGAACTGCCTCCCTGAGGCCATTGTTTCATCAACCTCCTTCGAAACTTTTAAATATAGGTTATCAGCTTTTCTTAAATAATAGTTATATATAGTTTATGTAGTTTGTACATCTGTGTCTTATTCATTTACTTATTTTATTTACTTTTTACTGTTGGTGTGATATCTTAACGATTTTACCGACCCAATAAATGTAAATGTAAATGTCGGACTATATTAACGTGTTATGCACATCTAGCTTACACATAGTATTACCACTCCCTCCCCTCTACAGCCCTAAAGTTACACGGCTATCGAAGCAGCTATACCTGGAACCTGCTCTGCTTTCCCTCCCTATGCTCCTGAGTAAGGACATACGGGCACCCCCCTTTGATGTTGTGCTGATATCGCAGATGGTCGAACACCTCGATCTTTTGGTCTTGCACTTCACACTTGGCTAAGGTAGAAAACAGAAACGATTCGTTTAGTCTCCTATTTAAGAAAGTTATAACCACCTTCGAATAGCATAACTGACTTGCACACCTACCATACAAGTAGTTCTTGATATCCTGATATGATCTCGGAAAATGGTCTACTCTTAGGGGGAGGGACAATCCTGTTCGACAAGCTTCAGCATCCGGGGTTTTTACTGTTACACTGGCGGTAATTGGTGACGTGAGCTGGCATTCAAAAGACACTTGGTTTTTTTCTTGCTGGTCTGTACGTTTGATCCACCCAAATTGCTGGAGAGCGTACCAGATCTGTGGCTCCCACTCCTGGAAAAGCTTCTTCCAATCCTCTGGAATCTGCATATTAAGGAATGAAGAAAACATAGATAGCGTCACTTTTCTGCTTTGAGTATAACAACGATTCCTCAGCGTCAGGATCAGGTTTGGCCTGCCAATCATTATGATAATAGTTTCGTGCGGTCGTTATTTCTATGTTGTAACACTAATTAGTAAATTAATAATAACTGAATAGGTAAAGTTGGTCCCATGCCATTGATGGGCAGAACATAGACCGGAAGTCAACTGAGCTTTGTTGCTGAAATGCGAAGTAACAAATGTTACTTCCCCCCTTCATGGGATGCTGATCTGTCGCGGACCGATTTCACATATAATGTCACTAACCATTGATATATGTATTTAAAGAAAGGAAAGGCGGAGAAAAGTTCTTATCTGATACCCGAAGTTACAATCGTTACCTCAGTCCACTTTGCCTGAGCCTGCAAACTTTCGCCTTGATTCCCGATTTGTCCTGAGACAGTGATCTGATACTGACGTTTTCTCTTTCCTTCCAAACTCCAGTCTTACTCCATCGCCGTTAGCAGTTACTTTCATTGTCGCGTCTTCATAACCTTTCACCTCGATTGACGTGCATTTTATTTCCAGTTGTCTCTGTTCCCTTTTATAAGTTAAGCTGCATGGTATTCGGCGAGTGACTTTGTCTGACGAGGCTACAATTTCACCTACTATTTGCTTTTCTGTGGACCAAATAGACCACACATAATTAACCATATTCTTGACTGTTGTCGACTTTTGTTTGTATTTTGGGGTCATTTCTCTCACTTTGTCGTCGTTCTTTGGGATATTGTGGCTCCACTGTATCGAGGCTGGGTTATCTTTGGCGGGTTTCATAGAAACGCGCAATTCAGCTTGAGAAATGGCTGACAGGACTGGGACCTGTTGAAGCCTCAAAGATGGCAGATCAGGGCCTTGTCCTTCGGCACACAAGTGAACTCCAAACATGTCCTGGCCTGCACAGGTCTTAAACTGGTACAATAAGATAAAAATTAAACTGCCAAAGCAAGCCTGCAGTTAACTAAATTTTGACGACTAAATAAGTACGTATTACTTGTCGACTTAATCTTAGTCTTTTTCAGTCGTATGCACGGTCCGATTTCAGTACTTAACCTACAGAACAGAAGTGATGAGAAAGTTATGACTGGGTAAACCTTAGCAGATTTCAATCCCTTTCAGATGAGCTTTGGAAAATTAAGAAAGCTTGTTACTTTTTTCTTTCAATGAAGGGACACAAATCTACATTTATAAATTACCTGTGAGAGATGATCGCTGATGAGGTCCAGAGAAATTAATTGTTCCTTTTGCTCGTCGGTCTTTGGATCTTGTTGTTGAGAAAATCCATGTGTAGTAGCCCTGCAAAGGTTCAGAAAGACAATTTTATTCGATATTAGGCAAGGGTGACCTCTTCTATCAGAGGACAACTCTGAAATCGACAGTTTGTACGCCAGGCTTGCAGTAGAGGACTTGATGATTCTTGAACCCAACACACACCAATTGAACATTTTGGAAAATGTGGATATTGATTATTAAGATTTTAGTTGTTGCAAAGTGAAAGTTTTTCCATCGCATCATTCAATAATCTATCGCTGGAACCATTTTGTCGAACATTAAAGAAATGGTGTAACAATAACTAAATCAGCAGGTGGTGATGAACTCTTTAAGGTCCTTGAAGGCGTTTGTTGTAAAGGAGTTTGCCACTCAGTTAAGCGGTTTAAGACTCACTTAAAATGCAAGATGTCCTTTTCACCCTGTGGGAGGCTATATTTGAAGTTGAAACTTTTTCCAGCTTCAGTTTGGACTTCTGCTTTGTGGTTAGCATTGGTGTTTGCATTTGCTTTCATCTGTACTCCAACGCGAAGAAACGGTGTATAAAGTCCAACAATAGCATGAGCATGTGCATTTATACTGTAAAAATAATTTAACAATGATTAACAAGAATGCACTGACGTGGAGTTGAATATCAATTACAGATATCTATTAGCTTGCATGGTCGATATTAATCTGGCATTCAATCCTATGTCCATAACAACGCGCCATAAAACACATGTGATACTCTCGCTTCACAGAGTGACACTTGTCATTACTGACAAAACATTCTCGTTTGCATCTTCCGAAGAGTTTATCAATTGGTCAACTTTACAACGACAGCTTATGGGAATGGGCCAACAGGAGTTTCAAACCAGATGTTGAAGAATAGCTTGCGATTATAACCAGAGTTCTATGTAAAGAAAGATGGTGTGCGCCATAACGAACAGAGCCAGGAAAGCAGGTTAAACAATCAGAGAGAAAAAGGAGGCCTAAATATCCGTCAGAATTTGGTAGCTAAAGGAGAAATGGGTAGATCAGTTGTGGGATATCGAAACAATGTAAAGCATGAGAGGGTAGGTAAAGAAAATTGTGAAAAACAGAGTTCGATCACCTGTAAAGGTTCTAACAGATCGCTAAATTGTACATGGGAAGAAAGAATGCTAAAATACAAGCTAAGTTTCATTTGAACACAACTTTTTCATCGATCGCCTAAATTTTGCTACCTCGGTTTAATTTCAAAGTTGCCGCCCACACTCTGGTACTGCCAGAAATTCCTTAATGATGGATTAACATTGAGCTTTGCATTGGCGGTAACTCTGACAGCGGCTGCAGATCTAAACTGCATGTCCAGCGATATTCCAGCCAGTGTTGGGAGCATGCGCTGAGCGCTAGTGTCCAGGATTGCCTTCTCCAGTGTTTGCTTAATTTCTACTCCGTTCTTTGAGATAGTAATACCTGATTTAAAACAAAGGACCTGTCACTACTCTAATCGATACTACAACAACGTGTTTCACTAAACATAGTTCAGAGTATTTTGTGATTCTTTGTTTTTACTTTACTGAAAGCAATTCGGGTGGAGTGTTCGAGTGTGTGTGTAGGTGTGTGTGTTACATAAGCTCAGTACAAGATGTTTCCAACATTTATTTGGGTGAAATCACACTGCGATTTTACGTCAAGGTCTGTGGATGCACCCTCATCTCCAGTTGTTAATTTATTAAGGAGTATATGCCAGTGCCTTTTGTTGGTACTATTTGTCGTAGGATATAAGACTAACAATAACGTTATTTTGTGGATGGACAAAACACACCTGTTAACCATGTACTCTGCGCATCTTAGCGCTGTTAATTACGTGACGATTGTCTAGCCCTCTGCTAGGGCGCATGTCATTTTTTTAGCTTACGGAGTTATTTCTAATATGATTTGAAGCCTTTTGAGCGCACACAGCTAGTTTTTACCTTGATCAGTGTATTCTACTCGATCCTTCTTTCCTAAAAGCACATCTGACACATCACGAGCCAATTGATCCACAACATCCTGCTTAACTTCCATGAACTTCACTTCATTACCATACCACTTCAAAAAAGCAGACATGTGGCGTTGTTTTCTGTAGTAAAGAAAAAAACTAGTTTGTCTTCACCTATTTCCTGCCGATATTTTACTAATCAGACTGTCGCTAACGTACGTAAAAATCCTCAGTCTGCTATGAGTATAACTGATTACAGAAGTTAGAGGTTACGCCCATCGCTTTGCAGGAAGTCCAACACATATAACTGTATACATGGAATATATTCTCTTCCTCAATACTAGTCTCTCTTATTTCTATGTGGTATGTCACTTCCATTATCAATTCCCTTTATAACCTCAGCTATTGTTTTAGTAAGCGAATTCGTAGTCTCGTTGTCGTGACAAATAATCGCCACCAAATTTTGATGATTTCACTACTGCACTCAAACTTTGAGTCATGCTATGGTTCTATGTTTGGATGAAATTCTAAGATGCGACATATCAAAAACAGCATCAAGCTATGTAGTATCAATAACACCCATTTGTAACCTTTCTGGGTGGTTTTCAACTCACTGGTTGTCCATCCGAAGCTTGGGATGCTGGGGGTGGTCGGGTAGGGCGTCTTGAGGGTCTGATTGGCTGAGATGTTGGTCTTGATGAGGCACGTGATTGAGATGTTGGTCGTGATGAGGCACGTTGATTGAGATGTTTGGCCGCGATGAGGCACGTGATCGAGATGTTGGCCGCGATGAGGCACGTGATTGAGATGTTGGCCGCGATGAGGCACGCGTGGAATGACCATCTGAAGCTTGTGTGGGGGGCTTTGTTGTCTTCTTGTTGTCATCTGACTGCTCTTCACTGAACCACGATGACAGAGCAGATCCCCATATTGATCGCTTATGTCGATCACGAACTTGTGAGATAATGTCATCAACGACATCGTCCATGTTTTCGATTCGGGCTCCAAACTTGGAAAAGCACAAGAGGAATTTATTAGAAAAGGGCAAGACTTATGCAGAATATTTCTTTCATTTTTCTACTCATTTCAAAGGATTTCTTGGATTCTATTTTGTGTTCGATTATGCATAGAAAACCACACATACAAATAACCACAATTGTCAGATTGTTTAAGAGAATAGAGCACAGCTTTCGTACTTTTGTCTTCTAGTAGCCTTTTACGATTAACTGATTCTTGATCGCGTTAAACAGACAGAATTCGTTTCATATAGAATAGCTGAAACATTTATAAAACACATAATAATTACCTCTAAAGGGTTCGTCTTGAAGCCAAACAAGTTAACTTGTAATCTTGCGTTCAAATTCCTTGGCAGCATACTCTCTGGCAGGTCAATTTTGTTTGCTTCAAACTCAAATCCTGCCTGGAACTTTTCTGTTTGAAAGACGATAATAGCATCTTAGGCCCGGTTCATACATCGCATTTCTACCATGTCGAATTCAATTACACTAATTAAATTCGACGTCTGAATCAGCTGCCGCACGTTCGACTGGTCTTGACGCATTATCCGATTATTCAAACGTCGAATTTCTGCCGTGTTGAATCTAATACACAGATTTACATACCGAGCCTTAGAAACGATCGGTAAACTTTTGTTGCATTTTCTCGAGACAAAAGAAGCACAATTGGAAGTATAATTTGTAGTATAAATTACGTTCGGCATAAGTGCGACGTATGAATCAACAGTCGCATTTCTGCCGCACTTAATTGAATTGAATTCGACACGGCAGAAATGCGACGTATGAACTGGGCCTAATTAGTCACTCATCACATTTGAACAAAGTGTCACATAAGTGTCGTCTGTTTGTGTATATTAAAATACATAACAAAACCAAAATCACTAACAAAACAGATAATCCATCTTTTCTACCATTATTCTCATAAGATGAAATTTAGAAATATAATTCGCTATAAAAATAAGCGAAAAAACTGAACTACGTTTTGGTGTCATCCCAGCACCATTATTAAGTGAAGAATACAAGGGAAAAGATAATTTATACTAAAACGGTAAAGGTGTGAAATAGAATAAATAAATTAAGACTAAAAAATTATTATACATAAAAAATAATAACTATTTGGTGTCTAGGCTCTTACCGATAGTGCTCGTAAAAAAAGCATTAAATGCTTAAAGCAGTGCTTGTTTTTTGCCAAAAAAGTGCTAAAATAATGCCAATTTTTTTTTAAAGTGCTCGTGGGTTACATAAAAATGCTCACTTTTTTCCGATTTTTTTAAACATAGAATATTACATTTTTCAGATTTTCAGTTACATTTTTCAACAACAAATGTAACGATCAATGTTTTTTTTTCCATTAGTCCAACACAACGTTTGAGGTTTTCTGATACTAGAGGTTAATCATCGCTTGTTATTGGGTCATCATTAGCCATACTATCTCTGCCTTGGCTGGCTGACTTCCATTGTTCCTCGATGACAACGTGGATGACGCCATCTTGGAATGAGTGTGATGGACTGGGTTCTAGAAGGCAACCACTGACCTATCAAACCTATTCCCCAGGCCTCCTCGGCTCCTTTGACTAAAATGAGGGTAAAATGCGGCCTTGGACGACATAAATAAAGTCAAATTGTGCTTTTTAACGCAAAATTATACAAATAATCAGTCGAAAATCCAAAATAATGCTAGCAGTGCTTTTTGGGATAAAATGTAAAAAAAAAAAAAAAAATTGCTCGCGAAGCCAAATAATGCCAAAAAAAGTGCTAGCACTATCGGTAAGAGCCTATCGGTGTCAATCCAGTGAGGTGTTATATAGCAATAATGAGATACATGCCCGTTCAAGTAGCTAAACAAATAGTTTCGCGCCAATGGACTCCGACGGGGTGTTCAAAGACTCGATTTCTTCTTGCGGATCCACAGTATTTCGTAGATTTAGCGATCAAGCTTTGCAAAATGTTATGTTTTCATATTTCGATCATATAACCGTCAGTTACCTGAGTGTTGAGCAAATCGCATTCCTTTGGAGTAACTGAGTCCAAAGTTCATCTCTGGCAAAAGTCGGAGAGCCATACGAGCCTGCATTGACCTGCCATGAAAAACGTTTTAGCATAAACTATTCAAAATTATTTTCACTACTGTTTAAGTAGTGTTCATACCTGCGATGATCGTTCACGTATTCATTCTTTAATCCGCACTTCAAACATATGATTTCATATATTATTCACTCTCACATAACCTAAACCTCACATAACCTTTGTTTTGGCAGTTGCGTAGGATCTGGTTGTTGCTTCTCTATAATTTTTGCTGCTCTCAGTTCTTGTTTCTCTCTGTTGTGAAGTGCTGTTGTTTCGGTCGAGATCAGGATAAACAGCAAGTAACCTTGAAATTAATTAGTAGGAGTGCGTACGATTAGGCGCTTAATTAAAAATGTTGCTTTGAAGCTGTGAAAATTATTACCTTTTCTTTGTTAAAACATTGTTCTGGTAAGCGAGAGCTGATAGATGTGAAATAACGAAGGATGCCACTTGGTTGCTACGTGGACCCGGTTGAGGGTCATTTATCTCTCGTTTCACAATATTGGTGAGTGCCTGCAGTGTCGCAAAATTGGGTTCCGTGTTCAGCAGTTGTGCGAAAGTGGCCATGCGTAGCTCTGGACATTCTTTAGGATCAGCAAAGATTGATATGAGGCATTGATAAGTCTAAAATAAAGAAAAAAGAACAGAAGTTTACTGAATTACTTCACTCTTTCAAACAATATCGCGCACTCATTCCAATGCCATTATCCTTTTCATGGAGTTTAGTCGAAATGAAGCATATTCAGCAAAAGGATTGTAAGCCAAAGACAATTTGATAATTTAAAGAAATCCTACAAAGGCCTTGTTAATAATATCTATCGTCTACAAGTCTCAAAATTCGTGCATTCATGGCATAAAGGCTGCCTGCCTGAACTTTTCGACAACATGTTTCAATATGCTAGTAGTACACATCACTACAACACGAGATATACAGCTAAGAAAAATCTTTATAAGCCGAGTGTACGAACTAACGTAGGTAAACAATCAATCTCTTTTATGGCTACGCACATTTGGAAAGACCTCCCAACTCATTTGAAAAACTCAAGTATGTTCACATTTCCTAAGAAAATTAAACGTTGTCTACTCTGAACAACAAATAAAATAAAGTTTCGTTTTACTAATGAAGCAACAAAATTCATGTAAATAAGTTCATCCTTCCTTGCATTTCTTTTTATTTATTTTTCTTTTATTTTACCTGCCACTTAGAACCTAAATTGTTCAGGGAGCTAACAAGAAAACCTACTGGTTTATTTAGCTTCCTAGCTTGCCCATTGTTTTTATTTAGTTTAGATTATCATATTTTGTAAATTTTCAACATTGTAATAAAAAAAATGTATACATTGACAAAAGCAAATAAAGATTATTATTATTATTATTATTATTATTATTATTATTATTATTACTGTGTCAAGTCAATCCGTTTGAATAACGTACCTTCTCCTTAGCCTGTCGTACGATTCGTCTTAGGGCCCAAACGCACTCTACTCGCGTATGAAGAGGTTCTTCCCGTTCTTTAAGAATCTTTTGCAGTTTCTCTCGAGCCTCTGGGCTTCCTGCGTTACCAAGAACTTTAATAAGTGTGAGTTTGTCCTCTTCTGAAGTTTCTGATTTGTCAAGCTCTTTCACCATTTCCTTTGGAGGTAAAAGGCTTATAAATACATCTAAAAAACAGATTTTACTACGGAGAGTGACGGTAGTATCGCGATCAGGGTTACTACGATCAAAGACGTTTCTGTCTTCTATCTCACTCTAATCCTTACTTGTATTCTCGTTATGCTAAAAAAACAAAGCATGCGCACTGGAAATCTTTTTGTTAAAAAGGGAGAATCAGTTGATAGAGGAAGATGGTATTTCTATGTTCCATCTTACCTCCGGGGGGTAGTCCCAGAAAAATTGGGTGGGTGTGTGCGGCACGCCTCCTGAAACCCTCACCCTATTTCAGACCAAAATCTGCGATTTTCCCTAACCTATTTCAGACCTAACCAAAAATTCGATACCCTATTTCAGACCTATTTCACGTAAACGGTTGACATAAAAATAATTTGAGAAGGGCTTTTGCGACTCTTTTGTTGATGGTCTTATCGCCTGATGATGAAGAAGGAGCTTCTTCTAAAAAGACATACTCAATTCAGAAATAGAGTGCACAAACCATACCCTATTTCAGACCAAAATGGTTAAAATCGATACCCTATTTCAGACCAAATTGGCTTCAAAAGCATACCCTTTAGGGCCGCTCATACCTATCTAGCCCATATAAGGAGTACCCCCCCCGGGGGGGGGTATCTTACCTTGACACGAACGTCTGTAACAGTTTTGGTGTCCTTGTGGTGACTGGGTTGCTGGTTGACCTTGTATATCAGGGCTCCAAGGGACAGCAGGCATTGACGTCGACTAGATGAATCTTCGCGAACTTTTTCACACATTTTCTAAAATGCAAATTTGAACAAAGCTAGATAAGGAGGCCAGATCTTACTCTTTAATTCTAAAACTCAAGAAAAAAGCCTTTAACGGAGGCTGCTTTGTGGAATGTTCTAATTGCCACCAAAATATTGCAAGGGAAAAACTTTCGGTAGTTTTCGGGGTAGCTTTCACGAGATCGACCTTTGCTATTTTTACAAAAATTACTTTTAATCTCACTAACCCATGCTGCATCAATGTGGTCAGCCGTAGGTCTCGGAGCAGATGCTAGTCCTAGGAATACGCGTTTAAGCTCATCTGAGTGGCCGATTTCATTTTCCTCAACCATTTTCTTCAACACTTGGAAAGATTCCTTGGTGCCGACAAAAGAAAGGGCATCTAAGCAAAACTGTCTGCAAAACAAAAAGTGGACTGAGGAAGACACTATGTATGTAACTGGCCACACGATGTGGACTTGAATTATTTCGTTGATTACCATTCTCATACAGCACCACGAATAACTAATGATAATATTTGTTATTAGTTTAAGATATTTTACGTCCAGTTAAGGATATTTGACTTGAAATTGTACCTGCTGACATACTACTGTAATAGGGAGAGCAAGCTTACTTTGTGAAGTGCCATTGGCTGTTAGTTTCAATGTGTAACATGAACATTGAGATTTCGAAAGAAAGAGTAGTTAAGAAGTGAGTTCCCACAAAAGAACGTTTTGAAGTCAGATGCCAAACTGAACAAACAAAAGAAAAACAAAGTTTAAATTTCTGTAGACTGAAATAAGTATAAAATGGGACAAACTAGAAAGAGCAAGAGACTTGTAGACTGACTTGTAGTGCATCCCATTACAGTTTCAGTATGTATTCCAGTTTAGTATAAATCAACAGGCTTTCTATCATCAATGCCGTTCTCTTATTGGCTACGCTACTGGCTATCTATTCTGTGGTGGTTAGTAGCAGTTGTCAACAAAATGGCGGCCGCTTCTTCGCGTTTTTTGAAGTTTTTGCGAGGAGGATTTAGATAATTTACTTGTTTAGTTTTGAACGACTGGTAGATTTATACTAAAACAATTAGATTATTCGCTCTCGATTTCTATGCGTGACAGCTGATTCGGGATGCGCCCTCATCAGCTATCACGCGATAGAAATCTCGAGCTCATAATCTAATTGTTAAACATAACAAAGCTGCCATACCACCATATTTATAACTGACATACTGTGACCTTGTTTGGTACTTTTGCAAGGGCTCTCATGAGATCGAGGAAGCCTGACCGAGTTATTGAATGGGCTTTACGAGCTGTATTTTGTGAGTACAGGCTTGATATAACGAGCTACTCTCACTAAATGTAAGTTATTGCCTCCAAACAATGTTTTTAGTGATTCATCATCTAGTTATAACTAGAGGAATTCAGACCTTTTTGTGCACAGGCTCCATATCGTTAGATTTGGTTAACACTCACTCGAAACAGTCGAAAAGGGATAAGACGCAGACGTCTACGCTATGAGCATTTAAGATGAATATGGTTAGCTTGAAAACAGTAAATAACTGTATAACGTTTGCCGTTTGATGTATAGTTCATCCTTGATTACTCTTATAGCAATTAAATTGTAAATGCTACTTTTACTGTCATTATACTATTTAATGTAATAATGTTATATTAGGTGCCCCAAATTAGCAGGTTTCTGAACGGATAGCCGGCTAGTAGTTTCAGACACTAGACATGTGGATGATAGTGATGGAGTTAAACGAGTGCTTGAGGAAATCTTGGGTAACAATAGTTCCTTGGTACCCTTGAATACCTTTCTGTCGGGTCCTGTCGTGCCAACATTTTTTTAGCCTGCCTTAACAGGGTGTCTTCGTCACATCTCCTTAACTGCTGCACGGCAGCCACAAACTTCTCCGCTGCCTGTTGGCTGGCGGGATCTTGGGCTGCTTTGCACATTTCGTTGACATATTTTTCCGCCTATGCGACAGAAGAACAGACTTTAGCAACATGTAATGAGGAGTCTCAATACCAGATACTATTCCTGCGGAATGCTCTGAGAAACAAATGAGATATTTGAGAGATCCATTGAGTTTTTAGACTGAATCATTTGGCAGTGCGATAGCACAACAAGCTGTTCTTTCACTTTGTTGCTATTGTTTTATTTAACCTACAGAGAAAGGCCTTTTTTCATTGTCTTCGGAATTTTCCAAATGTGTTTCTGTACAGAGCAGAAAAAAGTAACGTTAAAACAAATTATTCTCTGACGGTTTCACAATAAAACTGTCTCTCTATCCTAAATAGAAATACGTGGTCACAGGTTTAGAAAAAGACATCTTAGCGTAAATACTAAGAGAGCGGTAATTAACTGAAATACAGAGATTATCTGACCCTCCCAAGAGGTCTGCAAAAACAAAAATTGAACCCTAAATAGAGTCTTGCTCAATTCCGGTATTTCAATTATGATAACATATGACGTCGCAACATGACGTCAACTTGTCCTCAATTAAAAGGAAATCATTTTCAACAACTGGTGCAAAACTGTGGAATGAGATACCAACTAAACTGAGGGTACTTTCTAAAGCTACTTTTAAAAAGAAAATTCAAATGATTCATTTAATTTATTAGAAAATGAAGATTCATATGAAGATTTAGAATCTATCATATCAAAAGTTAATCTATCAGGCTCTTCATAGCTGTACAATGAACTAGTACAACACATGTTTCTCTTACGTAGTTTTTTTTTAGCTTTATTTTTTGATAATACGTTTCTTTTTCTTCTGAACAGAGGTTACCAGATTACGTTTATTTTTCTTTCTCCTGGCCCGCCTCGATTAGCTTTCGCTACCTGCGCTGCCAGGTCTTTTATTATTGTACATTCCGTGGAAAATATAATAAAGTTGTGGTCTCACCATGCTCACTTACTTGCTCAGATATTTGCTTTTGCCGCTGTGTATCTTCGCGAGCTCGTTTTTCATGACTCTCAGCCGTGAAAACCTGGCTAGTCTTCCTTGTGAGTTCCAGTGCTAACGAAAAAGAGAAAACCGGACTGTCCACTTCATGATCCACCGTTAAACAAAAGCAACAAATTACTTGTATTCATCAAGATAACTTCTATTTGATAATCTGCTTTATACTCTCCACCTTACTGATAATACAAATTTAAGGTACAACACCAGGAGAGCATCCTATATAATTTGATGACTTTTTATTCTATATTTAATATCACCCATCTCCCTGGCCTAGTGGCAATGCATTATTTAATTGGACATAAACTTGGTCTAAGGGATTAAAGAATTATTTGTATTTCCGATACTTACAAGTTTGACCCATAGCAGATTCGTTCTGTAATTGTAGAGTTTGCCTGTAAGAAGAAGAAGAATAAACACGGTGCTAAACTTGCTGATATACATGGTAGTCTTATCAATCGTTAAGTCGTTGAATTTTATAAAAGAAAATTGTACGAGAGTTTGAACTTCGATGATACGACCGCATTTTTGTCGATGATTTGTACGAAAAATAAGTTTATTGTTACAACTTGTTTTTTGCGGTGATTGTGTCTGATTTCAGTATTTTATTTTGTCATCGCGATTTCACTTCACCATAAATTTTCTTTACTTGGGGAGGCATTTGGCAACTCCATACCTGGTTGTTACGGTAACCTGTCCTGCCGACTGAGACAATGGAGTGATTACGTGCTGCTCGTAAGCTTCTGCTATTTTGATGACGTAACCCGCTTCCTCAGAACCAGTAAGGGTATATTCAATCTCTCCGGCCGAACGGTGGTATGGGGCATAGCCCATGCTCTGTTGAGGAATAGAGTATATAACAAATTAGGCGAGTTTTTAAATTAGTTATCTTATCTAATAATATATCTAATCGTATTTTTTAATGCATTGAAATGAGCATAACCATTGTTTATAAAAAAATAGTTATCTTATCTTCAAATTGCAGTAATAATTCATGAGCCTTACAAACCTCACGTCACTCAAAATAACGGTAAAACTCTGTCAATAAATAAAACACAATGCCCTCGTTACTACTCTTTATGAATTCGTTTGAGGTTAAATACCTTTAGTGCAAGCAAGTACAATTCGCGCTAAAATTACCCGTACAAAAGTAACAGGCAAATACTAATGTAAAGACCCAAACTTCGACGACAGCAAATGGGATCAGAGTCAAATCCAGTAAAATACCCTAAAATGACACCAAAATACCGCTTCAAAATACAAACACGACTGCAAGCAAGTTTTCAAGGTGAATATAATTTACTTTGTTTACTGCACAACTTTCATTTAACGCATTCATGTCACTTATTTAAATACCTGCGGCATGCGTTTTTGAAACTGCTCAAAAAACTCGCAGCACGTGTTTTATTGAATCTAAAAACACTACTGCTCGTTTATTAAACAGTACATATAGATATATCGCATTAGTCAGATCTCACCTCGGATACTGCAGCCAAGTCTGGCTACCCAAATCAGTGATTAGAAACATCAGACAAATTGAAGCCGTCCAACGTAGGGCAACTAAATTTATTTGCAAACATTTGCCGGACCTTGCGTACAGAGACCGCCTTATATCGATTTATCTCCTTCCTCTCAACTACAGGTTTTAATACCTGGATCTTGTCTTTTTCTACAAGTGTAAATCCAACGCAATCTGCCTTAACCTGGATGACTACATAAACTTTTACACTGGCCACACCCGACGTGCCACCACTGGACTGTATCTCAGGCAAAATTTGATTCCGCGAACTTCAGCCTTCAGAGACTCATACCTCCAGCAAAGAACATGTGGAATGCTGTTCCAGACGAGATAAAATTGGCCACATCAATCTATTCGTTTAAGTCTTTCTTCTTCTATAGACCGGCTGAACATTATTTTTAACCAGGACAATATCTGTTCTTTCAAATTAATTTGCCCTAAATGTCGTGGTTTAAATGTTTATACTGTTTGTTCTTGTTAACTCTATCTTAAATTCTAATATAGGGTGTAACCGACCGGGAGGGTTTCCTATTGGTCTGGACTGGATTTGAGGGTGAAAGGTGGGGTAGCGATCTATGTTAGAAGCAATCTTAAAGTCGTGGATATTTACCGATTGAAGTTGTATGAGCTCATTTGCGTTACACTAGAACTCTCCGGAGGGAATCGTTTATTGGTTTGCGGTTTATATAATCCAACCAAGCACAGTTACTCTGACGCCGACCTAATGGATTACGTGAATAATTTTACCGAGAACATCTTGGAAAAACATCCGAATACTGTTATTGTGTGTGGCGGTGACATGAACCGCTTGGAAATTAGTCGCCTTGAAGAATTGATTGGTTGGAATACCTTAGTTGATTTCTCTACTCGTAGGAATGCGCGTCTCTATAGAGACGACTTTAAGATTGCTTCTAACATAGATCGCTACCCCACCACTTGTAGAAAAATCGATATAAGGCGGTCTCTGTAAGTAAGGTCCGGCAAGTGTTTGCAAATAAATTTACAAAATTTACAACAGACCAGATCTTTTTTCTAAGTGTCTGCCTTTCAATATGTTAATAAAGACTTATCATACTGGGATCATTCTATCGGCAGGTAGTAAGTTAAAACCTATTCGGCGTAAGATTAAGGTCCGTGACTGCAGAGCTCACCGCAAGGAAAGTCTTTACAAGGCACTCGACGAGGAAGACTGGAACGATGTTCTCAATTCCAACAATATCGATGTGGCTGTAAATCATTTGGAAAGAACAATCCATAGCCACATGAACTCTTGCATGCCTCTGAAGACGGTCTCTGTATCTTCACGCGACCCGTTTTGGGTAACGCCCCTTGTTAAGTGCTTGCAGAGAGCTAAATCAAGGATCTCGCCGTTTAACAGGGAGAAACTCAACGACATAAACAGGAGGATCTCTGAAGTGATTCGTCAGAATAGAACGAACTTTGATGTTTTAAAAGGGAGCAAAGCGTGGTGGAAAAGGGTTGATACCCTTTCTCAGCGGCGAAGTCGCCCTGCAAACTTCTGTCTCGATAATGAGTTACTGACAACGTTAAATGATTATTTTGGAACCCTTTGTCACGACGATACGTATGTTAAGCCTAGCGTGATGTCAATATCTTCGAGTTTCAGGTGTGGAAGGCGCTAGAAGGGGTCAAAAGAACTGCCACTGGGCCTGATGCCATACCTTACTGGGTATGGAGGGATCACGCGGAAATTCTCACAAGCTGTGTAACCTTTCGCTCTCGTCTCACTCATGGCCTAAATCTTGGAAGAGGGCTAATATTAACCCCCTCCCCAAGATTGATGTGCCTAAAGAAAACGGCGACTACCGCGGTATCAATGGAACGCTGGTTATTGCGAGAGTGTTTGAAAAGGTTGTTTATCATTTTCACGCCAAGGAATCGTTCGAGACGGAGATAGTTGCACTAATGCGTTATTGACTATTCAAGCACAGGGTTTTTAGTTTTCTTGATAATCCTGCTTGTAAAAGGGTTAGACTCTTCAGTATGGACTTAAGTAAGGCTTTCGATATGGTGAAGCATGTCCTACTCGCTGATAAGCTTAAAAGTCTTGATCTCAACCCTTATATTCAGAATTGGTATCTTAGTTTTCTTTCTGACAGGCAACAAAGAGTTGTATATAATAACCGCAGACCGGTTAGCTCAGTGGTAGAGCACCGGACTACCATGCGGGAGGTCGCGGGTTCTAACCCCGACCGGACCAACACTCAGGGTCTTTAAAATAACTGAGGAGAAAGTGCTGCCTTTGTAATGACAGTCTGCAAATGGTTAGACTTTCTAGTCTTCTCGGATAAGGACGATGAACCGTAGGCCCCCTCTCACAGTACTTTCACTTAATCTGATTCTGTTGGACGTAAAAGAACCACTAGGGACGTAACAAAACTCTGGCTGTGACCAACCCTAGGACGTAACAAAACTCTGGCTGTGACCACCCCTAGTGTCTGTCCTAGATATCTACATTACGGGGGCACTCATTAGTTACTTCATTAATTGTAAACTGCACACGCAGTCTGGTCAAGTCCCCCGGCCAGTGATGTAAACTATCCCTGAAAAGCCCCGACGGGGAGAGGATAAGTATGTATGTATGTATGTATGTATGTATGTATGTATGTATGTATGTATGTATGTATGTATGTATGTATGTATGTATATGTATGTATGTATGTATGTATGTATGTATGTATGTAACAGCTTCGTCGGAAAATGGAAGGATGTCAATAAGGGCACAACCCAAGGGTCTGTCAGCGGGCCTTATTTGTTCAATGTTTTTCTGAATGACCTTAATATACGGTTAAAAGGTGTTGACATACTTTTTAAATATGCCAATGACACGAATATTGTAATCCCTTTGTGGAAAGATGGAGTTGATCAGTCACCGGAAGTGGTGGACAGTTTCTTACGTTGGTCTGAAAAAAACTATGTCTTGCAATCCTAGAAAGTGTAAAGAACTCTCCTTGCGTAAAAATGGGTTTGTGGAGGAACTGTGTAAAATACATAACATTCCGCAATGCAGCGAGCTTAAACTATTAGGTGTGATATTCCAGCACAACTGTAAATATGCAATTCACGTACGTGAAAAGCTTATTAAGGCTAATAAATGCTTGCACGTTATAAGAACTCTTCGGCAAGAGGGGTACAATCAGGAGGAGCTGGATTATCTGTTTCATTCAATTGTTATGCCTAATTTTTTATATGGTTTATCGGTGTACGGAGCCTGATCTTCTGGTCTTAACAACATACAGAACTTTTTAGATAGGTGCTATAAACGCAGGTATATATCGAAGAATTGAATATAAGGGAGTTGCTTGAAAGGTCAGATTGCCGTATTTTTAGAAAGGCCATGAGAACTAATTCGCCCCTTGTGAAGATTTTACCAGAAAGGAATATTACCAATTACGCGCTAAGAAAACCAGGTTTTTACCATCCTATAGTGGCAACAGAGCGCTTCAAATCGTCCTATGTGAATACACTTATTTTTAGATACGATATTGATTCCTTGATGTAAATAGATGTGTAATCGTTCCAGAGCTCTAAACTTTTTCTTATCGGATATTTTTCTTATTTGATTGCTTGTAACTTGAGATATGTATTTTTATCTTTTGAATTTATTAAAGACATCTATCTATCTATCTATCTATCTATCTATCTATCTATCTATCTATCTATCTATCTATCTATCTATCGATTTTAGTTCGGGGTGGGGTCAGGCACTAAAACCTTGCAGGGGACCTAGTGTCCTTTGTTTTATGCGACTTGTGCTCTGCACTGAATGATTTCCTTTGCGGAATATTGAATCCAGCTACACGGACATATTTGGCGAGTAATATGTGTTCTGAGTATAGCCTAACTACCTTGCACACCAACCTTGAGCCTAAAATGGCTTTTATTGGACCCTTGACAATATTTTCGTTTCTACTCTGATCGAACTTGGGTTTCTTACCTGCTGGCATTCTTGGCACTGCTGTCCATAGTAATTGCTCTGAAGGAATTCAGCACGCTTACTGCATTTCTCGTAGTTCATTACTTTGGTTACCTTTACAATCTGTTCTTTGTTGGCAGCCTGGTTGTTATCTTTGTTAATGGCGTAAGCTACTTGACATTCACCTACTGCTGTGTCCTTGAACAGAGAGAAAAGGTGTGTAGCACGGTCTCACGGTTGTCTGTAGGTTTTGAACTACTCCATGATCTGAAGCAGTGTCACCTATTTATATTTGTATTGCATGTTTAAACAACAACACAATTACTGGTGACCCAGTAGTTTACATTGTGGCCCTTAAAATGCAACAAAACTAAAACAGAAAACAGTGTCTCCTAGACTTTCAAAGGCATTGCTGGTCTTAAGAAGGGGCTGTTAAATCTGCATAACTTTGTGGAAACCGTACGTTTTTACTACTCATCAAGACACCAGTATATCGTCCTGTTACTACTGTTACCAATACTTGCTTACCTCTTGTTGCGTGGTGTACTGGATGCCATTTTTTGCCTGCTTATCTTCCTGATATGAGATCTGGAACAGATTAACGAGTCCACGCTTTATGTTCAGCGACCATTCATGGTCCTGAGGATGCGCCTTGAGTTCCTTGATGCTGCCATCTTGTGGTTTCAGAGTGAAACTCACGGATTTGGCGAGTGCCTCGTTCATGGCTGCTTCATGGTCTGCTGCGGTCTCTTGCTCCCTTTTGGAGTCCTTTTGAACTTGTCGTACTTGACAATTGTCCAACTAACGCGGAAATGAATGAAAATGAAAGAAGAAAGGATGAAGTGTTACTGAGTACATTAATCTATATATGTTTGTGACTTGCATAAAGACATCCGTTAATAAAAAGATTCACTTCCAAAAGTGGTTTATAATTGGTATTTACATTGATCTTGCTGGAGTAGGCATTAGTTTTTGCTGTTGTAACTAAACCTTTGTTCTTGTGCGGGGGCAAAGTTTGTTCTTGTATCTTGAGCATTTCACCTTGCAGGGTTTCATGCACAGCCTCCTTTGGAGCGGTCAGAATAATCCATCTTTGTTTTTAACTTTTTAAATTGTGCTTATTTTCTCCTGTAGAATGTTAATCTGATACATATATGAAATAGAGATGACTGCTGACCGTGGCTTGCATCTCCGTCTTCTTGATGACATCAATGTGGACTTGACATTTTATTCTCAGTCCCAGACTCTTTTTTGCTTCCAAAGGTATGGCTTCGACAGCGTCGGTTTGGTAGCTGTACGTGTAGCGTTTCTCCTTCTGGTAGCCTGGAAGCGAATTAGAAGTGTTGCGTTGAATAAATCTCAAGCTTGGTAGAAGTGAGTAAATGAGGCATGAACTTTTCTAAATTGAATTTCCAGTTTGGCATACACACTCAGGACTCTTTGTTGCAATCCAATTCTAAAACCGAAATTAATACGTTGAATTATGTTTCTATCTGATCAACTGTTTTTATCATTAAAAAGACAAACGATGAAACTCTGCTCGGTCAAGGAACACCACACTGTATACGTCAAAAATGTAATTCTTGGTGAATCGCCTTTTTGTGCTAAAGACGAAAGACAAATTCCCAAAGTACCCAAAGTACAGACACTTATTCATCAAGCCGTGATCAAGTAAAACTTCTACTATCCCCCCCCCCCCCCCCCAACCCCAACCAACTGGATGCCATATAGTTAACAATACTCGCATTAAGCTACTTTGTTTTAGGATATAGTATTTTGCTTACCTAAGTGCATAGCAGCTGAAAGGAAATAAAAAGAAGCAGGTCAACCTTAATTTTAACATAAAAAAAACAGAAGCAACTGAACCAAAAGGACAGAACAAGACAAAACAGAAAAACTAACGAAAAAAATTAAAAGAAAACAAAACAAGAAACACCACTTTGCAAGTTGCCCTCAAGAGTACAAATTAAGATGCATATGATGGAATTGACAAAACAAGGGTACTCTGCCTCTACAACAGAAAATGACTCCTTCGTAGTAATCATCCTTTAATAGGAGAGACCTTCAATGAACCCACCCTTAAACAAGAACAAGAGCATGAGTTGTATGCAACCCTTGTGTCTCTATATCAGCTAAACGAGGGATTGACTTAATGATTTAAGCAAATTGTGACAATTAGAATATGAAGGATTTTATCAAACAATAGTGGACTTGCATTTTCGTAATACAGGTAAAGATAGACAGATTTGACCACTGTGTCTTTACTGATAAAAAAGTCGACAGAATGAAAACGAGAGAGATCGAAGAATCTCAGGTGATACTTACAAGCTGCTCCGAGAGCGGACAGAAGAATCACCCACAACGGATTCATGGTGACTGTTGAACTTCTGAGGCTCAGCAATAGAGATCAGTGTAGATAGTCACTGAGCTTTTATATGTTAGCCTGTGGGTTGAAAACACCACGTTGAAACTTGTCTTAGTCACAACATCAAAGTCCAAACTAAATGAACTTTGGACAGACACACTCGAAACCGGGGTTTGTAGCTAGAAATACAGCATTTCTCTCATTAACCACAATACTGGTTAATTCAAAGTCTAAAAGGACTTTGAACTTGCTCTATAAACCAGACACACTCGAAACGGGTTCGGTAGCCAGAAATGTGGCCAGTTTCTCTCAGTAGCCACAACATTGGCTAAACAGATCAAAGTCTTAAATTTAACCTATTCCTAGCGGTTTCTTTTTAAAGTTTTGTACAAAATAGACCCTCGCGAATTTTGAGACAGCACGTATTTTCGTATATCTTTTACAAACTAGGTCAAATAATTATTTCCTGAAGTTACGTATGATTCCCAATTGGTTAATGCCATATTATGTTTCAAAAAAAATAGAGGAAATGAAATTATCACGGGGTGACTCCAAGTTATCCAGTGACTCGAAAAAACAGATCCTCCCTCAAAACTTTTCCGTTGAGACAACATTACAAAGAGTTAGAATAAAGGGTTGAGCCGCAAAAGGCATGACTTTTTCATGCGATTGAATTTGTTATTTAACGGTAGTAGTCAATACATCCTTCTCTTGGCTCTTAAAGACTTCCCCACAGTCTTCTTTATTAAAATATCCACCAGTCGCCAATAGCACACACTTTTAAAGTACACTACCCCCAAACTGCTATTGACTCCACTCCACTGCTCTGCACCTGCACGTTTGAGGGACTATTCTACTATGACAGTATTCATCAGTGCGTTCTGATTATTTTATAATAATTGGGTAAGCCATTTCCCATTGTATTTGGACCCCACCGATAGAAGTTATATTTTGGGCCAGGGTTTTAAGCCGAAACTGGCTCAACGCACAATTAAACTCTAAGGTATGTGTCCATTTTAATGCTTTCAAAGTTTTAAAGCGCCTTTAGTTAATAGCGACTAAATTTTTAACTGTCAAACTGGTGAAATGGCAAAATCCTGCTAATCAGATGGTTTGTTCATTCGTTATCAGACAACGAGTTAAACACTGCGATTCATAAAGCTGACAGCAAACTTGTTGATAAAAATGCTTTAACAGTTGTACATGACATAAACCTCAGAATGATTGCAACGCATACTCTCCGTTGAGTCTGAAGAAAAAAAAATGGCACTCAGTAGCAGTTCGTTTTTGTGGCCCTCTACATTATTTGGTTTTTACTTTTTCGTATTTGTTTCCACGAATTACACGTCATGTGACTTGAAACTTTGGACCAAAAAGTATTTAATTTATCGTTCCAAACATTTTATTCTGGAGCCGTCTTACACTCCATATCGATAAGCATAAACAGGAAATCGGTTCTTCTAAGGGTGGTATTATCTATGATCACAGACGAGGTTTGTTAGTTTTGGCGATAGGATGGGATGTTTAGACTCGAGGAAAATCCCACGCAAATGCTGGCCTACACATTGGAACAGTACCTTATTCGTATGACCTTTTGTATCTCAAAGCTCAATTTAAACTTAAAAACAATGGAAAAGCCAGACAGACAAGCTTATAAATATTGACAAGTTAACGCAAGGTTGTCCCTTCATGAGTTGTTTTGATTCTCTGTTTTGAATAGTCTCGATTTCAAGTTAAAATCCCCTGAAAAGTGCTTTTCTTGGTGCTTTATTGATGAAACTGTTGTCTCTCTTAGATAACATAAGTGTCTCAAAGATCCGTCATATACTGGGGCTTTGGTTGCATTCGTGACCTTTTTATGGAAACCATGCAGAGAAGAAACAAACATGAAGTGAACTTTGTTTCGACACATCACTGAGGGGTTTATTTCAATCCTCTATCGATTGTAATTTCATGTTCTAGTTTTTCTAGTTTTAGTAATAATAAAGATAATGGGCTGAGGTTCAAAGGTTCAAAATACTCCAACTATATTGAATGACACCTGATCAAGAGAAATACCTTTTAAATCTTGAAGACAAACACGAGCAGATTTATATAACCACAGTGAATGTAGGTACGAACTGACAATTTCAACGTTGCACGCTAATATATTACCAAGGGGCAGGTAAACAGCACGTAGCTGGTTCCCCTGCGTTTGGTAATCACTGTGATTGGTTGAGCCGCACTAGGGTCTCGACAAACCATATCTGGAACATGGGCAATTATTTTGTTCTTCTTGAGGTATCAATGGAAATTACTCGGAGGTAACTGATTTCACTTTGCCCATATCGGTCACAAATAAAAAAAATGCTTCCCCGTGGAAGAAATCCATTTACCCAAGGACAAAGTAGCCAGTGTAAAGCCTGGTTCACACTAGCGACATAACGACAAAAGGAAAAGATCAGTTTTATCATTAATTCCCTTGACGAGCGACAAGCTACTCATTTAATATGACTAATATTCCTTGACATCGAAAAGGCTTTTGATTCAATTCATCATAACCGTCTTATTCTGAAGTTAAAGCGATTTGGCTCAACCGGTGGTTGTCAGATTTCCTCTCCAGTCGTTTTCAACTGAACTGTTGTTATTGAAGGATGTCAATCTGACTGGTCACCAATCTTGTCTTGTATGTTAATGAATCCCCGGCTGTTTGTCTAGCCCTACGGAAATGTTTGCTGATGATGCTTTAATTCACAATCGTTGTTTTCCTTCCCGGATCTACATCTGGCGCTGTTCAATTAAGACAGCCTCAAGTTAGTTGAACGGACTGGTGCGACATGTGGTTGCTGAGAAGCAATGCCGACAATTGCGAAAGTATAAAGTTTACAAGAGCTAAGGATCCTGTAACGTGCACCTACACCCTAAACAACAAGCTCCTTGTGCCGAAGTGTCCGCACACAAACACCTTGGAGTTCTCCATTCTGACGATCTGATGGAGACCCCACGTTCTTTCAGTAGTAGCCAGTAGTAGCCTGCTTAAGCGCACGTTTGGTCAATGACAACACCATTTGCAAGGATAAATACGGATAAATATGTAAAAACTAAAAATTTCGTTAATTATGTAATGTTTAATAAATGAGCAGGAGCGTTTTATCATTTTAAGACTTGATAAAACACGAATTGCGAATTTATTGAATGGCTTAAAAAGCTTTACTGTACATTTATCTATTCTTACACTAAAATTTAGATTTGGGGTTATTTTGGCCTAGAAAATCGATGTAAAATGTAGCTGTGTCTTTATCAGATATAAAGACACTCATTAAAAATTAATTTCTTTTGTAATTCCTTCATGAATTATTAATGAGTTTCTTAAAATAATTATTATTATTACTACTACATGACTCCTGTACTACTATCATTACCATTATAATATTTACAACAACTTCTTACAAAGATGAAAATATACTGGTGAGAAATAATAGTAATTATTATTATTATTATAAATAAATATTTGTATTAATAATTATCAATTTCTATAGCGGTTATTAAACCTTAAGGGATCAAATAATTGCACTTTTTTTAGTAAATGTTCGGTGATCAGATACTTACTCTGGAGCACTAATCTAATAATCTATTTTGCTAAATTTGATCGTAAGTTTACACAACCCACCTCAATTAGCTTTGCTACTTGCGGGTTGTGTATTTTTCTAAATTGTATATTTTCAGTTATTGAAATAAAGTGATAAGTGATAATCTTGCCATGGAAACATCTGCGGTTTTGTGACACTGTGGGCTCTTGGTAAAGTGTTACGTCGCGCAAATTGGCGGTTGCTGTTAGGCTGATCGGTCAACGAGCCTGCTTTTGAGTACATAACTTGTCGCTTTATAAGAAGTTTTTCGAGCCATTTTCCGCAGCAACAGCCCCTGGCATCGTTAAGCTGGAATGTGGGTGAAGAGAAGCCTCAGAAAGAAAACAGAAGTTAGATGTGGTTTCATGCTGTTTGAGACGCCAAACATGCTTCGTAGCAAATATGACTGTTCACTAGTGAAGTCGTTTTCTTGTCGTTTTGTGAATGGATTTCAGGACCTTCCAAGAAAATTTGGGCTAGTTTTGACTGGTAAAAAAGCAATCGATCGATGCCATATTTCGCTCGTAGTATAATGGGTGGCCCGACACCTATAGAAAAACATTTAAATGGAGAATGGCCGCTGAAGAGTTGTATGCTCGTGGCATGGCCGAAGTACCAAGAATTCGTGAACAAGGCAACTCTGGCTCCAATAAAATGTAAAGCGTGGCCCGCGGAAAAAGTGAGAGGGAAATTTCCAGCCAGATGCCAAAGCCCGTCCTTGAGGTTTGCTATAAATAATAATAATAATAATAATTTATGCACTTCTAGTGCGCATCTTTACATAAGAATGATCAGATGCGCATTCTTAAGATAAGTACAAAAACTAATAGATGTAAAACTAAAAATATGGCCAGGACTACTAAGTTAAAAACATATAACTAAAACTAATTGATAAATGGTAAAACTAATGGTAAAATGGTAAAACTAATTGATAAATAATTAGCGCTATCAAGTATATGCATGTCTAAAAAGGAAGGTCTTAAGATGCACTTTAAAACTAGTTAAACATGTGATTGAGCGAAGCTCACTAGGAAGAGAATTCCATAATGACGGCGCTGCGATGGCGAATGCCCGATCTCCTAGCGTAGCCTTAGATTTCACTGATGGCATAGTTAGGAGTAAAGTATTAGAACCCCTAAGATTATAGCGTGATGTCTTGACACTTATTAAGGACTGTAGATACTGAGGCGCAAGGCCGTGTAACGCCTTAAACGTGAGAAGAAGTACCTTGAAGTTGATGCGTGCCCTGATAGGCAACCAATGCAAATCGCGCATTATAGGTGTAATATGACAAAACCTTGGCGCATTATATACTAGCCTGGCAGCAGCATTCAGAACTCTCTGAATTTTCGCAAGCTGGTTGCTTGGTAGCCCGTACAATAGGCTATTGCAATAATCGATGCGGGACGTTATGAAAGCATGGACTAGCGTCCCGCAGTTTCTTGAGATAAATACTTGCGTATGCGTCGAATATTACACAGGTGGTAAAATGCAACAGAACAAAGCTTACTAATATGACTAGACATAGTGAGCTGTGAATCGAACCATGATCCAAGGTTTCTAACTGCCGAAACAGGACTCACTTTAGCAGAGCCCACCTTAATATTATCAATATTGACTTTGGCTAGCTGCTGCCTTGTACCTAGTATCAGAAACTCTGTTTTGTCATCATTTAACATTAGATTGTCTGATATCATCCAGCTCCTAACATCACTGATGCAGTCAGTCATAGACTTTAGAGCAGCGTCCGCATCCGCAGATTGGTTTGGGCGGAAGGAAACGTACAGCTGCGTATCATCAGCATAGCAATGAACTTGTGGCAGATGACGCTCCACGATGTCAAATAGCTTGCGCGTATATATGATGAAGAGCAGCGGGCCTAAGCAAGATCCCTGAGGGACGCCTTGACACAGGGGGAACTTCTTGGAAAGACCACCATTCACAGACACTCGCTGGAACCGGTCAGATAAATACGACTTGAACCAAGAAAGTGCATTGCCCGCTACACCGCAGTCAGACTCAAGACGCTGAATCAGCTTATCATGATGTATCGTATCAAATGCTGCACTTAAATCCAATAAAACTAGTAGGGTGACATGTTGCTGATTCATTGACATCAGGATGTCATTTTTTACTTTGAGTAAAGCTGTTTCCGTGCTGTGTAGAGGCTTGTACGTAGATTGCAGCAGGGACTGGCGCTCGGTGACTGTCAGATGCTCAGTGAACTGATGGACACACGCCCTTTCTGAGAGCTTGGATATATAGGCGAGATTGCTCACTGGACGGAAATTCTTATAGGCAATGTCCAAGTTAGGCTTCTTAAGAGAAGGCAAGACAAGCGCCTCTTTCCAGGTCGCCATATCTAAGTCGCCATATCTTTCCGCAGGAATAAAACGACCTTGAGTAGAATTAACTTGCTGTGAAGCCCGCGATTCCAATATCCTTCCCTCGATAGTACTAGTCCTAATAGCTGTAATACGTCTTCGCTTCCTTTGGCCAGCTCTACAGCCGCGACGCGTAGGTCTTGCTCTTGAAATACCAATTTCAGTCAGTGTTCGCCACAGAGTCAAGTTTGATAAATGTATGCTTTTGATTTTAGGGCAGTGTTTTCGATTTAAAACTTGTGACATTTTGGGCTTTGTTGCAAAACGGACGGGGATATGAAGCGGAATTCGGGAAATACGTCGATTTGTTGGCAGCGATGACTGCAAAGCACACCAGTACTAGCTGTTGATATTCCCACGCTATCATGACGTTGCTACAAAATTAAAACTAGAAATAAATCATGAAAGCAAAAGCGGTATTTTCTATTTTCTACGCATATATGCGTAGTCGATCCGTTAAGGGTTAACATAAAAAATGACCAAAAGCGCTTTACAATGCTAAATTTGAGTGCTCGACACACATCGTTAATAATAATAATTCCTAGGCCTATGAATATGTTCTAAGGCTATGAGCAAAGGCCACTAATTTGTCCAACTTAACAAGTTGGATCGTGGGAAAGGACGCTCTATATGAGGATCGGTTAAAGTTCTTAATTTACATACTCTACAGCTTTGTAGACCTGAGTCTGGTACAACTAGTTGTACTACAAAGTAGATTCTGCTGCAAACCTAGATAATTTGTATGTCCTACAATTAAATATACCAGGAAATCCGAAAACAACCATCGTTACAAGCTTTATAAACCTTTTTCACGAACTAACATTCTTTCAAATTCTTTCTGGTATAGGTATAAAGACACTTTGAGCAATCTACATCCTTCATTAGTTAATTGTGACTCAGTGGGCCAAAGGCCAAAGGATCGAATTGACGTGCGCCGTAGGTGCGAGTTTATAGGAGAGGTCCGGGGGCAGGCTCCCCAGGGAAATTTCGAAAACTTTGATTTCATTTTGTGCGTTTTGAAGGACGTTACATAGCAAACCAGAAAGTCAAGATTAAACGTAAAAACATCAATCCTTAAGAAAAATGTCTTGCTCGAAATGGAATTTGGGCTTAATCGTTGAGTAGTGTGCCAAGCTCAAACCTCTTTGAATGCTTCTGGGCAAACAAATCTACCACTTCGCATTAACGAGGAAGCCTTCCTTGAGCTATGCTGGCTCTGTTGTAAATGTGGAGCCGTCTTGCGCTCCTTTCACATTCGCAGCTAATTGCTGGAATTGTGCACTGAACAAATCTTCAAGAGGACGTAAAGATACAAATCCATCAAAGCTTTAGCAGCGGTATTGGTTCTTTCCCCTTTTGGCTTAGAGCTGTATCCGAAATTATTAAATAGTTTCCACCAATTTAAAAGTATCGACATAGCAGGGTATCACATAGCGGTCATAAATTGAAAACGGTTCAATAAATTGGGTGTCGTTTCAAACTACACAATAAGCGAGTCAGGACGCAAGTAATACAGTTACTTTGCGTTTACCTTTTTGCAGTAACTTACTTTCTTTTTAATCGCCGGTATCTACTAATATAAACGGACTTTCGCTGCCCGTGGGGTGGGGGGGGGGGGGTGGTGCATACGCACCCGTCGCACCCCTACTAACTACGGGCCTGGAAAGACCTCAGGAAGTCATATTAACGACTCATTCATTACACTGTGCTTTTTGCTTGTACATTATTAACTAGTGCAATATAGATTAAATTTTTGGATAGTTTTTATTATTGCAATTTTAGGAGTATAGCTTTATATGGGGATTTAGATCTTTTTTTTTTGTAACCCGTTTGAAGTCTTTTCTTCTTCAATAAAGTTGTTATAGGTTATGTCCATGTTGCTATGTTGGTAATATGTCATTATGTCTGTATGTTCACACTGCAAAAATAGTTAACGTCCTTTTCGAGTTAGATCAAACATGGAAAACCATTTCAATGCAAAGTTGAGAGAGGGGGCTTTGTCCGCTTCCAACACCATGTTGGATGAAATGTTTGATCGTTTAGCCGGGGCATTTTTTTAGCACTTAAACGAAAGCCACTAAATAGTATTTCCCTTCGGGTCTGCATCACATCGACTTTTTAGAGGACAAAAAAACTCGGAACAACGTCACCGCGAGGCTAGCTGGTGCCAAGATGGCGATAACTGACAGGCGTAGGATTTTCAACCTCCATATGTTGTCCCTTCTCTATTTATGTTGCGCCTTTTCCGGGTATCAGCAGTGTAAACAGTTATTCCTTCGTACAATTTTCCCCCAAGGAGGACCAAATAAAACATTTCTACAGTCATCACCGGGTTGTAATCGGGTTGTCAGTAAAATATTGTGCCCTATCATAAAAGCACATATTAAGTGTTACATGTGTTTAAACTACTTAAGAGTACGCGAAGGAAAAATACATAGCTATTAGTTACACAGCTAAATTGTAATTAAAACTAAGTCTATTTATAAAAGCCGGAGTTTTTAAAGCGCTCTGTTTTACAAATAGGAAATAAAAAGGCTTGACTTGTCTAAGCTTGAGAGTAGCCGGATATAGGCTCTTCATTTACCTCGATTTTGAGTTCGAATCAGTAATGTAGCTTTTAACCGCGCGCCATTAATCGAGGCAAAAAAACCTCTCTGAGTCAGTTGCTCAAATGAAGAGCCTGTGTGCAGTCTCAGCCGAACTGTATCTGGGAAGGGATGTCAGATTATTAAGTTCTTGTGTGCATCACTTAAATATTTTCCATATTACTAACTGTTCTTTCATGCAACTTCAAAAATGGCAGATTAGTAACTCTGAAAGCCTAATACTAAGTTACAATTCAATAGAAACTTACTCAGAAGATTACATGTACATGTACATATATTTCACAATTGATTTTAATGACTTATTGTTTATTCAACTTATACACCTGTACATATATTTCATATTTTATTTATTTGATAACTAATTGTAGCAAGACACATGATAAAGTTCTTCAGTACTTACTTACTTACTTACTGCCAGAGTTCCCTTCGAGAGTGTATTAATCTTCCGTATGACTTGCGCCGAACCTCTGTAGGCCCTGTTTGAAATGAATATGGACGGATCCAAGGTTCCATTCATTTTATGGCCTACAGTAACCATAGTTTCGATGGAGGACATCCACTCTAGTCGGTCGTTAAAGCAATGCTTTAGGCAAGTAAGACCGACATAAAAATCCCACTCCTGAACGTGCTAAGAAGCACCAAATAAATTGTAAGCTTTTGCATTTTATTAAATCTAATTAAATGTTTTTTTTAGCAAAAGAATAGCAAAGATATCAACAGTTATTGTATGGTGAGCGTGACAAGGTATGATGTCAATCGTGAACATCTACTCGGGTCAAAATACAAACGCCTACACTGAACGGTGTTAGAGAAGTTTTCAGGGGATGAGCGGATTGCTGCTCAACAACTTCCGTGAGAGTTACGCCGAACCTCTGTGTGTACGCCCTAGGTTAAATTCATTTTGTGGTCACTAGTAACCATAGTTTCGATGGACAACATCCAGTTTCGAAAAACCCACACCGTCGTTAAACCACTGCTTAAGGCTTGTACCGGTGCCAAGAAACGCGAAATAAAAATTACATTTTAAAAAAAAAATTACAATGTTCCTGGAACCATTAAAGAGCATAGAAAATATATCAGTAGTTATTACAAGGTAAACATTGCGGTATGATATACGCCCTTCGTGAAAATCTGACTCTGTCATAGTCTGCGAGCAAGCTACAGAGCTTGCTTGTGTCAGTACTCGTACGTGATTTTGTACTCTTTGTCTAATTGCCCAATCGGAGCACGATGTCTTGATTGACATCTGATCTCGGAATTCTACTTCGCATATGTGGTTGTAGATTCTGAAGAAAATCAGTTAGAAGATAAGTCGGAAAATCAGTCAAAAAATCCATCGGAAATTCTTAAATCTGTAGGGAGAACATCAAGAATAAAGTCTTGTGGAATTCTAGAGGATTTATTTTTTCCTTTTTTACAGCTTGCAGGCTAACTCCGTCATCGAAATACAAACGGCTCCACGCACTGAACGGTGGTAGGAAAGTTTTCATCGGGTATTCTATTAAACAGGGATCAATCAATAGTTTAGAAGCACAATAGTTTTGTTCATGTTGTTCCTGCTTTTATTTAAAACAAGCACATCATCCAAACCAAGTGTAACAGCTAGACTATTAATATGAGTGTTAGCAAGTAAGTATTTGGTAAAGCTTGCGGCATTAAGTCATGATCATATATGTGCCATTTTTTCTTGCTGCTGTTGCTGTTATGGGGCGAGGAACTGATTAATGATCCCGCGTTTTATGTTCAGCGACCATAGATCGTCCTGCTCTTCCGCACTGAACTCTTGGATACTGCCATCCAGTGGGTGCAAACGGACTGTTATGGGTAGGTCGAGTTTTCCCTTCATAGCTTCGTAAACTTCAGAGGATTTCCAGTTCTCTTGCCCCTGCTTGACCTCAAGTACTTGAATATTGCTCAGCTAACGGAAAAATGAATGGAAATAATATGAGCCAGGAACAGGTTTCAGATGCACATGATAACGGCTTCTGTGCTCCCTGACTTCCATGTGTACATACGTTGAGAAAACATGAATTTGCCATCGTTCAAACATCAATTTCACGGGACTGTGTAGAGCACAACTCCAAGTATCACTTACGAGGTAACTTTTTATCCCTGAACCCAGCCCTCAGAGCCCACATGTGAAGAAAGATCTTCCCAACTTCACTGCACCCCACGTTGAAAGAGCAAGAAATCAGCAGTGTTAAATTCAGCCAAAAGTGGGCAAAATTTGCATTAATTTGCTTCGACTTTGCTCAGTGGAGTAGGTGTTGATGTCTACTGTTAAAACCAAGCACTAAAGGTAGCCATGTTGGTTGGCAGCATAGGTTAGCTCTTAGATCCTTAGCTCCTTTGGAGTCGGGCCAGGATAATTCGGTTTTGGTTTGAAATCTCCAGGTAGTGCTGCCTCATTTTCTCCTTAAGCATATTAATCAGAGCATATAAGGAAATAAAGATCCCCGCTAACCGTGGTTTGAAGCTCCGTTATTTTGATGACATCAATGTCCACCTGACATTTTATTCTCAGCCCCAGGCTCTGCTCTTCTCCTCCTAAGACTTGGACCGCAGCGTTAGCTTGGTAGTTGAACGTGTAGTTTTGGCCCTGCTTGTAACCTGGTAGCGAATTCAAATGTTTCCTTCATAAATCTCAAGCTAATTAGAATGGAGCTAATTCTGAGGCATTAGCTTCTCCGAATTACTTTTTCATTTTAGAATAGACAAAGCCATACACTGAGGAGACTCAATTCAGTTGGTTGTGGCGTTCTTATCGCCAAGGTAGAAAGGTAGAAAGAAAGAACGAAGTAAAAATACTACTATCCCCTCACTCCACTCCCCCCCGCCACAGCCAACTGTATGTAACGCTAGTGAAAGAGGCAAATGACAATCTACTTACCGAAGGGCGTCGCAGCTGAAAACTGCTCGATCACTAAGATGATTTAAAAAGCACGCAAAGGCAGAATTAATGAAGAAATAGGGCATCTCAATATACAACTATTGTACATTATCAGAGTGTTAGCTGTTATTATTGTTGTTTTTAGCATTTGTAATTTTTAAGCTGTTATTTCTATATCAAGTTCATGTAAGTTATTATATTTTATATCATTAGTCTTATTTATATTATATATAAACATTGTAAATTAATTCTGAAAAACCCCTTGGGGAGAATTAATAATAAAGTATTGTATTAGTAGTGAAAAAAAAAAAGGAAAATAGAAGAGAGTCGCTTTAATTCATAAGTAGCATTCAGCTGTAACAGCACGCCTACACTACAAACAGCACGCCCACACTACAAACAGCACGCCTACACTACAAACAGCACGCCTACACTACAAACAGCACGCCCACACTACAAACAAAGAAAGAAAGAGAGAACAAAACAAAACATAGCAGAAAATAATAAAGAAAGAAAATGGGGGAAAAAGAGGAAGAAATCACTGGTTGTTTACCATTTAATCGGAAAAAACCGGTTGGTCGACGGTTATAGTAAATGGGACGCATCAAAAACCCAAATGAAAATGTCCATGGGACGCGCGTGTTCTATTTCCACAAACATTCGCAAAGGTCGGTTTTACAGAGCAATCCAACCGAAAGGCCTTGAACTGGTAGAAATGAGCAAATGGAACGCACATAAAAAGTAGAGATTTAAAATTGTGGCGTAGAATCACTATTATTATTATCATTAGTTATTATTATTATTATTATTATTATTATTATTATTATTATTATTATTATTGTATTGGTGGTCACGTATTCCTAGATCATCAGGTTATTTCCCATAGCCTTAGATGTCTAAGGTTCTTCTTAAAATTATTGTGTACCCAACAAGCAGGCTTTCTGGAGTAGGTTGAAGATTCCAGGTGTTCCTATCTTAGCAATCCACATCCTCAAGTTTTTAGTCACTGCCCCAAGTGCCCCAACTACAACTGGGATAACAGACACGCCTCTGCAATTCCACATCTTTTTTATTTCCATTTTTAAGTCCTGATAGTGGTCGATCTTTACTGTTCTTCTTCTTCTTCTTCTTCTTCTTCTTCTTCTTCTTCTTCTTCTTCTTATTATTATTATTATTATTATTATTATTATTATTATTATTATCGTTTTCAGTGTTATGAATTGCTTCCTACAGTCTCCTAGAACCGGGGCCAATCCTTGGTCCTGAGGTACCAGGGAGGGGTTTTATTTGATGGACAGAAACCTTCTCAGTATGTGCGCCGTTCCTAGGAGGACGATCTTTTGCAGCTCGTTAATGTTGCTGGTTCCGGGGATCTCTCCTAAATTCTGGTCCATTCCCTATTATTATTATTATTATTATTATTATTATTATTATTATTATTATTATTATTATTATTATTATTTCCGTTTGGGAATTTTGGACTACTTTTTAAGAAATCCCGTTTTCTCCCGATATTTTCCGTTTGGGAAGACCAAAATAGGCTTCCCATTTACTAGCCTCCCACGCAGTCGTTTTTAGGGGACTCGTATTTCACCTCCTCCCCACTAACGCCTGCTTACCCGAAGCCAACATTCCTTTCCCATTGTTTGACTTGCGGGCATCCTAGCCAATCAAGATCGAGCAACTGTCCAGCGATGACAAGTAAACTTAATCCTTATGCGTGCTTCTTTCTCTCGCAAATTTGTAAACATATCAAAGCGCTGGAGCCGATTTGTAATACGATGTGTTACAAGAGACTAAAGCAAATAAGAATTTTGACGCGACCAAGTTAGAGATCTGATGCATTTATCAGTCGATCAAACATAGAGTAAACCGACGTGAAATTATCACACATGGTAGTACAACAATAAAGGACCCTATCAGAAGATCTCGCCACACCCATGACCACACCATCCGCCCCATAACCTGCAAAACAAAATCTCACCAACTCTCCTTCTTCCCAATAACTATTTTCTAGTGGAACAATATCCCGCCGGACTTATTTGTTAACTGTAACTCTAGTGCCATTTTCCGTTCTCGCATCTCAAATCTGACCCATTAGTTTAGCCACAGTACAGTTTCCTTTTACAATTATTTATTTATTTATTTATTTATTCTATTTATCTATCTATTTATTTACTTATTTATTTACTTATTTATTTATTTATTTATTTACTTATTTATTTATTTATTTATTTATTTATTTATTTATCTATCTATTTATTTATTTATTTATTATTAGTCATTTTCACATATGTATTTTATTTACTGACCGCCCGGCAAATAATCCTCCTCAGAGGGGTTGCCGTACAGAAGATAGAAGATAGAAGATAGAAAGCTCGATCTCTCATGGTCTTGCATTAAATCAGATGAAATTCACCCACGCAGCGATCCCAAAACGTCCTGGGGAGGCTGTCAGAAGTTATCAAACACCGATGGCATAGACTGCACCAACTAGTAGTTTTTTCTTCAGTTCACGAGATGCGGAAGGCAAAATGATGCAGCTTATTACCTAGGAGCTCGCTCTGTCCACTGCGCGCTATGGTCTACCGATGGCAAAGTCTCCTTCCTCCAAATCACTCAGACTAACCCGAAGATACGCCAATACTTCTTAAATAACTGACTTGGCCCTTCATCAAATTCTCGAGAAGTGACACAACAGCTACAACATGACCAGCGGCGAGGAAATCGAAGATTGAAGGCGAAGCTTGCATGATACTGAAATAAGCGTCTTTCCGTAACTAGTCGGCATGTTGACGGAAATATTATCGCTATTTCCTCTCACAAATTCTTAAATTGAAGTCAGTTGATATGCATTTAAACAGGAAATTTTAAACGTAGAGCACACGGTGATCAAAGCTTGCTCAAGCTCTGTCTCCGCTATGTTGAACTATCCCGCGTAAAGCGTCCTGAGGTCAAGGTCAACCTTCCAGAATTTAGTAGGTAAAATCTGATTGGCTAAGCGGCAGGAAAGGAATGTTGGCTTCGGGTAAGCAGGCGTTTGTGGGGAGGAGGTGAAATACAAGTCCCCTTAAAACGACTGCAAGGGAGGCCTACTCATTTACACTCCAACCGAAATTTCCGGATGTTTTTTTTTTTTGTTGTTAAATGGTAAACAACCACTTTGGATGTAAACAGTAAAGGAGTTATATTTTCCTAAAACAGGTAAAGGCAGTGTCTGAAAGCAAAATGATGTACGGATTTACTGGGTGAATACATCGACAGCAGTAAAGGAGAGAAACAGTAAAGAAACTCAGCAATTCTACTTACAGGCTGCAGCTCCGAGAGACACAAGAATCACACAAAAATGATTCATTTTAAACTGCTGAACTTCTGAGGCTCACCAGCAGAGATCAGTGTAGACAGATCACCGAGTCTTAATATGTTACCCTGTGGGTTGAAAGCACACTTTGAAACTCCTCTTCGTCAAAGCTCGCATAACAGAGCTTTCCGATACAACACAATTAATACTACAGGGCACCCAACGACAAGTTTCGGTCGATATCTGTTCGGTGGAGGGTAATTCGCCTTGGGTTTTCGGCGTCGATTAAAGAGGGCACTCGGATTTTCGTAACTAAAACGTGACCTAAAAGATTCGCAAATGGGAAATCATAACCCCTGAGGTTTTTCGGAAAGGTCGTAATTGCTGTTTTTGGCAGTCAAAAACGTCAGCTAGCATTTTCGGAAAAAAAATAGTTCCCTAGAAAGGTCGTCGAAAGTTCATTTCAGCTTACATTTTTCTCAAAGAAAGATTTTGTTCCCTAACATTTTCGGGCAAGTAAACTTTCAGCTAGGGAATCCGAACAGATGAACTTTTTTCTAGCTTATGAAAACATCACTTCAAACAAACTTCAAACACCACAAGGTACTTAAAAATTCCTTTCTACATCTTTTGGTTGATTTGGCTCGTTGGGTGCCCCTGATACTACTGCACACGAAGAAAGATGAACGCGGTACCCAAACTTGTGTTTATAGTTCAAAAGCATTACAAAGAAGTTACGGAACAAACTCAAGACCTGGTCAGTCTGCATTTGATTGCAATTCTAATATTTTACAAGTGTCTCAGTTTTGTCTCCTTTCAGGTATTGCAGCTATCCTTAAAGTCGTGTTCAATGCATTTCGTCAGTCTTCTGGCGCGAATAATTCATCAAAAGAAAACTAAGGAAATCACTGCTGTGAGGGAGGTTTGGACATGTGATCCTATAATTAACAGAAAACTGGGTGAATGTTGAATCTTTCCAAGAATCATTAGATGCTTTGAGAATCTATATGACTCTTTCTGAGTGTTTTAACAGATATCGCCGAAGGATCTATCTTTCTTGTCACGCTAACTGTCGTTTATTTCTAAACGATCACTGCACCTACAATTTATTACGTATTTGATTTATAACTATGTTTTTCGAACCATTTTCCACCTCATAAGCCCCCTGCCTAGCATTATAAAGCTGGGTTGATGGGTAGAGGCAATCCTTTGAAAGAAAACAGAGGTGAGAAGCAATTTCACGCGAAGAAGGCCGCCGAAAGTATGCGAGCGAGTGATGGCCATTCACGGAGTGAAGTTGTGTCTTAAGCCGTTTTGTGAGTGGATTCTAGGGCCTGGCATGACAATTTTGGCGAGTTTTGACTTGAAAATAACGTAATCAGTGCAATATTTTGTCAGCAGGACCAGGTAGCTCGACACGGTTCTAAAAAATATCTAAAATGGAAATTGGCGGACTTCCATGTGTCGTTACATAAGAAATACCCAGAATTCCACTGGGTCACAGACTCGAAAATTACAGACAGTGAGAGCAACTGAAATCAAATAGCGTTATCCACGACGCGCTCAAGTGAGCAGGAAAATGTGGAACAGATTGCAAGAATTGGAGTCGAAGTTTTCTGCAAATTTAGACATTTAGCTTCAAGAGGAATTTTTGTGTTAAAAACTTATGACAAAGTTGCGTATTTTTTGTGCGGTAAATGCTCATCGGGGTGCTTAAGTCTAAACAAATGATCACCTGGTAAAAAAAATGGTTGATTTTAACCATAGTCCGAGATTTGGGGAAGTTGCAGGTTTTCAAAGCATGCGACGTTTACGTCGTTACGCCGTACAAATTACGTCCCTTAAGAAATGAGTTGAGCTGTAGGGGAGAAGAAGTGGTAATGTTGGCTTATTGTGATATTTACTCCAAAGCCTAATTTATAATAAAAATCCACTGGCAGTCGTTTCGGGTGTTGCCTTTCATTATAATGTAAACGTTGCGTTGTAGTTAAAAAACTGTGGATTAATTCCAATGTTTTATTATTCAAATGCCTGAGAGCTGTTGAGATATTTAGTTATTTTCTGCCCATTTGCCAATCAGTGGTACTTGATATTGGCGTCACATGGTTTGAAAGAGACTGTTGTATTGGACCGCTTGAAAGTTATCGTATTTGTGCCCGAATTTTATTATCGCCAACCCAAACAGTTTATTCTAGAGTCTTCTTACAACCCTTGACATTGATAATCGCAAAACAGGAAATCTTTTTTTCTACTGGTGGTATTGTTCTATTCACAGACGAGGTTTGTTTTCTTTGGCGACTGGTTGGGGAATTTAGACTGGTAGAAAATTCCACGGAGAAGCTGGCCTACACATTACAAAAGTAAATTAATCTTATACCCGTCTGAATTTGCACTTGAATGGGAATTTATCTTCAAATTAGAATAATAATAATAATAATAATAATAATAATAATAATAATAATAATAATAATAATAATAATAAAATCCCTTATTTAAACATTAGCAGTAGTTAAAGCAAAATACATGCTTGAGGAGTCGTGTATTATCTAACTTAAGTAGATTTAAAAATATAAAATGATTTGGGTAATAAACACTTAAAAACGTACATGACATATAAAAATTTAGAAGTGACATAGAGATTCAGGAATTTAAATAGGGATTTACATAAAAATTCAGAAACTTTTAATTATGAAATCGCACATCATCTTCTTGGGCACCGACTGAACAGATAAACTGTTAAAACTGAGTTCCCTAAATAATGAATCCAGTTTCAATTTTCTGTTCCAAATTTGTTTTCTGTATTACTGTTTATTATCAGTATTCGAAGTGGTTCCAGCGGATCAGAATCATGTGGGAGGAAAGAAGGGGCACGATCCATTTAGTCAAAAATTCCGGAATTTTCGGTTCGGAAGAAAATGGAACGGTAATTTCCGGAAAGTTCATCTCGAAAATTTTGGTCAACCTCTCGAGGTTGTCCATTTTCCCGAAATATCGGAATTAGCGGAAATTTCCTTTCGATTTGGCATTTCATTTCGGTGAGACACTCGGCTCTCCCAGTTTCCTTTGCAGTGAGATACCGAAGGCAAGATGGCGGAATCTGTGTTATACCAGTGAGAAGATAGCAGTCCACTGAAGTGGGAAAACCTGTTCCATTTGACACCTGGGAATTTCGGAAATTGAAACCGGAATTTATGCTTAAATGGATCGCGCCCAAGGATTCAGTTGTTTCACTTATGGTCACCCTCTACTTATACTTTCAGTTGCTGTTAAGAAGATACCTAAAATTAGTTCAGTGCGATCCAGACCTAACACAAGTGTTGTGAATGCATTCGCCGTGAACTTTGTTTCCACACACCACTGAGGGGTCTTTCCATTATGATTTTATGTTTGCATTTTAGCTCTTCATATTAAACATGAATAATGAAAGCCGGATAATGAGATTGTGACTGGCTGGAAAAAAAATTAAATTCTATTTCAAGAATGATACCACTGAATAGGATGCCATACAAGAAGAAGTAAAGAAAAACAATAAATGTTGCTGACGAACTTTTAAAGTAAAACATTTCCAAACCGACTTTCTCTAGCTTGTCAAACAAACATGCACAGTACTACTTAACGAGAAGAAAGGTGAAATCCGATTTTGAGCCAATGGCCGGCAGTTTTAATTTCATAAACTGATAAATTCACGCCATGATCGTTTTCATCACAAGGTTACTCGGCATGTTTCATGGCCGCTAAGTTCGTGCGTTCGTCATTTTCAATTCTTTGCTCGGCTTTACAGCATCATGATGGCAGATGACAAACTCTAAAAGCCTAACACTACTAAAGTCAATGTGAATCCGCAGAGACTTACCGTGTGGCGCGAGAACAGAGTTAACTTCAAGAGCCTTGTTAAATAGCTTCCGTGAGAGTAGTTGCACCTGATCTCTGTAGGCCCTGTTCGAATTGAATGTAGACGGAGCCAAGGTACCATTTTATGTGGCCACCAGTAACCATAGTTTCGATGGAGGACTTCCACTCTTGTCGGTCGTTAAAGCAATGCTTTAGGCAAGTAAGACTGACTATTATAAAAAGCCCACTCCTAAACGTGCCAAGAAGCACAAATAAATAATAAGCTTTATTGTATGGAGAACGTGACAAGGTATACGTCAATCGTGAACATCTGCTCGGGTGAAAGAGATGAAGTTTTCAGGCTATGGATTGCTATCCAGTATTACGAACAGTTCGTCTGCGCCCTTTGGTAAAATAAACTTAATTAAGTTTCCTTTTTAAAGGTTAGCATTTTATTATTATTATTATTATTATTTATTTTTTTTAACATGCTGTCGACTTTTATTGAAATTGTTATTGAAATTGTCCCAAGTTTTCATTTGTATTTGTGTAGAGCGCCTTTGAATCAGGGTACTGGCACGAGATCATCATTATCATCATCATTATTAAAATGCTTTCTACGCGTCAAGAAATGTAAATAAACAAAAAGCCTATACCTTTACTTTTATTTAATTAAATGTTCTTTGAGTTATTTTAAATGTCATAGCAAAGAATGATATTACAGCTATTATAATTCTATGATAATAGTTATGACTGGAAATGTCATTCGTAAAGATCTGACTGAGAGTTCGAAGTGCAAACTTAAGGACAGAAAGAAAGTTCTCAGGCTATTCATATTAACCACTAGATTTGCCATCGAGTCTAGAAAAAAAATAATTAATACAAATTTATCACTAGTAGTATAGTATGTCAAAAGATAAGTCCGGTTTTGGATTATGTGGATTAGGTGCCTATGGATTAGGTGGATTAGGTGCCTAGTCAATGACGTCACCCATTGTTGTAACCAAAGGGAAAAAAAACGCTTTCCTCCATACTAATAAGTGTCTTCCTCCATACTAATGAGCGTCACTCTAATACAATAGCAACAATAAACCTGCCCAGACTTGCCCGCTAATAGTTAACACGGATTGGTCAGTCAAGAATCTATTATGTTTTCAAAATAAAATCCGGTAGTTTTTGAAAGCGCTATCTTTCTTGCAGTCGCAACCAAAACACACACGACAGAAATTTTAACCGAAAACTCTCTATTTCAATCCCGACTGGTTGTTACAAAATTGCGTTCTCTTCTATCTCAATACAGAAAATCCCAATGCTATCTGACCTCTCAGCTTTGGCGATGGGAAACGTGAGAGGGAAAATAAATTCTTAGCTAACTTTTCTTGTTTTCCGCTCGCTAGTCACGCACGCGTTATGCAAAACGGATCTCAACTCTTCTCTCAACCTTAAATTTGCATACAAACTCAAGAGAAGACGCCCATGTGAGAGCTCTATCACCGAGCAACAACAATGGACGTACGGGGCGCCTAATTTTCAACACGCGACTAATGAATGTTTTCGAACAACACGTTTCTTGAGACATTATTCCTTTTATTAGCGAATACAAAAATGATTCAAATACACAGAGATTTGAAGTGAATAAAAATGCATTAATTGACAGCGAAAGCTCCAACAACTACGAAATGTTTAGCACAAAGTATCAGGAAATTAGGATGCAATCAATCGTCTTCGTTACACTGAGAATACCAGACAATAAGAGTGAAGTCCCCTTAACAAAAAAATAAACTCCAATAGAACAACACGCTACATATAGGTTTGAAATACATTTGTATTGAGAGCAAAAACATAGTATAACAGTCAAAGTAGGTCTAGTCTTCATCTTGTAGAATAGGTTGCTTCACAAACAATCGATTAAGCAAGAATTTCCGCTTATCGATGGCTAGTTTTGTCGATTCTAGCCAATCAAATCCATCCGTATCTTTGAGATCTTTTTGGGTTTCCATTACTTTTTGGAAGGTGTAATCTTTCTTCATCGCTCGAATCCACTGCAGATACTCTAACAGTACTTTTCTCAGTTCTTTTCTGTAGAGTGGAAGGAGAGCGTTCTGCGCTTTAAGGTGAGCCACATTTTCCGAATCTCCGTTTCTTTCGTACTCATCGATCAAAGCATTGAGCTGGACCTCGTGGCGTTCCTGAGCTTCATCTAATATGCGCGACCAAGCGTTTAAGTGCTCTGTCACTTCTTGGGAATAATCCGTTTCTTGGCTAGATTGAGAGTCTTCACTTTCTTCGCTATCTTCGAAATTTCCATTACCCTGTTGAAGAAGGTGGTCATTATAACCGTCACTCCAAGACATGTGAAGCTTATGGGATGCGGTTTAGTGTGACAAGCTACTGGTACTGCAGGCGGGGTTACTAAGCTCTGTTCTCTGTGTTCGGCTGTTCATCGTCTCCATACAAAGTGAGCCACTCAGGAACGGAATCTGTTGTTGTTTTAGAATGTTTGATTCTCTTGGCTGCTTTTCCAACGCCTCTTGATAAGGATTTCAGTGATTTCTTTACTCCTCTTGGTGTTGATAAGTTTCAAGTTATTTCAAGTTTATTTCAAGTCTTTTACAAGTCGATAATTCTTGGTGGACTGGGCCGCAAATAGCTTTACAGCTAATCGAGGCGCACCAGTCCTTAAATATTACTATTATAAATATTAATATTATTATTAATATTATTACTGATTCGTCTTACGATTACATTAAACAGAATCAAAAATCGCTTAACAACATGTAAATATTACTGTCTAGGTAGAATCTAAAGGGGAAAGCTAGAGACTAAAACTTGACTCCAGTCGGAAATTTAATTTTTCATCATGTTAATTAAGGTATCTATCTCGACATATGAGTTTTCAGATTCTAGTATTTCAATTAGTTTTATTTCAATTTAGTTTTATAGTTTTTTTAAAAGAGTTTTTAGATAGGTTTTTTAGTCTAGTTGGTATCCCATTCCAGATTTTAACACCAACAAGTGAAAAGGCCTTACTTTGAACATTAAGTGCGGATTGTTTAGTAATAAAATGCTCAGATGTTGATGAGCGTGTGCGGTAAGAATGAATACTGGCAATTTTAGAGAATAAATTTGAAATATTAGTCGGTGCAGAATTAGTACTGATATTGTACATTAAATTAGCAATTTTCTCATAATATAGGAATTGGAGCTGTAGAAGTTTTCCTTTCAAGAAGAGGGGTATTGCATGCTCCCTTGGTTGAGCAAAGTGAATAAGACGGAGTACACGTTTTTGAAGGACAAGGACTTTATTGAACAAGGTCTTAGATGCATTTCCCCAAGAAGTTAGTCCATACGTTATATAAGGAGCAATGAGAGTCTTATCAATCTGATAACTGATGGTCGATCGTATCCTTTTCCTCTTCCTGCACTGATAGAGGTGTTTCACTTCTTGACCGTCGAAGGAAGTGGTTACAAGAAGCGAAATTACAACCTAAGGTTAGAGTGATGTTCTATCCAGCAAAGAGGAGCCAGGGATTAAGACGGTCAAGAAGTGAAAAACCTCTATCAGTGCAGGAAGAGGAAAAGGATACGATCGACCATCAGTTATCAACACCAAGAGGAGTAAAGAAATCACTGAAATCCTTACCAAGAGGTGTTGGAAAAGCAGCCAAGAGAATCAAACA
>JAEMWC010000852.1:172500-247500 GCA_016490735.1 Pachyseris speciosa | reverse complement strand
TACATTTAAACACGGTCGTAATTGTTTAATGAGTAACGTCTCATTAACGAGACAGTCAAACTTGTTCTGGCATTTTTTTCAACACATTAAAACAATTGCGAAGGTCATCTGGAATCCTGCCTGCGTGTCTGTTTTCATAGTGTTTACGTACTGACGAGGTCTTGCTTCTATGTCCATCAACGCTTACGAACAGATGGCCATGGGTGTGCATCGCACTGGTCACACTTGAAGTTATACACAACGCACTGTTGATCAATGAGCTGGGGCTTAGGTTCGCTTGTCAAATTCATAATTTGTGAGGAAAACCGCTGAACAGGACCACCGCTGACACTTAATTGAGTTCAGTCTCAAGTTTCAAAGAAAACACAAATGTGAACTCATAAAAGTAATAAAACCATAGCAAAATCCCAAATTAAACATTCTTTTTTTTTTTCTAAATATCTCGGAATTTTTTAAATATCCCAGTAGCTTCTAAGGGCCTGTTCACATGGAGGTGGGAGACCCCAGGCAGGTGATGTCCCCCACCTACCCGTGGTCCAAAAAGCTAGCCTTCACATGCAACCCCGGGGCGCTGGGGTGAGGTTTAAAATGCTATCGCGTGGTCGCTAAGAACGTATATTAACAAAAGAATTCGAGATAATTGCCCGGATGAACCTCACCCCACCCCACCTCCAGCATTCACATGGCGAAAACTCACCCCAGCTAAGCGGGTTACCCGTCGTGGCTGACTGGGTAACCCGTAACCCGCCTCGGTGAGGTACCCCACCTCACATGTGAACGCTATCGAGAAAAAAAAGAGAGATTGTATGGAGAGTAACCCCAACTACAATCTTGGTCAGAATAAAATGGAACAATTAACCCCCCTCCCCCCTAAGCAATGATGAAGGCGCGCGAAGAGCAAAACGCGCCATTTTGGCATCTTTGAAATGGGGGGAGGGGTGGTCCAAATGTTCCATTTATTGTGTCCAAGATTGCAATCTTGGACGGAATAAAATGGACTAATTAACCCCCCTTCCCCCCTAAGCAATGATGAAGGCGCGCGAAGAGCAAAACGCGCCATTTTGGCATCATTGAAATGGGGAGGAGGGGTGGTCCAAATATTCCATTTATTGTGTCCAAGATTGTAGGTGGGGGAACTCACCTGCCTGGGATCCCCCACCTCCATGTGAAAAGGCCCTAAATATCAGTTAAAAAAATATCCGGATATTTGCAGCTAGGCCTATCTGCTTCTGCTTTGGTCATATTATTAATTGGTTTATTTGATTTTATCAGGTCTTGACAAAGTAACTAATTAATCAATAAAGGACCGTCCCTCACGTAATTAGCCATTCATCCTCGGAGACCCAGGGGCAGATAGTCGAGACGGGACAAAGATTCGGGACAAGCTTAAGTTTACTATGGCAAGCCGTTGCTGCCAAAAGCCTATCGAGTTGTAAATCCTGGTCCAAATGTCTTTCAATATCATCGAGTTAGAAAAGTTACATGGTCAGTTTTGGAATTGCATGGTCGAGTTCTGGAGAACCATGGTTGAGTTGCATTTTGAAAGTTTGAGTTCTCGCTAGCGAGTTTTTATATTCTCGCTAGCGAGTTTTGAATTTCTCGCTAGCGAGTTTTCAATTTCTCGCTAGCGAGTTTTTAAATTCTCGCTAGCGAGTTTTCAATTTCTCGCTAGCGAGTTTTGAATTTCTCGCTAGCGAGTTTTCAATTTCTCGCTAGCGAGTTTTGAATTTCTCGCTAGCGAGTTTTCAATTTCTCGCTAGCGAGTTTTCAATTTCTCGCTAGCGAGTTTTGAATTTCTCGCTAGCGAGTTTTGAATTTCTCGCTAGCGAGTTTTCAATTTCTCGCTAGCGAGTTTTCAATTTCTCGCTAGCGAGTTTTCAATTTCTCGCTAGCGAGTTTTTTAATTTTTCGCTAGCGAGTTTTCAATTTCTCGCTAGCGAGTTTTTCTCAATCGTGCGCGAGCGGAATATGCGGACGGATGTTCTAGACGGTGGAGGAAACTTTAGACCATAGAGGGAAGTTGAAGGCCGCGAATTGAAGCCGTAAATTTCGCAATTTTGAACTGTTGTTTTCTTTGAGGGCTCGAACTGGCGGGATTTAAGTGTACCGATATTTCATTAAGCCAAACAACATAATGCAAACAAGACGCTCTATGAGCTTCTACCTGGGACACCTTCAACACCTTGCGAAGTGCAGAAGTAGACGTACGCTAAAACCGACTATTGGTTCGAAAATTGATCAAAGGGCCCTTGAAGCCAGCTCATTCACGTAGTGGCTAAGTGCATGCATTCGGGTATTCATTGCTGCTGTAGTCTGATGCGATTTCAATACAGGTTTGCAACATGAGGTGAAATAGTTAGGCAGAGCAGCTTGTCGATTTCTTTCGACAAAGTGACACAAATATTCTTTGTCGGCTGGAATTTAGTTGTGATTCAGTAATTTTGCATATCTTGCACTTTAAAAAACAATGAAAGTCTTCAGGATCTAGACGTGTTCAGCATCGCATGTCACGAAAGGACATTTAATGCACCTTCTTTTTTTCCTTCAAAACCTAGGAAAAATTATGTTAAGCCACTGTAAATTTATAATAGTCATAATAGTTGAACGATGCCAACACTGATGAACTTTGTTGTGCTTCCTGCATCACAAATAATGCTTGACTTAATGGCAAATTTTGATAATGATCTTTTTCTTGTCACGTACTGGCGCCACGGAGTCTGGCTTGTACAGTAGTTCATTTCACAAGTAAATCAGTTTAAAATTACTTTCGATCCGTATTAAAGCGCGGTTCAGAAACTGTACTTCACCTGAGCCGAGCTTAATTACAGTTTAGGTCGACCCAAATTAGTTACAGTCATGAAACGGTACCACGATTTCAAATAACTACAGCGAGGCTGAATTATAAAAGTAATTCAAGTGGGAGCCAGTGACATTATTTTCGCATAGCCAACTCCGAAAACAGTTTTACGTGATTCCCTCGTACAAAAACAAAGATGCATTGAGCGAACCCAAAAGCAAACCATTTTCATTTTTCATACGGATTGTTTCCGAGAATCAGAAAGCGTGCGTTCGACTTCTGCACTTCACAAGGTGTCCAAAGTGTACCGAGTTAACGCTCACAGAGCGTCTTGTTTGCATCATGTTCTTTGGGTCAATGAAATATCGGTACACTTGAACCCCGCCAGTTCGAGCCCTCAAAGAAAACAACAGTTCAAAATTGCAAAATTTACGGCTTCCATTCGCGGCCTTCAACTTCCATCTATGTATGGTCTAAAGCTTCCGCCACCGTCTACAACATCCGTCCGCATATTGCGCTTGCGCACGATTGTGAAAAACTCGCTAGCGAGAAATTGAAAACTCGCTAGCGAGAATTTGAAATCTCGCTAGCGAGAAATTGACAACTCGCCAGCGAGAAATTGAAAACTCGCTAGCGAGAATTTAAAAACTCGCTAGCGAGAAATTGAAAACTCGCTAGCGAGAATATAAAAACTCGCTAGCGAGAACTCAAACTTTCAAAATGCAACTCAACCATGGTTCTCCAGAACTCGACCATGCAATTCCAAAACTGACCATGTAACTTTTCTAACTCGATGATATTGAAAGACATTTGGACCAGGATTTACAACTCGATAGGCTTTTGGCAGCAACGGCTTGCCATAGTTTACAAGACAGTCGGGAGAGCCCCTGGGAACATTTCTTTATCGGACTCGTTCCAGAAGCTATTGAAATCCAGCTTTGTGATTGGGCGGAAATTTTCTGGCAAGGATTTTTTTTCTGCCCAATCGGCGATCAGCTTATATATCGCACTCCTTTCGTGACTCCTTACACCAACAAGTAAGCGGTCAATCTGCTGTCGACCATATTTTTAGTGGTTCCACTTGTCTCGTTCTTTCGACAGATTTGTCCTACGAGGAACATTTTGGTGGCAGGGGATCCACAAAACCCAGAAATCCACAAATTAAAATTGAACTCAAACAACAATCACTTGTAAGGAACTAGAAAAATCAAGATGAAGACCGACCGCAGGCATCGTAAACTTCACGCGAAGAACAGCATGTAACTTGGTCTCTTTCTCTGGTTCGGATCATTGTTGTTTACTAGTTTGAGCTTTTTTCTCTGGTTTATGGGTGATGAAATTTCTGTTGCACGGGCCAGACAAGTTTGCCGATCGCGCGAGAAGCACGTAGTTCGGCGGTTTAATATTTTGCTCACGAAATCGAACCTTGCAATTTCGAGAGACCACGAAAAGGCCTTAGAGAAAGTGTACAGTTCCACTATGATCTATTGCAATGTTTTGGTTTTCATATTTTTGACTGGTATCTGTTGGCCAATATACTTTTCTTCCCAAGGTGTGCATAAAAATATGCAGATTGCCTTGCAGTTGTGATAATTGCTAATTGTGTTGCTGACGCTGTACATGATAATTTTGCAGAAGCTTTCCATGAACTCTTTTACCACAGTGGTGCTGAGCTCAGTTAAAAAGTTAATTTAAGTTGTAAAAACATGTTTTAGAGTGGGCTTTTGCAAAACTTTGCTGGAAACATCTACATCATGCTGACTGTGCTGCAACTTTTAGGTTGCAAAGTTTCAGATAAAGTTGTTTACAAGTTGATGGAGGATGTTTAGTGTCTTGTATGCACTCTTGTCTTTATAAACGCTCAAGTGTATCCATAATATAACAATTATTAAATTCCATTTTTGCATGATACAGTTGTAGTTGCTGTGACTGCTAAGCCTATGGTACACCAGGAAAGGACTTGATTTCTCCCGTGAGACCACACCAATTTTGGAATGGGTTCTACCTGTTACCACCCTTTTCCTTGACAATTTTTAAAACATGAGAGAATGCTTTCAGTTAATTAAGGAACTATGTTTTCAGTTCCTCACATAGTGGATGTAAATATCTTTGTGCCGAAAGACCCTCGATAACCACCTATTGACAAATCATTCTCAACTATACAGTTCACTGAGTCAGACAGTTAGGCTGATACAATGGTAATTGGCTAAGTATAATGAAATTATTTTAAGGTAGGTTTCAAACACAACACACAAACCATACCCATCACCTAAATACAATTACAAAATATGTTAACATGGTCACTCAAACAAGAAAATTTAGTAGCTTCTCAGTAAGATATCCCCTTTTAGATAAAGTGGAAACAAAACAAGTAACAATAAAATAAACTAGAAGGGATTGTTATTTCATTTATTTTTTGTTTGTTCAGAAGTTTTCTTGACAGTGAGATGTACCCCTAACTTTAAATTCAAGTTTCCAATGTCATCTGTTTGGATATTGCAGTGATTATTTGTCACAAGCCTTATGGTCTCAAGTTGTAATAAGGTTTTAGAGTAGCTGACTGGAATATAACAGGTGGCTTTTTTTTATGAGAACTTAAACAGCCTTCAAAAAACGTTGGAAACTTTTCATTGAAAAGCAGGTGGCTCAAATTTAAAGAAGCCACTTTTTAGCCAGCTGCCAGCACTTCAGGAGAAGCTTACCTTGTACTTAATGAAATTTCCAATGAGTATACCCAAGATGAAATTACACCCTCAGTTTCAGAGGGGGGGTACAAAAACAGTTAAAATTATTCTTAAAATTTAATTGTCCATCTGTTATCTGTTGGTCTTTCATTTTGCTTTTCTATAGTGGCCCAAAAGGGTCAATCAAAAATCAGTTTACCAAAACAAAAATCAGTTTCCCAAAACATGAAACAGTTTCTAAAAACACAAACAATTTCCCAAAACATAAGTCAATTTACCATCATCATTCACTGAAACACTCATAATAGGCTAATCATAGTAAGTGCACTGTACAAGATGTTCAGAAATACCATATCACACTGCCTAATTCTTAGGAGCTATGAAAGCCCTGTAATGCTACAAAAGGTATCAGGTCAATACCGTACCCCAATTACCATGCAAAACATCTGCCACAAATCTGCTAAGGTCTCAAAAATTATGCTAACTCTACCAATAGTAAGGAAAACATTAAGTGTCTATATGCTCATAAGAGTGATGATTTTTGTAAAAATCTGTTTTCATCTTAACATAATGCATGCCATTTTCCATTCCTTTCCCTCCAAAACACTGGAGTAGTTCCTATTCAAGTCTTACTCTATAGCCAAGGTAATCACCTGTTTCAAAAGCATGATCTGAACTCACATCAACGTCAAAATGGCATCTGTATGCAAGAGAATGTCAGAGTATTGGGAAACTGATTTTAATTTGATAAATTGGTTTGTGATTTCGGCCTCCATACTTTTCCACACAAAAGCAGCCTTCAAGCCCAATGACCTTACATACATACATTACTTTATTTACCCTCGGATTTTTGAGTAGCTTGTGCAGCTAATATCTCCGAGCATTTAACCATCAGATGAGAAATAGACCACCACACCGGGAACTACGTCCCCTACTCTTTTCCACTTAACCTGGTCTTTCATGATTGTCATAATATAAGTGGATGGAGAGACAACCAAGACTACGCGTAAATTATTTTAAACTGGATTTTCTCAGGCCATTTCAAGGTCTCTCTCGAAATTGAGCTGGACTGAGCTGAGACGCGACTTCGAGTCGATTGTAAGCAGTGGATGGTTCGATTGCGTGAGCAAAACAAAATTCAACGGCTGCTTTTCACTCGCCCGATCGGTAAACTTGCCTGGCCTGTGCAACATAAATTCCATCCCCCCGAAAAGTTTCAGGGGCCGGGCTACTGCCTGTGAGTACACCAGAGAAAAACAAAAGCTCATACCAAACAACAACAATTGAAGGGCTGAGAGCATAAACTGCCTATGTGCAATTTTAGGTCGTTTTTCGATTCGCTTGGAAGTGAAACAAAAATCAGTGAATAAAAATACCGGACAATGTTTTTCAATAGAATTGCTTGCAAGTCACATGCAAAAATTTGTTTCATTTCTGAGGAAAATCGAAAAATGACCTAAAATTACACATATAGGCAGTTTATGCTCTCAGCCCTTCAATTGTGGACGAGTTGTCAACAATTCTTCGCGTGAAGTTTACGATACCTGCGATCGGTCTTCATCTTGATTTTTCTAGTTCCTTACAAGTGATGTTTGCTTGAGTAGAAGTTGAATTTGTCGATATCTGTGTTTTGTGGGCCCCTTTCCACCATAACTTTCCTCGAAGTGTCGATACAGCGATCGAAATATGGCTGACAGCAAATTGGACGTTTGACCTTCGGTATAAGAAGTCACGAAAGGAGTGCGATATATAAGCTGATCGCCGATTGGGCAGAAAAAAATTCCTTGAAGGAATTTTCCGCCCAATCAGTTATTTCAATGGCTTCTGAAACTAGTCCGATAAAGAAATGTTCCCAGGGGCTCTCCTGTCCGTCTTGTAACTTTCGCTCGTCCTTAATTTTCGTCCCAGCCCGACTGTCTGCCCCTGGGTCTCCGAGGATGTTAGCCATTATGCTATTCAATGAATACAAAGATCAGACGCACTTTCAGTTTACGATTTCATAACTGGTGGTGTTGGTGCACATTGCGAATGTACCGTGGCACAAGATGAACATTTTGAACATATTATCATTATCTGTATTTAGTTAACTGGAAAACTAATCGTTCTAGCCATGTCACTAGCCGGCAACTGCAGGAAACAATTATAACAAAGCACATGTATATAACCCGTAAAAATGTTCATGTACGATAAGGTGACATATGAAAACCTGACAGCGTTGTTTGCAGTGACAGCTGAAATGCTGTCGACATACCTACAAGCGTAAAAAAGCATCCTATTTTTAGTGTCTTAGGAAACGTTAAAACTTTGAGTTTTATCAAAGCACACAAAACTACTAAATATTATTTTTAGCTGGCCAGAATGATACGGAAAGTAATTTGAAAAAAAATTTTATTCACGCGTTCCATTTGTATCGGCAAAAAATCGCTGAAACGGCTGAATGTCTCTTCTCTTTTCGAGAAATCGAACGATATAGATTAACGCCACGTTTGCCTTCATGCTGGTACTTCAAACGCTTTGAGCAATTTTTAACCAATTCAAATTTATGATCATCTTTGTGTGTGTGTGTTGCGCCTGTATTTAATTACAAGCAAGTGAGAATACTACCCTTGAAGCGACTGACCCAGCTGAAACCTTAATGAACATTAAAAGTAGACGAGAAGCGTAGACCAGCACAAACGGGAAGCATGCATAGTAGATAAAATTAAAACGAGTTTTCATTTGCCAATGAACCTTTTTTGAGCATCCGACTGTTGAGCCAGATTAACAAAGGTCAGAGGAGGTGACTTATCGCCAGTAAATACCTTTCCTGCTGCACGAAAACTTCAGATGGGTGTAACTAAACCGTGCAAGCAAAGGATTATTCATTGACTTTAAAATCCCGGCTAAACGATCCGACACGTATTGACAGCGAATATTACAAGCGCTCAGGATTTAATGTCGCATTCCAGTCAAGCCTCGATTCGGGTACACAAAAGGGCTACAGAATTGGATTTACTGAAAACCTGAATTTTTTTGCCGACGGTATTTGAAACATGAAGTCGTTTCAATACAGTCTTCACTTCTCCGTTTAAACTTTTGAAACTATTCCGAAGTACTCGTTGTTAGTGCACGGATACAAGGGTCATATAATGAAAGATGTGTGCCTCTCAAAGTCGCGGCTATATATGAAATATATAGAAGACTCTCCTCTGTGACTGGTTCTTGCATTTTTTCTTAGGAATTGCTGATCTGGTGAATGTTTGTCTCGTCGTGTTGCCCCGGTGGCCAATCCTTGTGAGCAACATTTACACCGAGCTCAGGCAAACTAATAAACAAAAAACGTCGTAATTGAATTAAATCGCCGGTGGGTACCCGGGTGAGTACTTTAGACTACTCGACAGCAGTAAAAACCGAACTGTACGGAGTTATATCAGAACTTCGTCAGTTTTCGTTGTATCACATCATTTATAAGCATTCTGATTAAAACCATCACCACAAATCCATGTTTGAATATTTTAGGTGAAACAAATAAGCGGCAAGGTTCACCTGTAAACCCAATTTGTGGACGAATGAAAATCCCCAAAAATCCTCTTTTTGGTTTTGGTTAACTTTTTAAACAATTCGTTTCCAAAGTTAGTGGAAAGGCGTGATATTAAACAGGGATCTATCAACAGGTTACAACTGAACGCGATAGCTCTGTTCACCTCGTATCTGCGTTTAATCAAAACAAGCATACATGTACATCAAGTGCAACAGCTCGACAATATTTACAACTTCAAATATTTAGTCAGAAGACTTCAAGCAAACAAGAGGCCAATGTATAATGATGTCAAGACTAGCTAGTTGGTACTGTTAATTCCAAGTAACCATTGTTTTTGTCGCGTTTTCCGACATGTGAGTCCATGGATAAAACCCAGATATTGTAAACTGTCAAACAAAAGGAACATTGTATTTTCTTATTATCCTATACCATATAATTGATGGGCTTCTAGAGTGTGATGCTTGTCCTCTTCTTAGGTAGTTTCGGCTACTTGTAAAGGTTGAGTCTGTGTGGATGTCAGTGGCAGTTCCTTAGAATTATTTTTTTCCTTAAGTGGAAGCTATCCTTTTCTGTTTTGCATGAAAATTCGTGGACATAAAAAAAAAAAGACAACCAAAACGGGAACGAAGGAAAAGGTGTGTCCATAGATTTCATGTTATCGTGAAAGTGAGGTCATCCATCTGTTACCTCTAACAGCCGCAGGGTTTAAGTCCTTTTCTGTAATCTTTGCTCATCATACACAAAATTAAAGGGTTTATAGCACTGTTTGCATAAAACAGGGACAATACCGCCACTAAACCTACATTTACAGTTGAGGTTCGTTCCATTCCTGTAAATTCCAAGATTAACGCGAAAATTATGTAGGGCAACAGGCACACGCTGAATGCGATTACAATTATAATCAGCATCTTTACGAGTTTACGCTTCTGCTCCAGGCGGATAGTAGTTAGCGAGTTCTTGGCGCAATCATTGTGGATTTTTCTAACCTTCCACAGCGCCATGACTACTCTGATGTAACAGTAGCCGATGAGAAACAGTGGTAATGTTGCAAGAGATGCCGTGAAGATCCTGTGAATCCGCCGAACTGTATCATTTTCCCAAAACGGGTAACATATTTTCACTCCGTTTGTGGATACTAGTTTTAGAATGAATGATGTTGGGACTCCAACCAGCAAGTAACAACAAATCCAGATGATAAAGATGCAAATTTTGGCTTGAGTTTTGTTAAAACGTTCTTTAAAGGGCGTGACGATTGCTCGGTAGCGATCCAACGCGATCGCCGTCAGCGTCATAATCGACACGGCAAGAAAAACGTCTCCAAGCGGAAAGAAGACCTTACACGCCACTTCACCGAAAGGCCAAGAAGCCAGTTCTTGCAGGAGTCCCACTGGTAAGCTGAGAACTAACACAGCTAAGTCACTGAGGGCTAGATTTGCTATGAAAATACTGCTGGTTGTTTTGGCAGACCCCTGTTGAAGTACTCCGTATATCACAATGCAATTACCGAAGAAGCCAACCATAAAGATAGCGGTGAAGACTATCAGCTGAAAAATTGCATACGCTGGTATGGTTTCTGAGTACATCTCCGGCTCGGTAGCTGCGTATAAAGGCGAAGAATCGTTTGTCAAAGTATCGAATTCATCCGCCATTTTCAAACGTCGTCACCGCTTTATACGATGTTGACATACACTGCAAAGTGGAGTCGATGTTCACTTGCCGAGTTAACGTTTATAAACACAAGAACAACTTTCAACACACCGATGTGAACTGTTCGCGTCCAGCCAAGCAACGAGTGCCCTTTGTGCTCTCGATGTCCGCGTCTGAGCTCATAAAGGAATGCTTGGTTATCGCTAGAGATCGCGTCGGCTAAATGTCCAGTACTCAGAGCTAAAATTTCCCCTCAAACACGCAGCTAATTACATGAGTCTTCAAGAACCGCTGTTATCAGATTGCTCCTGACAGTCTACAAGCAAGCGGAAATCACCGCTAAAGCCTCTCTTCAAAATACATCTTTTTGTTTAGCGCTATATATAAGGGAAATCCTTCGCTGTGCAGCAACTCAGCTTCTAAACACCGCCAAAGAAGCGGTGAGTGTCTACTATGGAATTAACGCCTGCGTGACAGCGATTAATTCAGACTGGAGCCAAAGTGAAGACTACCAGCAATGTTTACATAACACAAAACAATTCCTCGTGAAACCCGACTCCCGTTTCTTCTCCGTCGCCTATTCTAAGCTTGTATAGTTTTGCTTTTATAACTCCTCACTGTTTGCACATCACAATTCAATTATTTCCACAGCCGGAATTCATATTTCGGTAGTCGTGGAAAAACAACACTATTTAAACCCACAAAACGCAACTCCAAGCTTCCTTTTCCTATTCCAAAGGAAGTCTTGAGCCGCAGTGAAATACAACTGCTGTTAAACTTGAAATGGAAATTTTTAGTCTTGAAAGCTTTTGTTTATCAGACGTTTCCGACATATCGGTAAGACACCCTGGCTCCAAAATGCCTGTTGATAAACTACCGCTGATAACAAAACTACACCGGAAATTCTCCTATTATTCCGGATCACGCAACCTACAGTTATCTCATGCTATGCCCAGTGTTTCGACTGAACATATCCATATAAACCTCTCTCTCTGGTGCTTTTTAACAGAAGTGATCACTCTCGTTCTTTTTATCCTAAAGTTTGAGTGACTTTCCGTGAAAACTAATGCTTGAGGTGTCAACGTTCGTTCTAGTTTCCAAGGCGCTTGGTCAGAGTTGTCGAAGGACATGAAATTTCACACCGCAGCGACGTTTAGGCTCATGACAGGCGTAATCGATGGATTTATCGAAACACGATCCATCGCCTTGATATCTAGCGAGATTAAATAGCTGCCATCACTCTGAAACATTTGAAGAACAGACAGTCTACTGATTGGGAAGTAGCGAGCTTGTAATTACTTTTGTCATTTGGCGTCTGTTTGGCTCATGGGAACTTTATCGCACGGCAAACGTCTGGAAAGCAGTGATATACTTGCCTTTACCGACTGCGCTGGATAAATTTAGAACCTAAATGGATTTAAGTGGCAGATAAATTCCGCAAGCATGATATCATGTATCATCGACCTTTTCATGAACGTTCATAGCAGCTGTTCGCATAATCGTGACATTCTCGGACTTTAATTCGTTTGTGAAGATTTCTTTAAGCATTCCTGAAACAAAGACGATTTACTTAATTCTTTTGAAAAGGAGACGTCAAACCACTTTTCGCTAAGCTAATGATAATATTTTGATCGAGTACAAACGAACATACATCACCTTTATTTCACCTCGGATTTACAAGAGTAGCTGTATCGCTAATTTCTCCGAGAAATAAAACCCAATAAAATCGTATATCATAATCATACAGTACATTAAACTACTATTTACATAAGTAACAATTGCATTGATGTTCGAAAGAAATTTGGCTTATTTTAGTTCTGAACTCGTTCAATTTTGTGCGTGACCATACTGACAATATTCTTGTGTTACATATGATAATACACATCCATCGTTATGAACGGCGAAATACTGCTTCATTTCCGTGTTGTTTCCGAAAAATTCGACCAAGTGCTTTTTGTTCGCTCGTGTTTACGTTTTAAAAACAGTGTCTACAGTATCTTTTTCCATGGGAGCGTCAAAGCCTCAAAATTACATCAGTTTCGTCAGAAACACATTGCAGTATTATTGTCTCAGCTAAAGAAAGTAGTCTCCGCTATTTTCTAATCTGATATCGGCAGTTATCGCACTGTCTGTTCTTTGACCTATGAAATTTGCGGAAAATGTTTTCGTATAAAGTTGTTATTTGGTGAATTATATTCTTTTCGCAGATTTCATGGGAAACTGGCGCAAAATTATATGCATGTTGGCTAATCTGACACTTCAGACTGAAAATACTGAATTCCGATTGGCTAAAATTATATAACTACCGATATCAAACCAACCGCAAACCTTGTAAACATCAATTTAAACAGCGAAGCACAGAGGAAACCTGAATGTTGCAAAGTTTCATAGGAAGTCAGCAACCGAAAAATCTCGGACAATCACCAAAACGCTTTGTCGGCGGAAGCCACTAGCAGTTGTTTTAAGGCTGTTCATAAAGAAATGAGTCTCTGTGACTCTGTGGCAAGTCACTTTTTGTCTTTTTAGGTTCGAATGGAGATGGTTGGCGGTTTTTGACTTCAAGCAGTTGGACTTTTTCCTAAGGTCAATACGTGTGCGAAAGAACGGTAAAATTCAGGGGCGTAGCCAGGATTTTTCCGCAGGTATGGGTATGCCCAATGTTTCAAATCTCCCCTAACCAAGTCCCCAACAGAGCCTTCATTAAATTTTCTTTCACCGATCAACATGCTGAGAGTATGTAGAAAGCGTAAGCGTTCTTACGTGATATGAAATATTACCTAAGTCGTGAAATTCTTTGTTGCTTTTTTTGATTTTATTGAAGTGCTTCGGTCGCTTATAATTGATTGAGCTAACAAGCTAGTGGCATCTCAGACTTTTATCCACAAATGAGTGATTTTGTTTTCTACCGCTGTGTACCACATCATTTGTTTTCCTCCATGAACAATAGGCCGAAAAATTCTGAAGCTATATATACCGTATTTCCTGGAGCAAGCGCCCACGCTCGAATAAGCGCCCAACCCCTCGGCCAAAATAGCAGACAAGCGCCCCCCCCACCCCACCCCCCCTCTCCCATCCCCCTCCCTTTCTTAAATAATAAGAATACAAGGAAAGCCTGTTTTTACTATCACTTTATTTATACATTTTTAAGTTTCAACTACACCAGCATCAATACATGTAGGAGAACAGTTATTTTCCGTTAGGTCCTTTCCAGTTATTTCTATCTCCTTGTGCTTTCAGAGTTCTATTATGTACATTAAGCAAAATAAAGTTACAGTTCCTTGAGAAAAACTTAATAAGCGCCCCCCTCGATTAAGCGCCCTCCTTCGAATAAGCGCCCCCCTTTTAGCGGAAATTTTAAATAAGCGCCCGGGCGCTTATTCAGGGAAATACGGTAATACAACTGCCCATAGCTTTCATAGAAGTTATAACTGGTTTTCGGTTACAGGCACAGGGCAAGATTCGTTTTTCTTTCTTCCAGCACATTCGGAAATGACCTCATTTAAGTCAATTTCCTTATCATTGTTTATCACGGATAGCGAGGACAACCATGCATCTGATCGATAACGCTCCCAAGTGGTGCCTTGAGCCTCTTTATATTTTATTTATCTCCTCTTTTATTCTTTTTTTTTTTTTGGTTTGTTTTTTTGTTTGTTTGTTTGTTTGTTTTATTTATTTTCAACTTTAAAGGTACGCACGTGCGTATGTGCGTACAGGTACCGTACGCCCCTGAAAATAATACAAATTGGTAAAGCTCGATCGTAGCTTCGTCGCTCGCCGCTCGCCGCTCGCCCTTTGAGGGATTCAGTGCACCCTAAAGATATACGAGAAGAAAGAGACTGCGCACGGCTCTAAGACGGCTGATAGCCTTGTCAAACGATTTAATCCCACGGTCCAGTAGGGCCCGGCGGTTCTTACTTTCTAAGGAAAGAACTTTTGCCGAGTCTTAACAACGCCGTGATCTTGAATGATTTCAATCTGTCAACCCATTATACAAGTTGTTACTGAAAGCAGAGTAAAAATTGCATATATAGCAGTGACTGGACACACGTTTATTAACCAACAATCTTTAAAGAGCCACAGGTTTAGTGAGTGTCCTCCGGTAATTCTGCGCGCGACGTGGACTCAGTGGCCGGTTTTGCTGTTTAGTGAACGCTGTTGACAAGGTTTTACTGCTCTTGGTTTTTGATACGATTCACGGTTTAGATTTAACTCAACTTTTTACTTTTTGCTTGATACTTTTTATTTCGCTTTTTTTTGGAAGGGCCACATCAGGAGTTATGTCCTGTCGTTTTTCCCAAACCTGCGTAACAAATAAAGCGTGTATGTATAACATCTGATATGTCCACCTGTCGGACCAGTAGATCGGTCCGCTTTACTTCGATCAGCGGTAGCCAGCTGCAACTGCTCCTTTTCGGTGATCAGCTAGTGCCAATAAATCTCTGTTCTTGGTTTTCACAATAACTTGAATCACACCCAACATCTGAAATGGGATTCCTAAGAAAAGAACAGATAGTACATGTTGAGATTTCAATGGGGTAGGGTGCCTGTGGCAGCCCGTTCGCATTGCCCCCCTTATTCCCGCTAACGGGAAATTTCTACTGTAACTGTGTAAGATTGGTTCTGTGCATTAAAATTGGGATTATTAAAGTTCAGTGCTGTACAAAAGAGTTCACACAGTTAGCTGTATGACCTTGCTGTACGATCTGAACCAGCTGAATTGAAAGCTTTGGAACACTGAGAACTAAGTTATGTTGATGCGGTAAGTATTCTGCGATGGTGCAAACGTGTGACTTTGCGGGCTCAGGAAAATTTCTTTCATGATGTGATGTTTGTCTTCAATGCAATGTAACTGGAGTTTGGAAAGTGAAAGCTGTTAAGCTCTTGGAAACTGACAGTTTTATAGCCGGGTGAACACATTTTCGTCTAGCCGCGCGTTACCTGTAATATGTTTGCTGTCAGTTGTGATGTTGTGTCCTAAGCGCTCTAGTCCTTCAACGTATTTCTTTTTAAATGTTGATTCAACTAAGACCAAGTCAGGAAAAAGCTAACTGTGAAGGCGTAGTTTATCTACAGCATCCTTCAAACTCTCTCCAAACCAGTAATAGTTCATCAACACCTGTCAAACAAAGAGTGTTTTAACAGTGCTTTGTGAAAAATTAGCGAGAGCCAGTTGATGTGAGATCAATGTTTAAAAAAACACGAATAAAAAATCAGCCCGAACCAACTAACTGGGCGAAAACAACCTGGGGGTAGTGAATTAAGACTGGACAAGGGCACACAAAAAATTATCTTGATGAGAGAGTCGTGTAAAATGTGAACCGGTTGCTCTCTGTCTTGTTTGTTTTTGTTTGATTTAAAACAGGTCTAAAGCGAATGGAAGTACAGTATACAGGGAAACATTTTATTCATTGGAGGGAAACATGAGTAAACTTATGGTTCACATCTTGACATTTGAAGATACCTCTAACATTTAAGTGACTAAATTAAGATTCCCCCCCCCCCGAGAGAAATTAAAGGTACTACACCTCCCCCCGAGAGAAATTAAAGGTACTACACCTTCCTTTTCACACTACCAATGTGGTTATTTATAGGTGAGGGTAAAAGGCGATGGGGGGGGGGGGGGGGGGCTCACTTCGAAAGCGTTAGCGTGAGTCAACTAGGGGGGTCCGGGGGCATGCTACAACGGAAACTTTTTAAATTAAAGTCCTCTGAAATGGCTGGAAATGCATTTAAAGCTAACATGGTGTGGAGAAACTTATATACTTTCAGCATCAAAAAAGAGGTGTTTTAAAACAAGAATTTAATTATTTTTTCGCTTAACTAATCAGTTTTTCGGTAAAACGTTAAATAGAAAAGTAACTTTGATTTTTTTTAGTATTACTTGCTTTTTACTCTTGAAAAGTGAGGGCTAAAGCCCCCACTCCCCCCCCCCCCCCAGCCCCTCTCCTGGCGCGGTCCCTGGTTTGCTGAATAATTGAATAATTATGCGGAATGTAACATATGCAGAATGACCCGAAGAAATTAATACAACTCAAAAGGGTTAATTATTCTACATTTTTTATAGTTTGACCTACACCGTGAAGTTGACACTGAAGATGGCAAATTTGAAATTGAATTGAATTTGAGTTTCATTGCTCGCAGCCGATCGATTCTTTCGTGAATACCTTCACAAATGCGCTGCGAAAAAATATCATTCGCGAACAAACTAATCCTCCTCAAGAGTTTATAAGTGCAATGTTTATACCAAAGCAAGCCCGGTGGAGAGTAGTGCTTAATTTTGAAATATTGCTCCTCATGGCGGCCGGTCAAATCAAACTCAAGAGATAGCTGGCGGTTTTTCTCAATTTTAAGTCTAAATTAAAAACTTTCCTCCAGAACTGACTTGCCCTTATTTTGTTTGTTTGTTTGTGTTCTTGCTTTTTAACCTAAATGTGCTTACAAATTAAATAAGACACACCTAAAATTATAATTTTATCGTTGTATTCTTCGTGAGGTGCCTGTAGCCCGAATAAGCCCTAATGGTTTCTATATGGGCATCCTTGCCTTATGCTTTTCTTTTATTGTTTATTTAATATCTCTTGTAGTTTAATAATAAAGTGGCAAAAATAAACTGAAACTGAAACTGAAGAGAAATTTAATCACCTCAAGGGTTTCATTTGTAAAATATTTATATCAAAACCAAGCCCCGGGGAGAGCACTGGTCAACACTGAAATATTTCTCGGTCAAATCCTGACCAATTTGTTTTCTATATTTTGTTGTGACCGAGTTCGGCAACTAGCTTGTGATTATTCACTGTCAGTTAGGTTATCAGACGCGATCAATAATCGCGAGTTCCAAGATTATTAACTGTAGAATTATCAACTACAGAAAGGGCGCGCTTTCAGTTGAATTAATTTCTTTGAGTCAATCTGCATATATTACATTCCGCATAATTATGCCATTCCACAACTCATTCCGTCTTTTACCCTCACCGGTTATCTACCTGTGACAAGACAGATAGACACGTTCATTTACCTGTGACAAAGCTGATGCAATGTATTTTCCTCCAGCGGCGCCAATCACCATGAACATTTCCAGCTTCATCCACAATGATGGAAGTTGCAGAAAGTAACATTGGCCGCTTGGAGGTTTGAGAGAGTCAACTTCTAGGTGATATTTCTTCGCCCATATGTTGAATAGATCCCACAAAACTGCAGTAAATAATAATAATAACAATAATAATAATAATAATAATAATAATACTAATAATAATAATAATAATGATGATGATGATGATCTTTAATAATAATAATAATGATATTTAGCCAGGAAACTCCACTCACCGAAATGGTTGTTGTTGTTGGTGGTGGTGTTCAGGGAGGTCATGCATCCAGATCGAATATAACTTTTTTTCAAGAGGTTGCTGTTTTTGAAAAACGAAGGGAATATGTACGAAAAACTATCAGGGCATTTTTTTTACTAAAGTTTCTAGAATTAATTTGAGCCAAGATATGGTTGTCGTCTTGCAGTGCAGTGAGTTGTTGGCTTGATAATAAATAAATAAATAAATGGAGATCATGAACTGAGAAAACTAGTTGACTTGTCCAGCTTTCAGTCTGACGTCGTGGCTGTCTGGTTTGGTCTCTTTTTTTTTTCTTTACTCTTTGGCAAGAAATTTTAATTCACTTTGTCAAGCGTGAGCGTTGTGAGACAAACTGTCACAGAAAACAAGCAAAATTAAAGGGGTAAAGGGGATTAGTTTCTAAAGAAACTGTGGTGCTGCGTCGGTGGGGGAGTGAAACACGTAAATTTGGTTTATCAACGAAGTTCATAATGTAAATTGACCACCGTACAGGGATTCGATTAGCTGACGTTTCGAGCGTTAGCCCTTCGTCGGAGCGAATCGAGGAATTGTGGGTTGTGTATGGTTTATATACAGAAAATGGCGCTACGCTATTGGTGGTAGCATGGTAACGTGAAAAACATGAATAAATTAATTGAATGAAAAGCGCTCGTTGATACCGTGGGGATTAAGAGTGCCAATTTGAAAGATCAGTTTTTGCTCGAGATTTTTACGACTTTCCGTGATACCTTGATGTAGGGAAAGGCCGGAGATCGACATGTGTTGTTTGGAATGGTTAGGGAGATTAAAATGCCGAGCGACAGGTTTGGATGCGTCTTTGTCATCTTTCTCAACATCACGAAGATGTTCTCGGAATCGGTCACCTAGTCGTCTTCCTGTTTCGCCGATGTATAACGTTTTGCATAATGTGCAGGTTATGCAATAGATAACATTTGCGGAGGTACACGTGAAACGATCAGTGATCTTAACAGATCGCTTAGGGCCCGATATTTTGTCAGTGTTTTGAATGAAAGGACAAGTTTTGCATCGCGAGCGCGCGCATTTAAAAGTGCCAGGTTGTTCAGTTGTTTTGAATGCGCTTTTAACTAGAAAGTTACCTACATCTTTGTCGCGCTTGAATGAAATCAGCGGTGCTTCCGAACAAATTCTAGCAGTTTCTGGATCATTTTGCAGTATCTTAAAGTTATTAAGAATGATGGCTTTAACTGGGCTATTATGCGGGTGAAATGTGAGGGTGAATGGAATTCTGTCATTCTTTTCCTTTTGTGACGTCTGTATTGCTGACTGTTGATCAATCTGCTGAGCGCGGTGATGGCCCGATTGAACCACAGAATCAGGATAGCCACCTTTCTCGAAAAAATGGCACATTTCCTCTGATTTGTTGGAAAAATCAGAGTCATCACTACATAGACGTCGAAATCTAAGAAATTGAGAATAGGGAATGGCGTTTTTGACATGCGATGGATGTGAAGATGAATACAACAAATAACTGTGAGAAAATTAAAGGGGGTTTCCTGGGTTTGTTGTCATCCGTTAGCACATTAGTCCATTCAGGAAAGTGCAGTGATACTCCCACTGGTCATTTGCACTTAATGCTGTACAAACTTAATTAGTCATGAAGAAGCTAAATGTGGCACCAGCACAATAGTACCATAACTACTGAAGGTAGGTTTCATACGCTCTCGACTCACTAATGGTTAATTGATGTCGTTAGAGCAACGGCATTTCCATCTTTATCAATGACCGACAGGTGAGTGGTTCCATTCGTGTCGTCAGTGTTCTAGTTAATAGGACCATAATAAGTAAAGCCTGGTTTTCACTAGCGACGCAAGCACAAGCACAAGCGCAAGCACAAGAGGGCTTATTTCACCGTGAAAACGGGCTTAACGCAAGCATAAGCACAAGCACAAGCGCAAGGATCAAAATTTTTCCTTTTACTTGTGCTTGCACTTATGCTTGCGTAGTGTGCGCTTATGCTTGCGCTTGTGCTTGCGTCGCTAGTGAAAACCAGGCTTAAAACTGTGTGTCTTATCGTCTATTAACTAGCGCATTTTCTCGTCGCTTTCAGGGTTAATCATTTCATGGACCACCTGCAATAAAAATGAAAGTCAGAATACTTTACAGGACGTTGTACTTCATACCGGAAACATAAAGCAATCAAGGCCAGAACTATTAAAATAGGAGCCGTTTAAAAGTTGATTATGGTTAGAGCCATGAACTCCTGTTAGAGCCCACGAGTTTAGTTCAGACTAAAAGCATGATATTAGTTAGAATCGAAGAGGCTTTTCTTCTAAAATTAATATATTTTTTTAAGCTTTATTGACAAACACACAATAAAGATAACAATACAGACAATTACAAATATCAGGTACTAAGGACTACACTTAAGCTACACTGAATTGGGGTTAAGGTTAACGATCCAAGGTGTTCTATTTACAAATAAATAAATAAATAAATAAATAAATAAATAAATAATAAGGCATCTTGACTGCACGATCTCTTATTGGTTATAATATTTTACTTGTAACGTATTCTTATATATTAAGTAAGTGTTACCGAAGCAACTTTTCAGGATGAAATCTAGAATAGAACTTCACTTTAAATTCTTCTAAAGATATCTTATTTTGTGCTAATTCTTTGCGAGTACAGATAATGTTTAGCAAAGAGGAGGGTACAATTTAATTCCCGTATTACTGGATCGGTCTTGAAGGGGGCTTTGCCAAAGAGAATTTCAGTTGGAGATAGCGAGAGAGAGGCAACATTTTCTGCATTAAACCATTTAATAACTTCCGAGTAAAATTCTTTAGACCAGTGACAGTTACAAAAGGTATGGATAATAGAATCATTCTCCCATCAGTAGATGCAAAGCGTTTCATTTACGAGACCAAAGGAATGTAGTTCTCTTTTTGTAACAACTATTCGGTGCAGGAGCTTGAAATAAAATCTCCTAGTTTGTTATCACTTGACATATACTTTACACTGCTGAAAAAAGAATCAATCTCGGTGGCGTGTGACTGTAAATCTCTCTGCCATATTTCACTCCCCTTCAATGTGTGTTTGTACCGCGGATTTTTTATCAGAAGCCAGTAATAATCCCTATTTTTCATTTTAAGCAAATTTATAGTAATATCAGTAGTTAGTTGGAACTCGCTCGCTGAAAAAAGGTGGATTTGTCTATTAGTTTTGCTCTTGTCCTATCAATAAGAGACTGTCTGATTGCCGATACAACCTGCATGTGAATTAAGAAATTTTTTACAGTTTAAATCGTATTTTCGAAAGAACTCTGCGTGAGAGAGGAACTTCCCATCCGCTCTCAGAAGATCTTGAATAAGAGTAACATTCCTATTGAACCAGCTCCTATAGAAAATTGTTCGACCATTTATGCGAATTTGTTTGTTATTGAATGTAAGTAATTCCTGGTCACTGTCTTGGGGATTGTAAGAGGATTTAAGTTCAGCGAAATAATGTAACAATAACTTGTAAAAGTTTGGGAAATGTGCCTCCTCAAGAAATTTTTGGTCATAATTACAACGGAACAAAAATTTTAACCCACCGTACTTATCAAAAAAATGTTCTGGAATTTCCTTCCAGGACTCGCTCCTTTGGTCCTTTATTAAGAATCTCGAGATCCAAGCTAGTTTGAACGATTTTAGACATGGTCTCCACGCTGGGTGCACGTAAGCCCCCTTGGTTATAGTCTAGAAACATAACTTTACGCTTGATTTTGTCCTTCTTTTTTTCCAAATGAATTTAAATATTTCATAGTCAGCGGCCTTAATATAATCTTCAGGAATGTCAAGAATCCGCCGAAATCACTGAGGTGTACAAGTTGCGAGATAGCTAAGCTTTTTGTTATGAGACATCTTCCAAACAGTGTAAGATTTCGAGACTGCCAGTATCCCGGGTGCCAGAGGTTATTGTTTTCGTTTGAAGGAGGGAAAAAAATAATATAAATAAAATATCTCTCTTGTTCTATTTTGGCTTTTCAGGGATCCTTCATGTCTTTAGCACCGAAATGAAATCCTAAGAAAGCAAGAAATCATACTGCATGCTGGACTGCGCGCAGTCGTACTTTTTCCTCAGATCACTTATGCGAACTGAGAAGAGAACGCCGCGCCCTAGATCCAATGCATGCTTCAGAACTAGGAGAAAAAAGAGACCGCTCGCAGTTTAACTACATTCTCAACTTAAGCCATAATTAGCTGGTTCTAGCCGTTGACTGGTACTCTCTTGCCCTCCGACACATGCGTTGCCACGCCACGTGTCACGGAGAGCAAGGAGTCTAAAATGTCACGATGGAATACATTCTGAGCTTTTTGGTTTAACAAAGAATCGACAGAGAAAATCCTGTGAATCTGGGAAGGGGTTCCACTTTTTCTCTCCTCCACCACCCTCACCATTACCATCATCATCATCATCACTACCATCATCATCATCATCATTATCGTCATCATCATCGAAATAATCACCATCAGGATCGTGGCAGCAAGCTAATTATCATTCTTGTTATTGAAGAATGAAAATCGTTCTTTTCGCTTTCTTATAATTACAATGAATCGATTCACAGAAAAATTAAACCTTGGCCATTTTGGTCTTGTTTATTTACAAGCAACACCACAATTGACATCGGAAAGACAAAAAAAAACCAGTTATTGGTACAATATTAAGTTGGTTGGTCAGCTCACTATCTGAAGTATTACTGATACAACGCTCACCTCAATCCCGGGTCAAGTGAAACATTACCAACGTTTTTTCGTGCAGCTTTTACCAAGGCAAAAGACGTGTTAAACACTTTACTAACAATCTGAATAGCAGGGGCGAACAGTTCTTTCCACGGGAGACTTCCATGTTTCCTCCATGCTCTCTCAAATCCCCGCAGCTCACCTGGAGCGCCTACAAACTTCCCTTTCCAAGGCTAGAGCCATCCGAAGCTCGTACGTGGCGTAATTAAAGTAGACCCGGGACTCAAAGCATGGCACAGTTGAATGCCATCGTAAAGATTTTGGCCACATTAATTTAATAAATCTTTGGCTGGTTTCAACAATACAGAGTTATGTTAACCTTCTTGTCTCCAAGTGATTTTCTACTTGTTCAGTTTGCGTTCCCTTTTATGTTGTTAGCCCAGAAAGTTTTCTTATTTAATGGAAATTAAACGCAGGAGTGTTGTTGCCCAGCTCAAGTGTGTCATCACTGTATCATCAACGCTTTGATCATGTTTAAGAAATCATGAGCATAATGCTACATACATATTTTGCCATCTTTTACTACATAAATTTTATTTCTGGAACCTTTTCTTTGCCCACAATGCTGGTAAAATTAACATATTGTAAAAAATTACTGAATTTTGCAACTTTGAAAAACCCAAGCAACACAGTCAGAATGTCTTGCTTTGATCGGGTTGATGGTGAATTGTTTATACCAAAGGGCCTGTTTTCCGACATCATTCACTGAAACACCTGTAATAGGCTTCACAGCAAGGGCACTTTTATCAGGATGCAGCCCATGTGTTCAGCAATACCATACCAAACTGCCTACTTCTTAGGAGCTATGAAAGTCCTGTAATGCTACAAAAGGTGTCAGGTCAATACCCTGTCCCAATTACCAAGCAAAACATCTGCCAAAACTTTTCTAATACCAGTACTAAGGAAAACATTAAGTGTTGACATGCTCATGACAGTCAGATTTTTGTAAAACATAAAATCTGTTTTCGTCTTAAACATTCTTTTTTTAGCCAAGACACTGGAGTAATTTCTGTTTAATTAATTAAGAAATTTTAAATTAAGAAATTTCTATAGCGCATTTTCTTAAAGCCCAAATGCGCTTTACAACGTCAAATAAATTATAATTTATACAGTAAAAACTACAAATATGGAAATATAAAAGCTAAAACTCGAAAAAGGCAAAAGTCTAAAAGTCATAAAAGTCGAGAAAGCCCTCAAGCCAATCGATTTGAGCTTATGCGTTGGCTGCTCCAGCAGAAGTTGGTCAGCAGAGCTGAGAGCTGGCGTAGGAACATAAGGACTGATAAGCTCATTCAGGTACGTTGGAGTCACACGATGGAGTGCCTTAAAGGTGTACAATAAGATCTTAAAATCAATACGCTGGCGGACGGGGAGCCAGTGTAACTCAATAAGTAATGGTGTGACATGGTCAAACTTTAGGCTGGTTCTCATATGCCGCCGACCTACCTGCGACATAGCCCCCGGTAGTGCCTGGGATACTGTTCAGACATATGAGAACATACATCGCCGGCAACAAGAACCATCGCAGGTATTTACCGCCGGCATGCCTGCGAAGTTGACTTGAGTTCAACTTCGCAGGCTCGTCTGCGGTTCTTCCGGGAACGCCGGCGATAAAAGTATTAATGAGAACGGTACTCTGCGATCGTCGGCGTTGTACCAGCGGCAAATATATCCCACAATTCATTACAGCCAAAATATGGCGGATGCTGCGGACGGTCACGTAGAAAGATCTTACCCAAGTAACAGAATGTTGATGGATCAAATACGAAATTATCGGGCTATTTACGACAAATCCTGCCCCGAGTGCAAAGACCAAAGGGTAAAAAGAAATGCTTGGCAGGCTGTGGCAGCTTCGCTAGACATAGACGTGTCCTCAGCTCAACAGAGATATAATACAATACGAACAAACTTTTCCAAGTATATCAAGAACTTGAAGGGGAAATCGGGCTCTGGACGAGATGAAGTGGAAATCAGAACGGACTACGAATACCTTCGTTGGCTTATTTCCCACATTAAGCACCGACAGACCCGTACAAACATGAAAAGATTGGCAGATTCTCCGATCTCGGTTGGCAGTTCGGACGAGACGGCGTGCCTGATTAAGGAGTCCGATGATGGAGTAAATGAAGACGATGAACATTCATCACATGAGAACAATGGTACTCAAAGTGGCTTTCAACAAGAATTTGATGACGAAAAATCTCTCCCAAACGATGGGGTGTCAACGTCTGATGAAAGAGAAGTCAGTACAGCGACAGATAGTGATGCAAGAAGAAAAGTAAACAAGCCTGGTGAGTATCCAACTCGAAAAGGTGGAAAACGACCATGGTCTAAGCAAAGCGTGGCAGATTTTGGTTTTGAAAATGAAGTTGTGAAAACAATGAAACAAATAAATACGGTTTTGCAAGGTGGAGAACCAAAAAGGCCATGCATGTAAGTGATGGATTTTAAGTGAAAACTAAAAAAATTCTATTTCATTTTTAAAATGATTGGACCACCTGGCCAGTTCAGACTTTTGTTACGCACCCTTATTTACAGAAGATGTAACTATCATGGCATGACTGTTCCATAATGGACATTGAATTAACATCACAATGTTAAGATTTTCAAGCTCATTGTTTACAGTTAAAGAAATAATTAAGGTAACCTAACGAGAAAATGTAAGGTGGAGCATCATGGTGCCCCTTGTCTTTAAGGGACCGTTCATTTTTTATGAGAGAGGGGGGGCTGGTGGGATTTGGGGGGGGGCACTCGAAAAAAATTGGCTTGAAAGGGGGGGCCAGCCGAAAAAAAATGAAGGAAAGGGGGGGGGGGGGTCAGACGAAAAAATTAGATTAAGAATAGGATAAGAGATGTTTACAAATGGAAGAAAAATTGTGCTCTTTTATTTATAACAAATATGCTAAAACAGTTCCAGGGTAACAAGAAAACTTCTCAACAGCTTTTATATTTTATAAGGACAATGAACATACCATAATAACAGTCTTGAATAGCAACAACTTTCTTTTCATTCATAAAAATGTTGTTGTCAAGCTCATATAATTAAAACCAATAATTTGAGTCCTGAATTGGAACTAACCTTGTTACCAGAGCTTTTCTCTGAGAAATTTAATGGGAGGGGCATGAAACTACTACGAGGTGTCCCCTTCCTCATTTTCGACGTTCTCTTCGATCTCGTTGTCGCTGTGTTCCTCTTCTTCTTCCTCCTGTTCTTCTTCGTTGTCTTCCTCTTCTTCCTCTTCTTCGTCGTTTTCTTCTTCCTCTTTGTTCGTGTCTCCGACGTTTGAGCTATAATCTTCAGGATGCAGGAAGCAATACATCCTGTTTCTTACTTCTGGCTTAAGGTTGGTAATAAGCCTTCTTTGTGCCGCGTTGCTGAAGTAGCTTGATTGCAGTAGGTGAGCGATGAATGCTGCATCCCGTGTTAGCAACAATGCTGCTACATCTTCAACGTTTATGCACGCTTCCGGAATTGTCATGGAGGGAGGATAAAGAAGACAATTGGGAAGCTCTTTTGCAAGGGGATTTGCAACGCAGATATAATACACGCGTAGGACGTTGTTTTCAAACCGTTTGCGTTTTCTGCCCTTTGATTTCTTACGGTTTTGTTTTAATTTTCTTTTTTTTGACACACAGTGTCCTGTTAAGCCCTTGAAGACCTGGTCAAAGGTCTCCTTCTTTTTTTCGAGGTTTTCTAATTCCCCTGAAACCTTGAGCTGCTAGGAAAGACTCTGTTCCAGGCCATAGTTACTTCCAGAAAATAGAGAAGTTTATTAACGAACATTATGAGGAGGGTGAGAACTACAGGGAGTTTCTGAAGTTTTCTTGTGGAGTAAAGGTAGGACAAGTTTGTTCTTTTTGTTGTGAATGGACTGGACCACCTATAGGGAGATGCCCTAAACCATTTCCTGATCATGCCTGCCTTCCACAGTACCACTACCTTCCTTATCAGCAGACTCCAAATGAGGGGCGTGATCCAGACGATTGGCGACCAAGAGTCCAGTTGAAAAAGGCACATGCCAGTGGTAGCAGTGGTAGTTTTGTCTGACCCAGAGAGCGTAGCTAGATTTGGAGACAAATTCATTGTGAAACCAAAGTTTGTGGTTGACTATCTCCAGCATCTTGAGGTCATAGAGTTAAAAAAAAAAAAAAGAAGAGACTGGCGGAAAGGGCAAGGGAAAGTAGGGAGGCAAGAGAAAAGTCCTATGATGATTATCATTGGGCTACTTTGTGCGAAGATGCCGCCAAGCTAAAAAAGCTCCGTGTGCCAGAATTGAACAAATACTTACAACATCATGGGCTATTAAAACAGCACCAGAAGAGCAGCAAGAATGACAAAGTGAAGACAATTATGGGACACTTCCTGCAGATGAATACTCTCAGAACAGGTCAAGCCGAAGTGAGAGGCAGCAATGAACCAGGACAACTAGACAGCAGTGGTGAAAGCAGTGAAGGAGAAGAAACTGATGATGATTACAAGAGTGATGCCCCTGACTCTGAAGACGACTCAAATGATGTCGTTCTTGCTTTTATCGCCTCAGACGAGGAATATGTAGACGAGCGGCCAGCTACAACACGCTCAGGACGAGCAGTAACAAGAAGAGCTGAAATTGACTTTTCATTCTTTTGAGCGAGGATTTGTTAAAAACAGATTACGTGAAATGTAACAAAACGAAATTTTAATGCATTAACTTTTTTAATACCTTATGAATTTTTTTTCATGGGGGGGGGGCTTCCAAAAAATTACTCTGATGGGGGGGGGGGGGGGGGGCATGCGAAAAAAATCGGAAATTGGGGGGGGGTCATACAATTTTCAAATAACACTCCTCCAAATCCCACCAGCCCCCCCTACCCCATAAAAAATGAACGGTCCCTAATTAAACCATTTAACACAAATTACTGTAATCTAATTTTCTCTCATTAAATGAAAATACTTAATCAAATATAAAGGCCATGAGAGTACGGGAAAAAATCTCTGTGTAAAATGGTCATGATTGTTAAACAAATTCCCATCAAAAGTACCACAGGAAATGTGTGGAGAACAGTGGAGAATACACTGTATGCATGGTGGTATTAGGGTTCAAAGGGTTAAGCATGAAAAGCCACTCAGTCACAACTGTTTTGAGCAAGCCTCTCAGGGATAGAATTACTCATTAATTGTTCGGCCACAACTTCTTACGTGACTGAGTTGCCATGGTAATGACCCTTCGTTACTGTTGAAATAGGCTGTGAAGCTGTCTCTAACAGACTTAGCTGTGTATGGGTAAGTGTTACTTCCCACCCTTCTTAGAGGCTGAAGTGCACCCTCATCATCGCTTACTATGCTTCGCCATTCGCCATGAATTAAAGTTCCAGTACTGTCCTCTGAGTCAATAAATCCCCTGGGTACATAGTGTGCATTGTCAGGGAGTTGCATGTAGTTATGTAGGGAAACGCATGCCTGAACAATGCTGTCAACAGTTTCAACATTTGCTCGAATGGGGCGCCTAAAGATTCTCCATCGAGCTACCAAAATCCCAAATGAATTTTCTACTATGCGCCTGCATCGTGACAACCTATAGTTGTAAATGGCCTGAGTTTCTGTCAGGGATTTCCCTGGAAATGGCTTCATCAGCCAGATTTTTAGAGGAAAAATATCATCCCCTACTAGTACATAAGGTAGCATGTAACCTCCAACACTTGATGGCTCAGGTATGGGGAAATTACCACTTTCAAATCTCATGGCAAATTCAGTTTGGGAAAATATAGCAGCGTCATTGTCTCGCCCATAGCTTCCTATATCTACAAATGTAAAGCAATATTTAGCATCACAACATGCCATTAATACTACACTGTGATAATTCTTATAATTGAAAAAGGTTGAGCCTGAATTTTGGGGGCAGTCTATGCAAATATACTTCCCATCTATTGCCCCTAAGCAGTGTGGAAAATTCCATTCATCTTCAAATTGTTCAGCAATTTGTTGCCAGTCTTCTTCTTTTTTTAGGAGGCTTCATGTAGACATCTTTCAATGCTGTCCAAATAGCATCACAAGTTTCTTTGATAATTGCACAGACTGTGCTTCTGCCTATCCTGAAGTTGAAGGATTGAGACTGTTGTGAGTCTCCAGTAGCTAAATACCTCAAAGTTAACACCAGCCTTTCCTCAGGTGAAATAGGGTCTCTGCTTCGGCAACTTTTCTTTCTTATAAGGGGCCCTACCAGACTTAAGAGGTGTTCCAGCCTTTCAGGAGACATGCGTAAGTATCTGAAGAAAGTAACAAAAATACATTGAAACATTTACAAATAAGGATACACTCTTCTTGAACTATACCTTTTGCTATTTATCCACAACATATTGTTTTACTTCACACTATACTTACTTTTCATGTTTCCTCCAATGATATCCGAGATTAGCATTTTAACTACTGCCAAGGAAATTATTATCTACCAAACAAGAAGATATAAATGTTTACCTGAAGAAATATTCCCTGTCATGGAGCCTCAACTCTGCAAACAAAGTATGATACTGTCCGTGATGGCTCCTTTCTTTAAGCATAGGGCGCACCCAAAACTTCCGCTTTCGTTTTTCCCGTTTTTCTCGGCGCTTTCTTCCTATATATCTCCTTACAAGAACCAAAAGTAGCGATAACTGGCAACGAATTGCCAGTGTTCTATCCATGTTTATTGTGAAGAAGGAGCGCGAAACGATACTGATTTGGCGCGCTTTTTTTTAGTCCACCGGGGACACTTCACAGGTATGCCTGGGTCACCACTGCGATGCACCTGGGACGAAAAATCGATTCATCCGGCGACTAAACCGCAAGTCATCGCAGGTAGGTCGGCGGCATATGAGAACCAGGCTTTTCGCTTGCAAGTGATAACTTTGGCCGCCGCGTTCATAACATATTGTAGTCTTTGAATAAGATAATCAGGTAGGCTATAGAGAAGCGCATTACACTAATCTAAGCGATACATTACTAATGCATGCACGAGTTTTTGTGAGTAAGACAAAAACCAAGGTAATCACCCAATTCAAAAACATGATCTTATCTGAATTCACAACAACAATGCCAAAATGGCATCTGTATGCAAGAGAATCTTGGAGTAATTAATTTAATTATTCTTGTTTTAAAATACCGCTTGTTGTTGCTGAAAGTATATAAGTTTCACCACACCATGTTAGTTTTAAATGCATTTCCAGCCATTTCAGAGGACTTTAATTTAAACATTTTCCGGAGAAGCATGCCCCCTGACCCCCCTAGTGGACTCATGCTAACACGATAGCAAAACATATATTCGAATGCTTTGAAAAAAGGATAGAGGAAGTCGGCAAAAAGTAAATATTCTAGGACTTATTCAATTAACAACTTAATTAATAATTAATTAAGTAACAATTTTTGTTGTTTGTAACTTTTAGTTATTTGGAACTCGTAGTCGATGTACTATATATTGTATAAGACTCCAAATAAAAACATGTCTGTCTGTCTGTCTGTCGATAGAAGTGACCCCCCCCCCCCCCTTGCTGCGCCGGCCCTGTGCTCTGCTCTTCTATATTCGCTTTATAAACAATGACTGAAAATAATGTTTACGAAACTACTAACTATTTAAAACAGTTCAGAGCCGATAAATAGAACACTTTTCCAAAAGTGAAGATTGTGCTTTCTTCCTGAATGGTTTCATTGAATATTCATTCAACTTTTCCCAAAATTGATGTTTCCTTTTCTCGGTGTTCCCGGTCAGTGCGGTCATAATTTATCATTTCATATCCAGCCCGCCCTCGTAGAATAATTGTTGAATATTCGGGGCGAGGTGGGCAGGGGAACAATACGGAAACGCTGACGCGCATGAGAACAGACAGTAGGGAGCTGAAGCAACGACGACGACGACGGCAACGAAAACGTCATTTTCAAATATAACTTCTTGTTTCTGTAACTCTTTCACGATTATTCTAATTTGTTTTAACTTGGAAAATGCTGGCGATATGTCCTGGAACTAAATTACTATGAACGACGACAAAGTAAGGAAAAAGAAAGAAAAATTTGCCGTCATCCGCTCACGTTCTCAACAAAACATAAAATTTGGTCATTTCACTGATTTCAAGTTGTTATTTTGCTGAGTACGGCAAAGAAATGTACCAAAATGTAAAACGCACGTGCAGAGCCACTTGTTTTTGCTCATTAAGCCTATGGTTTAGTGGCTAAAATTATTTTGCCAGTTATCCCTAAAATTATTTATTTTTGGAATTTGACAATAAGTGGCAATTTTAGAGTGTAACGCGACCCATATGTGGTCAAGGTCTTTCGACAAATTATTCGCAAAGTTATATTTGTCTGGCATTCAAGACCAATATATAACATCGGTTCATAATGGAAAGGAATTAATGCAATGATGGTAAGTTCTATATTCCACAAACGTTTACGCGCTTGTCGAATCTTCGTTATTTGATCTTATTTGAGACCTGACAGACGACACAGAACCGGATACCGGCACAGAACTGGTGACTGGTCAATGCGTCATGTTGAGTCTGGAAACTTTGAAACTCCTTAGATCTTCCTAATGTTTTTTTCCACATGTGAAATTGCTAAACAAAATTTGTTTCAAAACTTACCTATTAGCTCATGCTTGTCCTGAAGTAGAGGCAGAGCAATCTGAAATTGTTCATCGGTATCAACTGAAAATATTCTTCCACGTGGGAATTCCGGATCTGGCGTTAACCGCTTGTACTGCAACTTCAGTTTGTATTTCCTTGGCTCTTGGGTCAATCCCAGACGACTTGAGACTGTTAAATCGTCCACCTCTATTTTTTGTTAAAAACGACCATTTCATAGCCGTGTTTCCCATCGCCTTGCTTAAAAACGCAACCCGTAATTTCATGCAGTACTTTAACGGAAGCAAATAACAAAGCCAAGCGAACATGTGATGCCGGTGTTACACTCGCACCACTAATGAGGTCACCCCAGGATACAAGCGGTTAACCGATTAAAGAGCCTGGAAACAAATCTTGAATTTGGACTGATAAATTCAGTACCGGTCGCCGGTGATGCAAATCCTCGGCAAAAGTGACCAACCATATGATAATTCAGAAACTGTCTCAGTTATCCCTTATCCCTAAAATTCCTAAAAGGGCCTCAATCTTTCAAGTTTTTTTAAAATTTCGCGACGCCCTCTAGGACCTCGAGTCATGATTTCACCCATAATCATAATAGAATTAAACAACTCATCAGTTCCTCTGCGCCCTTAATGTTTCAGTACAGGTTCTATTCCCTCCTCCAGATCCCGCGGTAGATCCTATTCTGCAAAACTGGCCAGCAATGTTTCTTGCTACCCACAACAAAGATAGAGAAACCAGGGAAAAGATGACGTCATAATGACTCACTATAGACCCTTTTCATAATGGCGCCCGACAAATTATTCTTTTATTCTTATGATAATGAGCCCTACTAGCCTCGTCAGCATGTGCAAAATTCAATAGAATTTTTTCATTAAAGTGAGGTTAGTAGGGCTAATTAACATATATACAAAAGAATAATTAAAAACGTCCGCCATTATGAAAAAGGTCTATGATAAGTGTGAACTGCACAGATTGTTATTTGGAGCGGAAGAAATGGGCGTGGGAGTGGAGTAAGGTGCAGGGCCAATATTTTGAAAATCAAGACCCTATTTTCTAAGACAATTAAAACCCCATTTTAGAAATCAAAACCAGTGTTAAAAACAAAAGTCCGTTTTGAAAATGAAAACCACGTTTTAGAAGTCTTAATTGGAAATCAAAAACCATTAACCTAACCCAAACCCTAACCCTAACCTCAAGTATAAAACAATCACAACTCAAAGTCCTGTATTGCAAAATCAGAACCTTAATTTAGAAATTCAGAAGTCCATTTGGAAAAAGACCTCATATTTCTAATCAGACCCCGTATCCTGAACCTTTTTGGTCCTCACGAAAAAAACAACAACATTAGCAAAAACAACACCAGAAACCCTCAATGTAATGTTTTTGAGAATTCGTCGGCCCCACTTATGTTCAGAAATAAACGTTAACTCTTTAGGCTATTTAGGCTTTGTTGCTAGGCAGCGTTGTTGTCGAGAAAGAACTGTCGTCAGAACACTTAGCTCAGAGTCAATAAGGTCGTGCCGCGCATACCAACTATTTGAACTAAAAACACTTCATATGGAAAAGCACAAACTGTTTCTTCAGACAAAGTATTTTACCGCCGTTCAAATCGTACTAGTTTATCTAGCGTCGTTACAACAATTTGAACACCAGTCGTGACGCAGGCATAAGCCTTACATCTGCCAAGTTTTAGCTCTCCCCTCCCCCCCCCCCCCCCCCCACCACCACCAAAACTTCGAAAATTAAGCTTTTATGCCTCATTCAAGAAAGAAACCAGAAAAGCCGAATTTTTAGATCTGATAAACAATCCCCAACATAAAATTGCTGTAAATAAATTGCGTTAAGGGAATCGCAAATTACATATTGAAACGGTTAGACATACAACACCCAAGACCCCAATACATAGAGGAAGCTGTCCTTCCTGCCACTTAAATGAAATTGAAGATGAAAGACATGTGCTATTTTCTTGTACTTTTTATGATAAGATTCGCATAGAACTTAACAACAAAATCAAATTAAAGGATTCTTTTTCAACGATTTTGATCTCAATTCCAAAACGTTATTCCTTTTAAATAATGTAGATCCCTTTGTATGTAGACTTATCTCTGCTTTTGTCTTTCAAGCAATGAATATTAGATATGCAGCATCGTACAAAACAAAATGACGTCCAATCTGTTATCTTTTATTATTGTCTTTGTTATTTGATTATAAATTTTATTTTAGGTAATGCCATGTAACTTTATGGAAATACCTTAATAAATTGTTGTTGTCGTTGTTGTTGAATAAAACAAAACAAAACAACCCCTGCTATAACATAATATTTCTAAATCCGAAATAAAAAAAAATTTTTTCTCACACACTTACTTGTATCTCCAGACGGATGACGGAAAGAGGCAATCTGGAGTGTAGTGTGACCAGGGGAAAAAAGGCCATGGCAACTTATTATAGGGTGCTTTATGATCACACCAGCAAAACGGGTTATTTATTGCTCAGATATCTCAATAATCAGCCCGTGACTTGAACAAGAGCTAAGCTGATAAATTTTGATGATGTGTATTGCGAGTATTTGTGTTCGTAAAGTCGTCAGCCATCGTAATTAACAATGCTTCCAATTTTAGAAATAACTTTTGACTGAACTTAGATCCCACACACACACACACACACACACACACTTGTGGTTTGCTGTCTATTGCGCTTCAAAATCTTGTGCCAAACTTAATTGGATTGTCAAAAATTAAATGGATAGATGCATTGTATAATTTGCTAGTGTTCTGTGTTTTTCTACAGCAAAATCTAACCTGTAACACTATCTGTGAGTAAATCTAAATCAATCTTGATAATTCAAAGCTTTGCATTTTGGCCAAAGTTGAAGAAAAGTTTTGAAGCACTTAGATGGCCTATCGCTTTACAGTTTGGAAAATATGCTTAATCCGCCAGGTGGCTATTAAAGTTCTTATATTATTGGCTGATAATTTCTCTTTTGCTGATTGGCGTATAAGGAAATCATATGAGTTATTATTGGCCAATTATAGCACACGGCAAAGACAAGAAAAGTAGCAGGTCGACCTTACCAGTGCCACTAATATTTTAGACTACGTGGTTACAACTTGCATTTTGTAACAACGCCAAGATCGTTTCTTAAGTAACCCTAGTGAAACAGAGATTCCAGCAAAGGTACAGTATTGTGAGCGTTTCACCTTACGTTTAAAAGCCAAGACTGTGCCGTAAACATACTTTCAGTTACGGAGCAGTCCTGTCGCCTGTTGGCAAAATAATCTCATTCAAAAATGCAACAGTTGGAGACCACGCAGCAAATTTATAAATCAGATTTTCCGTTTCTTGGCATTGAACAATCTTCCCTATGTAAAGGGGCTTTTTCGAGGGATCTGGCCGCGTGACTGAGAAAGAGGTAACCTGTCACCTTCCGGGATCTTTTAACATCAACTGATGGCGTTTATTGTAGATCTTGACTCATGTCGTTTCAGGCAGAACTGAAAGCTCTTACTGACAGGCAAATGGTCATATACGACTTCAGACCAATTATATTCGGCCACGAGCTGATTCACTTACGTATTCTCGCTATTCGCACCTTTACTATCAAAAGCTCATTTCACATTTCAAAGGCGTTTTTCCAAAGGCAGGTGGAAAACACCTAAATGACTAGCTCTTTTATCAGAAATACTGCAATGTTTGCTAGCTTCACTTAAATCCTGTTGTACTGAAAAACGTCCCGTAACACCTATACCATTGGTATACGGATGAAAAATTTTGTATGAAAGACTGTCGAAGTGAAGTTGCAAGTTTAGTTTGGCAAAAACGTTGGCTAGGAAAAGGTATTTTTCCTTACTCCATAGTTTTTGAACGTCGCCCAGCTTACAGCCCAGTGAGTCACTGTGGTCGTTAGCTAGAATCTTTGTTCATCTAATAGCGTCAGCTATTGAATTGCTTAATTCTGATTGAGCACAAAATTTTAACGTTTTAAGGAGATTTCATTCTGTTAACTAGCTCCTTATTGGGCTATTGGATGCAACAAGAACGTTGCGAGAAAAAACATTCAGTGAGCCGAGCGAAGCCTTACCGATGTTTTTCACCTCCCCGGTCTCCTCGATACCCTACTAAAAAGCCTGTTCAAAGGTTCATTTCATTCTTAATCACCGACAGGAAGATGGCGCGGATAATTTTCCTTCTGGTACTCTTCCTACATCTTTCCACCCCCATCATCAGCATCTCTCCGTATGATGACACAGATGATGACAATGGAGGTCACTCTTCTGAATTCAAACCCATGGGATACGAGTGGAAAATGGCAGACTTGCATGTTACCCCGAATCTACTTGCCCAGGCACTTTCGAAACGAATGCCAAACGTTCTATCCGACAACAAAGTGGATGACGTCTTATCTAGCGCCGAATTCAACGATTTCTACCTTGCTTTACCAGGAGTGTTGGAAAAGTTTGAAGGAGATCTCGAGATGGTTTTAAGAAAGTACAAGATAGATGGGGTAGTGACTGGAAGAATTAAAAGTTTACCGTCACTTCAGAAAAAAATGGAAAAAGATGGTATAACCGACTACCGACAGATCACTGATATTGTCGCACTACGCGTTACTCTACAGTCGCTGGATGATATTTCTAGGTTCAAAAAGGTATACCTGTACTCCTTCAACGAATCTATCCAGGAGATCCGATGCTACGGTGTGTGTGGGCCAGTGGATAGAAGCTTAGATCCACGAACCAAATATTACTGGCCGTGGAAGGGGTCAGGCTACCGTCGCCTTCATTTCAAGGTTTTTGAGATCATTTTCACCAGATTAATTATTATTACTATTATTTTTTTTTCTTTCTTCTTCTATATTAATTAGGAACAAGCCTAAAAAACACTCGGAGCTTTTTAAGAATTTATATGAAAAGACTCAGATTTACCTTTTTTTTAAATGTAACTCCTTTTGTAGACTATATATATTTCTTATCTTAAATTGAGATGTTAATAGGTATTATTTTTATTGTTATTTAATAAAGAGTTGTGCTATTATTATTATTATTATTATTATTATTATTATTTCATCAAAATTTTTAGTCTATGATAGTTGTAAATAGGTATAATTTTTATTGTTATTAATAAGTTTCATTATTATTATTATTATTATTATTATTATTATTATTATTACTATATTGGACTTCGCTTTATCTACATTTGCCTTCTTGGGCCAAAACCAAACCATGGTTCTAACAAGGCACGATAGGAGCGTTTGTTTGATTTACTTAATTGAGAGGACCTATCTCAGAATGTGTGCTGTTCCCAGAAGTGCAGTTTTTTTTGAAAATATTATTATTATTATTATTATTATTATTATTATTATAGTTGTTGTTGTTGTTGTTGTTGTTGTTGTTCTTGTTTTGAAATTTCGTACAGGCTATAAGTTGGCATGGGTGGTATTGATGCCCTCGATCATCAATCTGTATACCGTAGCCTGAGGTGTCAAGGGTTCATCTTAGGACCTTTGCTGTACCCAGTAAACAAGCTCTTTTAAGTAACTCAGTGTTTTCACCTCGTTCTAGTTTTTAATCCACATTTCAGGTTCTTACTTATAGTTCCAAGTGCCTCAACTACAACTGAAATAACAGCTGCACTTTTACAGTTCCAGATCTTTTGACTTCCATTGACGACGATGTGAATATGATCATAATGATGATGATGATGATGATGATGATGATGATGATGATTATTATTTTATTATGATGATCTGAGAATTAGCGCACAGAAAGCCACCCGAAAAAGTCAAATGAAAATTAGTCAACTACAAAAATAAGAGATTTGGAGGCAGTTTATGCGTTCAATTTTCGTTATAGCCTAAAACTTTCCAACGGACAACTCTTAACGCAAAAAGGTCCACAAATCCGGTAATTACACAAAACAAACCTCCGTGGGCTTATCATGACTATTCTCGCCATCCATAGAAAGGGGCACGCATGAAAAAGAGAAACCATGGAGAGGGGCATTAATAAGGGAGGAAAAAAGGCTGAAAAAGTTATTAAAGTATTGCTAAATTTTTTTCGTTTGCGTGGCTCGCCTTGGAAATCACCATGGGATGAAATAGAAGAAGACGAAGAAGAAGAATACGCCTTTTTACATCTTACCATGGGAGATAAGTAGTTATATTAATTCGCTTTCTGTTAACATCTCCTTATTTTCGAAGGTTGCGATCCCAAAGCTAGGAACAGCCGGTGAAATTCAAGTTGGAACACCATACATGACGCTGTGGGCAGACTGGGAGCATGAAGTAGTTTACAAGGGACCTGAAAAGTTTAAGAACGACTCGAGTGTCATGGAGTATGCGAAGCGGTTGGCCAAATACTATCTGATGCTTGATGACTTACGGAATGGAATGTCCCCCAATTGTCCCCCAATTTTGAAGAATACTAAAGCAAAGGATATTTTCAAGCATGACTGGGAAATGTTTGGTTCACCCCCTGATGCCTGCAGTTTTTGGAATGATCTACGTACAAATATGGCTCCTGACGTCGAGGACAATAAAACTAAAAGTTAGATATAATACACATTTATAAGGCCTAAGCTATCTGAAAAAGCGATGTTAGGTAACTGTCATCAAGTACAGAAAACATGAAAACAAAACGGTGTTAAATTACTGAAGGTGTGTAAAGTGTGCTTCTGTCAGAATAAATCGCTGATTTTTACTTACTTCGTGTACTCCTTGCAATATGTCTCATCTCAGAAGGCATCCGCTACAAAGTGGCATCCTGGTGTCTTTACAAGTATAAAAGTCCACGTTATCGCGGCTTCCAAATATACTTATGAACGTTAACCTTAGTGGATTAAGATGGCTGACTTAAATTAGCTCAGTAAAGTTGTAGCTTTTGGTCGACACGTGGACGAACTCGCTTCAAAATGTTTTGTTACCAGGCTTCCGTTGGTCGGCGGAAGTTCGCTATATCTCGAACTCTGTGACTGTGGCCTCGATTTTGCTTAACTAGGAATTGTCGTTTTCTCAGTAATCTGCGGGAAAAGCTTTATTACTTGAAGCTTAGTGGCACTAAAAAGAATTTCCGAAAATCCGCAAAAGTTGCGTAAATCGCCCGTCACAAGGGAAACTTCAACCATTTGGAGAGTCTTTCAAGAACGTTGCGGAAGAAATGGACGTGGGAGTGGAGTAAAGTGCAGGGCCAATATTTTGAAAATCAAGACCCTATTTTCTAAGACAATTAAGACCCCATTTTAGAAATCAAAACCAGTGTTAAAAACAAAAGTCCGTTTTGAAAATGAAAACCACGTTTTAGATGTCTTAATTGGAAATCAAAAACCATTCACCTAACCCTAACCCTAACCCTAACCTCTAGTATAAAACAATCACAACTCAAAGTCCTGTATTGCAAAATCAGAACCTTAATTTAGAAATTCAGAAGTCCATTTGGAATCAATTATTTTTTTGGCAGAAGAAATGACACGAAGAACTTTGTTTTAAAGACTTCATATTTCTAATCGACCCCGTATCCTGAACTTTTTTGGTCCTCAAGAAAAAACAACAACATTAGCAAAAACAATACCAGAAACACTCGATGTAATGTTTTTGAGAATTCGTCGGCCCCACTTATGTTCAGAAATAAACGTAAACTCTTTAGGCTATTTAGGCTTTGTTGCTAGGCAGCGTTGTTGTCGAGAAAGAACTGTCGTCAGAACACTTAGCTCAGAGTCAATAAGGTCGTGCCGCGCTTACCAACTATTTGAACCAAAAACACTTCATATGGAAAAGCACAAACTGTTTCTTCAGACAAAGTATTTTACCGCCGTTCAAATCGTACTAGTTTATCTAGCGTCGTTACAACAATTTGAACAGCAGTCGTAAGGCAGGCATAAGCCTTACATCTGCCAAGTTTTAGCTCTCCCCTCCCCCCCCCCCCTCCCCCACCACCACCAAAACTTCGAAAATTAAGCTTTTATGCCTCATTCAAGAAAGAAACCAGAAAAGCCGAATTTTTAGATCTGATAAACAATCCCAACATAAAATTGCTGTAAATAAATTGCGTTAAGGGAATCGCAAATTACATATTGAAACGGTTAGACATACAACACCAAGACCCCAATGCATAGAGGAAGCTGTCCTTCCTGCCACTTAAATGAAATTGAAGATGAAAGACATGTGCTATTTTCTTGTACTTTTTATGATAAGATTCGCATAGAACTTAACAACAAAATCAAATTAAAGGATTCTTTTTCAACGATTTTGATCTCAATTCCAAAACGTTATTCCTTTTAAATAATGTAGATCCCTTTGTATGTAGACTTATCTCTGCTTTTGTCTTTCAAGCAATGAATATTAGATGTGAAGCATCGTACAAAACAAAATGACGTCCAATCTGTTATCTTTAGTATTGTCTTTGTTATTTGATTATAAATTTTATTTTATTTTAATTTATTATATTTTATTTTAGGTAATGCCATGTAACTTTATGGAAATACCTTAATAAATTGTTGTTGTCGTTGTTGTTGAATAAAACAAAAAACAAAACAACCCCTGCTATAACATAATATTTCTAAATCCGAATAAAAAAAAAAAATTTTCTCACACACTTACTTCTATCTCCAGACGGATGACGGAAAGAGGCAATCTGGAGTGTAGTGTGACCAGGGGAAAGTGGCCATGGCAACTTATTATAGGGTGCTTTATGATCACACCAGCAAAACGGGTGATTTATTGCTCAGATATCTCAATAATCAGCCCGTGACTTGAACAAGAGCTAAGCTGATAAATTTTGATGATGTGTATTGCGAGTATTTGTGTTCGTAAAGTCGTCAGCCATCGTAATTAACTATGCTTCCATTTTAGAAATAACTTTTGACTGAACTTAGATCCCACACACACACACACACTTGTGGTTTGCTGTCTATTGCGCTTCAAACTCTTGTGCCAAACTTAATTGGATTGTCAAAAATTAAATGGATAGATGCATTGTATAATTTGCTAGTGTTCTATGTTTTTCTACGGCAAAATCTAACCTGTAACACTATCTGTGAGTAAATCTAAATCAATCTTGATAATTCAAAGCTTTGCATTTTGGCCAAAGTTGAAGAAAAGTTTTGAAGCACTTAGATGGCCTATCGCTTTACAGTTTGGAAAATATGCTTAATCCGCCAGGTGGCTATTAAAGTTCTTATATATTGGCTGATAATTCTCTTTTGCTGATTGGCGTATAAGGAAATCATATGAGTTATTATTGGCCAATTATAGCACACGGCAAAGACAAGAAAAGTAGCAGGTCGACCTTACCAGTGCCACTAATATTTTAGACTACGTGGTTACAACTTGCATTTTGTAACAACGCCAAGATCGTTTCTTAAGTAACCCTAGTGAAACAGAGATTCCAGCAAGGTACAGTATTGTGAGCGTTTCACCTTACGTTTAAAAGCCAAGACTGTGCCGTAAACATACTTTCAGTTACGGAGCAGTCCTGTCGCCTGTTGGCAAAATAACCTCATTCAAAAATGCAACAGTTGGAGACCACGCAGCAATTTATAAATCACATTTTCCGTTTCTTGGCATTGAACAATCTTCCCTATGTAAAGGGGCTTTTTCGAGGGATCTGGCCGCGTGACTGAGAAAGAGGTAACCTGTCCCTTCCAGGATCTTTTTACATCAACTGATGGCGTTTATTGTAGATCTTGACTCATGTCGTTTCAGGCAGAACTGAAAGCTCTTACTGACAGGCAAATGGTCATATACAACTTCAGACCAATTATATTCGGCCACGAGCTGATTCACTTACGTAAGCTTAGCGAATAGAAGAAATTCTCGCTATTCGCAACTTTACTATCAAAAGCTCATTTCACATTTCAAAGGCGTTTTTCCAAAGGCAGGTGGAAAACACCTAAATGACTAGCTCTTTTATCAGAAATACTGCAATGTTTGCTAGCTTCACTTAAATCCTGTTGTACTGAAAAACGTCCCGTAACACCTATACTATTGGTATACGGATGAAAAATTTTGTATGAAAGACTGTCGAAGTGAAGTTGCAAGTTTAGTTTGGCAAAAACGTTGGCTAGGAAAGGTATATTTCCTTACTCCATAGTTTTTGAATACGGCTTGCTTCCCTTTTCTCTAGGTCAACGTCGCCCAGCTTACAGCCCAGTGAGTGACTGTGGTCGTTAGCTAGAATCTTTGTTCATCTAATAGCGTCAGCTACTGAATTGCTTAATTCTGATTGAGCACAAAATTTAACGTTTTAAGGAGATTTCATTCTGTTAACTAGCTCCTTATTGGGTATATTGGTGCAACAAGAACGTTGCGAGAAAAAACATTCAGTGAGCCAAGCGAAGCCTTACCGATGTTTTTCACCTCCCCGGTCTCCTCGATACCCTACTAAAAAGCCTGTTCAAAGGTTACTTTCATTCTTAATCAACACAAGGAAGATGGCGCGGATAATTTTCCTTCTGGTACTCTTCCTACATCTTTCCACTCCCATCATCAGCATCTCTCCGTATGATGACACAGATGATGACACAGATGATGACAAATGAGGTCACTCTTCTGAATTCAAACCCATGGGATACGAGTGGAAAATGGCAGATTTGTATGTTACCCGGAATCTACTTGCCCAGGCACTTTCGAAACGAATGCCAAACGTTCTATCCGACAGCAAAGTGAATGACGTTTTATCTAGTGCCGAATTCAACAATTTCTACCTTGCTTTACCAGGAGTGGTGGAAAAGTTTGAAGGAGATCTCGAGATGGTTTTAAGAAAGTACAAGATAGATGGGGTAGTGACTGGAAGAATTAAAAGTTTACCGTCACTTCAGAAAAAAATGGAAAAAGATGGTATAACCGACTACCGTCAGATCACTGATATTGTCGCACTACGCGTTACTCTACAGTCGCTGGATGATATTTCTAGGTTCAAAAAGGTATACCTGTACTCCTTCAACGAATCTATCCAGGAGATCCGATGCTACGGTGTGTGTGGGCCAGTGGATAGAAGCTTAGATCCACGAACCAAATATTACTGGCCGTGGAAGGGGTCAGGCTACCGTCGCCTTCATTTCAAGGTTTTTGAGATCATTTTCACCAGATTAATTATTATTACTATTATTTTTTTTTCTTTCTTCTTCTATATTAATTAGAAACAAGCCTAAGAAACACTCGGAGCTTTTTAAGAATTTATATGAAAAGACTCAGATTTACCTTTTTTTTAAATGTAACTCCTTTTGTAGACTATATATATTTCTTATCTTAAATTGAGATGTTAATAGGTATTATTTTTATTGTTATTTAATAAAGAGTTGTGCTATTATTATTATTATTATTATTATTTCATCAAAATTTTTAGTCTATGATAGTTGTAAATAGGTATAATTTTTATTGTTATTAATAAAGTTTCATTATTATTATTATTATTATTATTATTATTATTATTATTATTATTATTACTATATTAGACTTCGCTTTATCTACATTTGCCTTCTTGGGCCAAAACCAAACCATGCTTCTAACAAGGCACGATAGGAGCGTTTGTTTGATTTACTTAATTGAGAGGACCTATCTCAGAATGTGTGCTGTTCCCAGAAGTGCAGTTTTTTTGAAATTATTATTATTATTATTATTATTATTATTGTTGTTGTTGTTGTTGTTATTGTTGTTGTTCTTATTTTGAAATTTCGTACAGGCTATAAGTTGGCATGGGTGGTATTGATGCCCTCGATCATCAATCTGTATACCGTAGCCTGAGGTGTCAAGGGTTCATCTTAGGACCTTTGCTGTACCCAGTAAACAAGCTCTTTTAAGTAACTCAGTGTTTTCACCTCGTTCTAGTTTTTAATCCACATTTCAGGTTCTTACTTATAGTTCCAAGTGCCTCAACTACAACTGAAATAACAGCTGCACTTTTACAGTTCCAGATCTTTTGACTTCCATTGACGACGATGTGAATATGATCATAATGATGATGATGATGATGATGATGATGATGATGATGATGATGATGATGATGATCTGAGAAATAGCGCACAGAAAGCCACCCGAAAAAGTCAAATGAAAATTAGTCAACTACAAAAATAAGAGATTTGGAGGCAGTTGATGCGTTCAATTTTCGTTATAGCCTAAAAACTTTCCAACGGACAACTCTTAACGCAAAAAGGTCCACAAATCCGGTAATTACAAAACAAACCTCCGTGGGGCTTATCATGACTATTCTCGCCATCCATAGAAAATGGGCACGCATAAAAAAGAGAAACCATGGAGAGGGGCATTAATAAGGGAGGAAAAAAGGGCTGAAAAAAGTCATTATAGTATTGCTAAATTGTTTTCGTTTGCGTGGCTCGCCTTGGAAATCACCATGGGATGAAATAGAAGAAGACGAAGAAGAAGAATACGCCTTTTTACATCTTACCATGGGAGATAAGTAGTTATATTAATTCGCTTTCTGTTAACATCTCCTTATTTTCGAAGGTTGCGATCCCAAAGCTAGGAACAGCCGGTGAAATTCAAGTTGGAACGCCATACATGACGCTGTGGGCAGACTGGGAGCATGACGTAGTTTACAAGGGACCTGAAAAGTTTAAGAACGACTCGAGTGTCATGGAGTATGCGCAGCGGTTGGCCAAATACTATCTGATGCTTGATGACTTACGGAATGGAATGTCCCCCAATTGTCCCCCAATTTTGAAGAATACTAAAGCAAAGGATATTTTCAAGCATGACTGGGAAATGTTTGGTTCACCCCCTGATGCCTGCAGTTTTTGGAATGATCTACGTACAAATATGGCTCCTGACGTCGAGGACAATAAAACTAAAAGTTAGATATAATACACATTTATAAGGCCTAAGCTATCTGAAAAAGCGATGTTAGGTAACTGTCATCAAGTACAGAAAACATGAAAACAAAATGGTCTTAAATTACTGAAGGTGTGTAAAGTGTGCTTCTGTCAGAATAAATCGCTGATTTTTACTTACTTCGTGTACTCCTTGCAATATGTCTCATCTCAGAAGGCATCCGCTACAAAGTGGCATCCTGGTGTCTTTACAAGTATAAACGTCCACGGTTATCGCGGCTTCCAAATATACTTATGAACGTTAACCTTAGTGGATTAAGATGGCTGACTTAAATTAGCTCAGTAAAGTTGTAGCTTTTGGTCGACACGTGGACGAACTCGCTTCAAAATGTTTTGTTACCAGGCTTCCGTTGGTCGGCGGAAGTTCGCTATATCTCGAACTCTGTGACTGTGGCCTCGATTTTGCTTTACTAGGAATTGTCGTTTCTCAGTAATCTGCGGGAAAAGCTTTATTACTTGAAGCTTAGTGGCACTAAAAAGAATTTCCGAAAATCCGCAAAAGTTGCGTAAATCCCCCGTTACAAGGGAAACTACAACCAGTTGGAGAGTCTTTCAAGAACGTTGCGGAAGAAATGGACGTGGGAGTGGAGTAAAGTGCAGGGCCAATATTTTGAAAATCAAGACCCTATTTTCTAAGACAATTAAAACCCCATTTTAGAAATCAAAACCAGTGTTAAAAACAAAAGTCCGTTTTGAAAATGAAAACCACGTTTTAGAAGTCTTAATTGGAAATCAAAAACCATTCACCTAACCCTAACCCTAACCCTAACCTCTAGTATAAAACAATCACAACTCAAAGTCCTGTATTGCAAAATCAGAACCTTAATTTAGAAATTCAGAAGTCCATTTGGAATCAAATTATTTTTTTGGCAGAAGAAATGACACGAAGAACTTTGTTTTAAGAGACTTCATATTTCTAATCAGACCCCGTATCCTGAACCTTTTTGGTCCTCAAGAAAAAAACAACAACATTAGCAAAAACAATACCAGAAACATTCGATGTAATGTTTTTGAGAATTCGTCGGCCCCACTTATGTTCAGAAATAAACGTAAACTCTTTAGGCTATTTAGGCTTTGTTGCTAGGCAGCGTTGTCGTCGAGAAAGAACTGTCGTCAGAACACTTAGCTCAGAGCAGGATCAGCGTCAATAAGGTCGTGCCGCGCTTACCAACTATTTGAACCAAAAACACTTCATATGGAAAAGCACAAACTGTTTCTTCAGACAAAGTATTTTACCGCCGTTCAAATCGTACTAGTTTATCTAGCGTCGTTACAATAATTTGAACAGCAGTCGTAAGGCAGGCATAAGCCTTACATCTGCCAAGTTTTAGCTCTCCCCTCCCCGCCCCCCCCCCCCCTCCCCCACCACCACCACCAAAACTTCGAAAATTAAGCTTTTATGCCTCATTCAAGAAAGAAACCAGAAAAGCCGAATTTTTAGATCTGATAAACAATCCTCAACATAAAATTGCTGTAAATAAATTGCGTTAAGGGAATCGCAAATTACATATTGAAACGGTTAGACATACAACACCCAAGACCCCAATGCATAGAACAAGCTGTCCTTCCTGCCACTTAAATGAAATTGAAGATGAAAGACGTGCTATTTTCTTGTACTTTTTATGATAAGATTAGCATAGAACTTAACAACAAAATCAAATTAAAGGATTCTTTTTCAACGATTTTGATCTCAATTCCAAAACGTTATTCCTTTTAAATAATGTAGATTCCTTTGTATGTAGACTTATCTCTGCTTTTGTCTTTCAAGCAATGAATATTAGATATGCAGCATCGTACAAAACAAAATGACGTCCAATCTGTTATCTTTTATTACTGTCTTTGTTATTTGATTATAAATTTTATTTTATTTTAATTTATTATATTTTATTTTAGATAATGCCATGTAACTTTATGGAAATACCTTAATAAATTGTTGTTGTCATTGTTGTTGAATAAAACAAAACAAAACAACCCCTGCTATAACAAAATATTTCTAAAACCGAAATAAAAAAAAAAATGTTTCTTACACCCTTACTTATATCTGCACACGGATGGCGAAAAGAGGCAATCTGGAGTGTAGTGTGACCAGGGGAAAAGTGGCCATGGCAACTAATTATAGGGTGCTTTATGATCACACCAGCAAAAACGGATGATTTATTTCTCAAATATCTCAATAATCAGCCCGTGACTTGAACAAGAGCTAAGCTGATAAATTTTAATGATGTGTATTGCGAGTATTTGTGTTCGTAAAGTCGTGAGCCATCGTAATTAACAATACTTCCAATTTTTTAATTAACTTTTGATTGAACTTTGATCCCACCGGAAATTAAAAACACACACACACAAACACACTTGTGGTTTGCTGTCTATTGCGCTTCAAACTCTTGTGCCAAACTTAATTGGATTGTCAAAAATTAAATGGATAGATGCATTATATAATTTGCTAGTGTTCTGTGTTTTATTTAATGTCTTTCTACGGCAAAATCTAACCTGTAACACTATCTGTGAGTAAATCTAAATCAATCTTGATAATTCAAAGCTTTGCATTTTGGCCAAAGTTGAAGAAAAGTTTTGAAGCACTTAGATGGCCTATCGCTTTACAGTTTGGAAAATATGCTTAATTCGCCAGGTGGCTATTAAAGTTCTTATATTATTGGCTGATAATTTGTCTTTTGCTGATTGGCGTATAAGGAAATCATATGAGTTATTATTGGCCAATTATAGCATACGGCAAAGACAAGAAAAGTAGCAGGTCGACCTTACCAGTGCCACTAATATTTTAGACTACGTGGTTACAACTTGCATTTTGTAACAACGCCAAGATCGTTCCTTAACTAATCTTAGTGAAACAGCGATTCCAGGTACAGGTACAGTATTGTGAGCGTTTCATCTTACGTTTAAAAGCCAAGACTGTGCCGTAAACATACTTTCAGTTACGGAGCAGTCCTGTCGCCTGATGGCGAAAAATGCAACAGTTGGGGACCACGCAGCAAATTTATAAATCACACTTTCCGTTTCTTGGCATTGAACAATCTCCCCTATGTAACAGGGGCTTTTCGAGGGATCTGGCCCCGTGGCTGAGAAAGAGGTACCCTGTCACCTTCCGGGATCTTTTTACATCTACTGATGGCCGTTTATTATAGATCTTGACTCATGTCGTTTCAGGCAGAACTGAAAGCTCTTACTGACAGGCAAATGGTCATATACGACTTCAGACCAATTATATTCGGCCACGAGCTGATTCACTTACGTAAGCTTAGCGAATAGAAGAAATTCTCGCTATTCGCAACTTTACTATCAAAAGCTCATTTCACATTTCAAAGGCGTTTTTCCAAAGGCAGGTGGAAAACACCTAAATGACTAGCTCTTTTATCAGAAATACTGCAATGTTTGCTAACTTCACTTAAATCTTTTTGTACTGAAAAACGTCCCGTAACACCTATACCATTGGTATACGGATGAAAATTTTGTATGAAAGACTGTCGAAGTGAAGTTGCAAGTTTAGTTTGGCAAAAACGTTGGTTAGGAAAAGGTATATTTCCTTACTCCATAGTTTTTGAATGCGGCTTGCTTCCCTTTCCTCTCGGTCAACGTCGCCCAGCTTACAACCCAGGGAGTGACTCTGGTCGTTAGCTAGAATCTTTGTTCATCTAATAGCGTCAGCTACTGAATTGCTTAATTCTGATTGAGCACAAAATTTTAACGTTTTAAGGAGATTTCATTCTGTTAACTAGCTCCTTATTGGGCTATTGGATGCAACAAGAACGTTGCGAGAAAAAACATTCAGTGAGCCGAGCGAAGCCTTACCGATGTTTTTCACCTCCCCGGTCTCCTCGATACCCTACTAAAAAGCCTGTTCAAAGGTTACTTTCATTCTTAATCAACACAGGGAGATGGCGCGGATAATTTTCCTTCTGGTACTCTTCCTACATCTTTCCACTCCCATCATCAGCATCTCTCCGTATGATGACACAGATGATGACACAGATGATGACAATGGAGGTCACTCTTCTGAATTCAAACCCATGGGATACGAGTGGAAAATGGCAGATTTGTATGTTACCCGGAATCTACTTGCCCAGGCACTTTCGAAACGAATGCCAAACGTTCTATCCGACAGCAAAGTGAATGACGTTTTATCTAGTGCCGAATTCAACAATTTCTACCTTGCTTTACCAGGAGTGGTGGAAAAGTTTGAAGGAGATCTCGAGATGGTTTTAAGAAAGTACAAGATAGATGGGGTAGTGACTGGAAGAATTAAAAGTTTACCGTCACTTCAGAAAAAAATGGAAAAAGATGGTATAACCGACTACCGTCAGATCACTGATATTGTCGCACTACGCGTTACTCTACAGTCGCTGGATGATATTTCTAGGTTCAAAAAGGTATACCTGTACTCCTTCAACGAATCTATCCAGGAGATCCGATGCTACGGTGTGTGTGGGCCAGTGGATAGAAGCTTAGATCCACGAACCAAATATTACTGGCCGTGGAAGGGGTCAGGCTACCGTCGCCTTCATTTCAAGGTTTTTGAGATCATTTTCACCAGATTAATTATTATTACTATTATTTTTTTTCTTTCTTCTTCTATATTAATTAGAAACAAGCCTAAGAAACACTCGGAGCTTTTTAAGAATTTATATGAAAAGACTCAGATTTACATTTTTTTTTTTAAATGTAACTCCTTTTGTAGACTATATATATTTCTTATCTTAAATTGAGATGTTAATAGGTATTATTTTTATTGTTATTTAATAAAGAGTTGTGCTATTATTATTATTATTATTATTATTTCATCAAAATTTTTAGTCTATGATAGTTGTAAATAGGTATAATTTTTATTGTTATTAATAAAGTTTCATTATTATTATTATTATTTTATTATTATTATTATTATTATTATTATTATTATTATTATTACTATATTAGACTTCGCTTTATCTACATTTGCCTTCTTGGGCCAAAACCAAACCACGCTTCTAACAAGGCACGATAGGAGCGTTTGTTTGATTTACTTAATTGAGAGGACCTATCTCAGAATGTGTGCTGTTCCCAGAAGTGCAGTTTTTTTGAAATTATTATTATTATTATTATTATTATTATTATTATTATTGTTGTTGTTGTTGTTGTTATTGTTGTTGTTCTTATTTTGAAATTTCGTACAGGCTATAAGTTGGCATGGGTGGTATTGATGCCCTCGATCATCAAGCTCTATACAATAGCCTGAGGTGCCAAGGGTTCATCTTAGGACCTTTGCTGTACCCAGTAAACAAGCTCTTTGAAGTAACTCAGTGTTTTCACCTCGTCCTAGTTTTTTAATCCACAATTCAGGTTCTAACTTATAGTTCCAAGTGCCTCAACTACAACTGGAATAACAGATGCACTTTTACAGTTCCAGATCTTTTGAATTCCATTTTTAGATGACGACGATGTGAATATGATGATGATGATGATGATGATGATGATTATGATGATCTGAGAAATAGACAGCGCACAGAAAGCCACCCGAAAAAGTCAGATGAAAATTAGTCAACTACAAAACTAAAAGATTTGGAGGCAGTTTATGCGTTCAATTTTCGTTATAGCCTAAAAAATTTCCAACGGACAACTCTTAACGCAAAAAGGTCCACAAATCCGGTAATTACAAAACAAACCTCCGTGGGGCTTATCATGACTATTCTCGCCATCCATAGAAAGGGAGCACGCATGAAAAAGAGAAACCATGGAGAGGGGCATTAATAAGGGAGGGAAAAAAGGGCTGAAAACAGTCATTATAGTATTGCTAAATTTTTTTCGTTTGCGTGGCTCGCCTTGGAAATCACCATGGGATGAAATAGAAGAAGACGAAGAAGAAGAATACGCCTTTTTACATCTTACCATGGGAGATAAGTAGTTATATCAATTCACTTTCTGTTAACATCTCCTTATTTTCGAAGGTTGCGATCCCAAAGCTAGGAACAGCCGGTGAAATTCAAGTTGGAACGCCATACATGACGCTGTGGGCAGACTGGGAGCATGACGTAGTTTACAAGGGACCTGAAAAGTTTAAGAATGACTCGAGTGTCATGGAGTATGCGCAGCGGTTGGCCAAATACTATCTGATGCTTGATGACTTACGGAATGGAATGTCCCCCAATTGTCCCCCAATTTTGAAGAATACTAAAGCAAAGGATATTTTCAAGCATGACTGGGAAATGTTTGGTTCACCCCCTAATGCCTGCAGTTTTTGGAATGATCTACGTACAAATATGGCTGCTGACGTCGAGGACAATAAAACTAAAAGTTAGATATAATACACATTTATAAGGCCTAAGCTATCTGAAAAAGCGATGTTAGGTAACTGTCATCAAGTAAAAAAAAACATGAAAACAAAATGGTCTTAAATTACTGAAGGTGTGTAAAGTGTGCTTCTGTCAGAATAAATCGCTGATTTTTACTTACTTCGTGTACTCCTTGCAATATGTCTCATCTCAGAAGGCATCCGCTATAAAGTGGCATCCTGGTGTCCTTACAAGTATAAACGTCCACGGTTATCGCGGCTTCCAAATATACTTATGAACGTTAACCTTAGTGGATTAAGATGGCTGACTTAAATTAGCTCAGCAAAGTTGTAGCTTTTGGTCGAAACGTGCACGAACTTGCTTAAAAATGTTTTGTTGGTCGGAAGTTCGCTATATCTCGAACTCTGTGACTGTGGCCTTGATTTTGCTTTACTAGGAATTGTCGTTTCTCAGCAAGCTGTGGGAAAAGCTTTATTACTTGAAGCTTAGTGGCACTAAAAAGAATTTCCGAAAATCCGCAGAAGTTGCGTAAATCGCCCGTCACAAGGGAAACTACAACGAGTTGGAGAGTCTTTCAAGAACGTTGCGGAAGAAATGGACGTAGGAGTGGAGTAAAGTGCAGGGCAAATATTTTGAAAATCAAGACCCTATTTTCTAAGACAATTAAAACCCATTTTAGAAATCAAAACCAGTGTTAAAATAAAAGTCCTTTTTGAAAATGAAAACCACGTTTTAGAAGTCTTAATTGGAAATCAAAAACCATTCACCTAACCCTAACCCTAACCTCTAGTATAAAACAATCACAACTCAAAGTCCTGTATTGCAAAATCAGAACCTTAATTTAGAAATTCAGAAGTCCAGAATCAAATTATCTTTTGGGCAGAAGAAATGACACGAAGAACTTTGTTTTAAAAGACTTCATATTTCTAATCAGACCCCGTATCCTGAACCTTTTTGGTTCTCAAGAAAAAAACAACAACATTAGCAAAAACAACACCAGAAACACTCGACGTAAAGTTTTTGAGAATTCGTTGGCCCCACTTATGTTCAGAAATAAACGTAAACCCTGAATTTTGGAAGAGACTACTCAGATTACTCCGCAGGATTTATTTAGGCTTTCTTGCTAGGCAGCGTTGTTGTTGAGAAAGAACTGTCGTCAGAACACTTAGCTCAGAATACCAACTATTTGAACAAAAAATATTTCATATGGAAAAGCACAAACTATTTCTTCAGACAATGTATTTGACCGTCGTTCAAAATCGTACTAGTTTATCTAGCGTCGTTACAACAATTTGAACAGCAGTCGTAAGGCAGGCAAAAGCCTTACATCTGCCAAGTTTTAGCTCTCCCCTTCCCACCCCCCCCCCCCCCCCCTTCCCCCACCACCACCAAAACTTCGAAAATTAAGCTTTTATGCCTCATTCAAGAAAGAAACCAGGAAAGCCGAATTTTTAGACCTGATAAACAATCCCCAACATAAAATATAATTGCTGTAAATAAATTGCGTTAAGGGAATCGCAAATTACATATTGAAACGGTTAGACATACAACACCCAAGACCCCAATGCATAGAACACGCTTTCCTTCCTCCCACTAAAATGAAATTGAAGATGAAAGACATGTGCTATTTTCTTGTGCTTTTTGTGATAAGATTCGCATAGAACTTAACAACAAAATCAAATTAAAGGATTCTTTTTCAACGATTTTGATCTCAATTCCAAAACGTTATTCCTTTTAAATAATGTAGATCCCTTTGTATGTAGACTTATCTCTGCTTTTGTCTTTCAAGCAATGAATATTAGATATGCAGCATCGTACAAAACAAAATGACGTCCAATCTGTTATCTTTTATTACTGTCTTTGTTATTTGATTATAAATTTTATTTTATTTTAATTTATTATATTTTATTTTAGGTAATGCCATGTAACTTTATGGAAATACCTTAATAAATTGTCGTTGTCGTTGCTGTTGAATAAAACAAAACACACACACACACACACACACACACACACACTTGTGGTTTGCTGTCTATTGCGCTTCAAAATCTTGTGCCAAACTTAATTGGATTGTTAAAAATTAAATGGATAGATGCATTATATAATTTGCTAGTGTTCTGTGTTTTATTTAATGTCTTTCTACGGCAAAATCTAACCTGTAAAACTATCTGTGAGTAAATCTAAATCAATCTTGATAATTCAAAGCTTTGCATTTTGGCCAAAGTTGAAGAAAGGTGTCGAAGCACTTAGATGGCTTATCGCTTTACAGTTTGGAAAATATGCTTAATCCGCCAGGTGGCTATTAAAGTTCTTATATTATTGGCTGATAATTTGTCTTTTGCTGATTGGCGTATAAGGAAATCATATGAGTTATTATTGGCCAATTATAGCACACGGCAAAGACAAGAAAAGTAGCAGGTCGACCTTACCAGTGCCACTAATATTTTAGACTACGTGGTTACAACTTGCATTTTGTAACAACGCCAAGATCGTTTCTTAAGTAATCCTAGTGAAACAGCGATTCCAGGTACAGGTACAGTATTGTGAGCGTTTCATCTTACGTTTAAGAGCCAAGACTGTGCCGTAAACATACTTTCAGTTACGGAGCAGTCCTGTTGCCTGTTGGCGAAATAACCTCATTCAAAAATGCAACAGTTGGAGTCAACGCAGCAAATTTATAAATCACATTTTCCGTTTCTTGGCATTGAACAATCTTCCCTATGTAAAGGGGCTTTTTCGAGGGATCTGGCCGCGTGGCTGAGAAAGAGGTAACCTGTCACCTTCCGGGATCTTTTAACATCAACTGATGGCGTTTATTGTAGATCTTGACTCATGTCGTTTCAGGTAGAACTGAAAGCTCTTACTGACAGGCAAATGGTCATATACGACTTCAGACCAATCAGTATATTCGGTCACGAGCTGATTCACTTACGTAAGCTTAGCGAATAGAAGAAATTCTCGCTATTCGCACCTTTACTATCAAAAGCTCATTTCACATTTCAAAGGCGTTTTTCCAAAGGCAGGTGGAAAACACCTAAATGACCAGCTCTTTTATCAGAAATACTGCAATGTTTGCTAACTTCACTTAAATCTTGTTGTACTGAAAAAACGTCCCGTAACACCTATACCATTGGTATACGGATGAAAACTTTTGTATTAGAGACTGTCGAAGTGAAGTTGCAAGTTTAGTTTGGCAAAAACGTTGGTTAGCCGAAAGGTATTTTTCCTTACTCCATAGTTTTTGAATGCGGCTTGCTTCCCTTTCCTATCGGTCAATGTCGTCCAGCTTACAACCCAGGGAGTGACTCTGGTCGTTAGCTAGAATCTTTGTTCATCTAATAGCGTCAGCCATTGAATTGCTTAATTCTGATTGAGCACAAAAGTTTAACGTTTTAAGGAGATTTCATTCTGTTAACTAGCTCCTTATTGGGCTATTGGATGCAACAAGAACATTGCGAGAAAAAACATTCAGTGAGCCGAGCGAAGCCTTACCGATGTTTTTCACCTCCCCGGTCTCCCCGATACCCTACTAAAAAGCCTGTTCAAAGGTTACTTTCATTCTTAATCAACACAGGAAGATGGCGCGGATAATTTTCCTTCTGGTACTCTTCCTACATCTTTCCAATCCCATCATCAGCATCTCTCCGTATGATGACACAGATGATGACAATGGAGGTAACTCTTCTGAATTCAAACCCATGGGATACGAGTGGAAAATGGCAGATTTGTATTTTACCCCGAATCTACTTGCCCAGGCACTTTCGAAACGAATGCCAAACGTTCTATCCGACAGCAAAGTGAATGACGTTTTATCTAGTGCCGAATTCAACAATTTCTACCTTGCTTTACCAGGAGTGGTGGAAAAGTTTGAAGGAGATCTCGAGATGGTTTTAAGAAAGTACAAGATAGATGGGGTAGTGACTGGAAGAATTAAAAGTTTACCGTCACTTCAGAAAAAAATGGAAAAAGATGGTATAACCGACTACCGTCAGATCACTGATATTGTCGCACTACGCTTTACTCTACAGTCGCTGGATGATATTTCTAGGTTCAAAAAGGTATACCTGTACTCCTTCAACGAATCTATCCAGGAGATCCGATGCTACGGTGTGTGTGGGCCAGTGGATAGAAGCTTAGATCCACGAACCAAATATTACTGGCCGTGGAAGGGGTCAGGCTACCGTCGCCTTCATTTCAAGGTTTTTGAGATCATTTTCACCAGATTAATTATTATTACTATTATTTTTCTTCTTTCTTCTTGGGCATTACTAAACCACGAAACAGCGAAACGAAACACCGAAACACCGAAACAGCTATTTTTTCCTACTTTTTTCTCAAACACCGAAACAGCTTTTTTTTATCACTTTGATGGTGAATAAAATAAACAGGCCAAACACGACTCCCATTGGTCCTTTGTATCGTTGACCTTCAAAGTTTGGCTGTTACAAGTATATCTTACTCTAACATTCGCGGATCTCTTTTTCTCCCAGCCATCAGTGTGAACTCCATTAGCCAGACTGCATTAACCCCTTTCCGTTAAACGTTAGCCTGTATAGCAGACGTTTTTGGCTTTTTCGTGAAAAGACCGCCATTTTGGAAGCCATCCAAGGAGAAAACTGGGTACGGTCAGTGTAAGACATGGATTCCGGACTGCAGACCCGGACTGTGGACCCGGACTGCGGACTGGGTATAAAACGCGGACTGAAGGCTGCGGACTAGGAACAAAAAGCGGACCGAGTATAAAAAAGGGAATATAGAACAAAACTAGGATTGTACTGGCCCAGATGCAGGTTAAAAAAAGCCTTGAGTCTGCTTATTCCGTGTCAAGATTTGTCACGTACATAGTAATGCTCAGTTACACGAAATGCTAAGTTCCAACATTGACCGAGCTAGAGAAAGTTTTATAAGAGTAGAGACTTTATCCTGAAATTGTACTTCACTCCACGAGTTTAAATCTAGATCGAGGGAGTCGAAGAAATTATTTTTGGGAAGTATGGAAACAGAAAGGCATATAAAAGGCAACTGGACCTTGCACTGGCGTGCATCACAAAATTACTGGTCACAAATCTAGATATAAATGCTGTAAATGGAAATGCGTGCTCGTTCGACTGCAACTGGCCACTGGTGCAGAGAAGATAAAACAGGAAATACCGGTGGGTTTCTGTTATGGGAGAAAGTCCAAATCCGTATTTACGAACATAAATCAAATAAAGTTGATTCTCGATCAGACAAGTCTGAGCGCTTTAAAAAAAAGTATTTTAAACAAGCGGTTTTCCGTGCCAAAATGGTACAACACAATTACCGTACATGACATTATAACCGACAAGTGTCGCCATTTTTCCTATCATGAAGAGCTCGAGGTCAAAATAGGTAGGTTTTCTGTGTACTCTGGTAATATTTACAGCAATTGTAAGCAACTTTCCTACGGTTCAAGAATTTGAGTGCAGTAATGCATTTCGTTGCTCCATGCTTTTTGTACAATGTTTTGTACTCAGTCCGCGGTTTGTACCCAGTCTGCAGCCTTCAGTCCATATTTTATACTCAGTCCTCGTTTTATACCCAGTCCGCAGTCCGGGCCCGCAGTCCGGGTCTACAGTCCACAATTCATATCTTACACTGACCGTCCCCAGTTCTCTCCTTGGATGGCTTCCAAAATGGCGGTCTTTAAACGACCGTTCGTACACAAAAAGTCTGCTGTGCAGGCTAATGTTTAACGGGAAAGGGTTAATGAAAACGCACCATGCAGTCTGGCTAATGGAGTTCACACTGATGGCTGGGAGAAAAAGAGATCCTCGAATGTTAGAGTAAGATATACTCGTAAGAGCCAAACTTTGAAGGTCAACGATAACACCAAAGGACCAATGAGAATCGTGTTTGGCCTGTCTATTTTATTCACCATCAAAGTGGTAAAAAATAGCTGTTTCGGTGTTTGAGAAAAAAGTAGGAAAAAATAGCTGTTTTGGTGTTTCGTTTCGCTGTTTCGTGGTTTAGTAATGCCCTTTCTTCTTCTATATTCATTAGGAACAAGCCTAAAAATCACTCGGAGCTTTTTAAGAATTTATATGAAAAGACTCAGATTTACCTTTTTTTTAAATGTAACTCCCTTTGTAGATTATATATATTTCTTATCTTAAACTGAGATGTTAATAGGTATTATTTTTATTGCTTTTTAATAAAGAGTTGTGTTATTATTATTATTATTATTATTATTATTATTATTATTATTATTATTATTATTATATTGTCAGTTCGCTTTATCTACATTTGCCTTGCTGGGCCAAAACCAAACCATGGTTCTAAGGCACAAGAGGAGCTTTTGCTCGATTTGCTTAATTGAGAAGACCTTTCTCAGAATGTGTGCTGTTCCCAGAAGTGCAGTTTTTTTGAAATTATTATTATTATTATTATTATTGTTGTTGTTGTTGTTGTTGTTGTTGTTATTTTGAAATTTCGTACAGGCTATAAGTTGGCATGGGTGGTATTGATGCCCTCGATCATCAATCTGTATACAAGAGCCTGAGGTGTCAAGGGTTCATCTGAGGACCTTTGCTGTACCCAGTAAACAAGCTCTTTGAAGTAACTCAGTGTTTTCACCTCGTCCTAGTTTTTTAATCCACATTTCAGGTTCTAACTTATAGTTCCAAGTGCCTTAACTACAACTGGCATAACAGATGCACTTTTACAGTTTCAGATCTTTTGACTTCCATTTTTAGATGACGACGATGTGAATATGATGATGATGATGATGATGATGATGATGATGATGATTATGATGATTATGATGATCTGAGAAATAGACAGCACACAGAAAGCCACCCGAAAAAATCAAATGAAAATTAGTAAACTTCAAAAATAACAGATTTGGAGGCAGTTTGTGCGTTCAATTTTCGTTGTAGCCTAAAAACTTTCCAACGGACAACTCTTAACGCAAAAAGGTCCACAAATCCGGTAATTACAAAACAAACCTCCGTAGGGTTCATCATGACTATTCTAGCGATCCATAGAAGGGGAGCACGTATGAAAAAGAGAAACCATGGAGAGGGGCATTAATAAGGGAGGAAAAAAGGGGCTGAAAAAAGTCATTATAGTATTGCTAAATTGTTTTCGTTTGCGTGGCTCGCCTTGGAAATCACCATGGGATGAAATAGAAGAAGACGAAGAAGAAGAATACGCCTTTTTACATCTTACCATGGGAGATAAGTAGTATATTAATTCACTTTCTGTTAACATCTCCTTATTTTCGAAGGTTGCGATCCCAAAGCTAGGAACAGCCGGTGAAATTCAAGTTGGAACGCCATACATGACGCTGTGGGCAGACTGGGAGCATGACGTAGTTTACAAGGGACCTGAAAAGTTTAAGAACGACTCGAGTGTCATGGAGTATGCGCAGCGGTTGGCCAAATACTATCTGATGCTTGATGACTTACGGAATGGAATGTCCCCCAATTGTCCCCCAATTTTGAAGAATACTAAAGCAAAGGATATTTTCAAGCATGACTGGGAAATGTTTGGTTCACCCCCTGATGCCTGCAGTTTTTGGAATGATCTACGTACAAATATGGCTGCTGACGTCGAGGACAATAAAACTAAAAGTTAGATATAATACACATTTATAAGGCCTAAACTATCTGAAAAAGCGATGTTAGGTAACTGTCATCAAGTACAGAAAATATGAAAACAAAATGGTCTTAAATTACTGAAGGTGTGTAAAGTGTGCTGATGTCAGAATAAATCACTGTTTTTTTACTTACTTCGTGTACTCCTTGCAATATGTCTCATCACAGAAGGCATCTGCTACAAAGTGGCATCCTGGTGTCCTTACAAGTATAAACGTCCACGGTTATCGCGGCTTCCAGATATAGTTATGAACCTTAGTGGATTAAGATGGCTGACTTAAATTAGCTCAGTAAAGTTGTAGCTTTTGGTCGACACGTGCATGAACTCGCTTAAAAAGGTTTTGTTACCAGGCTTCCGTTGGTCGGAAGTTCGCTATATCTCGAACTCTGTGACTGTGGCTCGATTTTGCTTTACTAGGAATTGTCGTTTCTCAGCAAGCTGTGGGAAAAGCTTTATTACTTGAAGCTTAGTGGTACTAAAAAGAATTTCCGAAAATCCGCAAAAGTTGCGTTAATCGCCCGCCACAAGGGCAACTACAACCAGTTGCAAAAATACTTGAGACACTACACTTAATTCCGACCGAAAAGAGGTCCCCATGATCGCGCAGCTTTCTGCTCCCCCTCCCCTTATCAATAGGGAGCTTTAGCAACGATGACGGCGACGGCAACGAAAACGTCACTTCAAAATAGAACTTCTCGTTTTTGTAACGCTTTCGCTGTTATTCCAATTTGTTTAACTTGGAAAGGACTGGCGAACTATTCAGGGACTAAATTGTTATGAACGCTGTTAAAGTAAGGAAAAAGAAACAAAACTTTACAGTCACACGCTCCCGTTCTCGCCAAAACCTAAAATTTGGTCATTTCACGTTGTTGTTTTGCAGAGGACGGGAAAGAAATGTACCAAAATGTAAAACGCACGTGCAGAGCCATTGTTTTTGCTCATTAAGCCTATTGTTTTGTGGCGTTCTCGTTGCCGTTGCCGTCGTCGTTGCTAAAGCTCCCTTCTGTTGGTACAAATGCGAGGCCTTGCAGAAAATGTGGTCTAGCCACATTCATTAGGGGAGGGGGAGGAGGGGAGTCTTGAGTGTCTTTATTATTGGAAGTGTCTCATCATTTTTGCTTTATTACATTGCTAAGTAACCAGTATGATCATGAAAAATTCAATTTTTTAAACTTGCGGAGTAAACATATAGCTCCAAAATATCAAGGAAAAATATTTATAATTTAACCAGTAAATGTGCAAAATAACAGTCAAACGTTTCGAGAGGTAAGGCGCTTCATGATGTAGCGAAGCAATTTTAGTTTCATTTCAGCAGACGGTGGTTAAATGCGAACTACCTTTCCAAGAGAAAAGGGTTAACCCGTAAATCTCTAGTCTTCATCCTGTAGACTTCCTTAGAGATATTCACCGCAGGTTGGAATTAAAGTTAAGCATATGTTTTGACTTTAAGAAGAGAGAATGTGAGGCTTTCATATCTCGTGCGACTGATTATTCATGAATATCGAAACGTGTGAATTTTCTGTTCAAATGCAAATATATGCTTATGTATGTTTTAATGTTTTTACAAAGCTTATCACTCATTTGTTGTCGGAAGTGAGTCAAGACGCTGGCGGCGGAAACAGAAGAGTGGGCTCTCAGGTTAGAGAACGATGTTTTTATACTATAGCTGAAAAAGACCAGTAATTATGACCGAGCTAAGTTCTTATAATTTCCTTTATACCAGTGCGAATATAGTGTATCCTTTTTGGTAGACATTGGCAGTACTTGATAAAGTAATATCGCACTTTAATTTTGGCTCGCAGGCATTTGGTTCTTTTTGGGGGGAAATTGCCACAATGTGCCGAATTCAGTATCACGGCCAACGCATTGCGACTGCAAGTAGTTTACTGACGTATATTTTCGACGGAATGAAAGGTCAATATGGGCCAGTTTTCTGTCCAGGCTAAATATAGAATAAATATAGAAAAATTCGATTTTTGTGAGAGAAATATTGTGATTAGTGTGGCATCCCTGGACATTCGCGTCAAGAAATGAAGAAGCCGTCATTTTATGTTAATTTCATCATGACTGATCATTTCAAGCGCTGAAAGTTTTGTTCCTGTTTGTTTTTCTTGCCTTCAATCTATTGACATGTCGACGATTTTTCGCTTCAAAAGTAGATTTTGTATGAATGTCGCCTGTTTTCATAGTAGTTCCAGCCATTTCACAAATTTCCGACTGCATGATTTCGCTTGAATTTCCCAGCCATTATTCTCAGTTGGTCGGTTAAACACCAACGCAAAATTATTCCTTTTATCATAATTTTAGAGCTGATCATAACTTTCCTCTGAAATGAATTCAGCTTAAACAGTTTGAGGGTCGCCGTTACAAGGCAAAATCAGTGGTGTTATATTCGAGTACAAGTTATTTTAAGTCCTTTATTACCGAATATTCAGATTACGAGACTCGGCTAGCACTGGTAAAATCTTGCCACAGTTTGTTCCTATATAACTTAGGAAGCAATGTGTATCTAGAAGGACTTATAAATGCAAATTACACGGTCAACTTGTTTAAACAGAGCATCAAGGAAACAGTGGAAATGATTGCAAGACTGCTTAAGGAATTTGTTCCTTTTTAAAGGACTCCTCAGTTCGACTTAACCTTGTGATGCGACCGGTTCATGTTTGTGATGGGGACCCAATACTGCTGGATTTGTCCAATCCGTGCGCCCAAGTTCTCTTTCCGAGTGGACATTACACATATGCGTTTGGTAATACTCCTGCAGTGGAATTAACGGAACATTTTGGAACCTCAAGATATGATGATACTTTGAATATCTTATTGCTTGGGACAGGAGATATCAGAAATCTACTGCGCACGGTTTCGGAATTATCTCAACGATTCGACGATGCTAAACCAGAGAGTTTGTGTTTTCACCTTAATGATTACGACACGTCAGTGCTTGCTCGAGATGTTATCATTTTAGAAACTGCATCCTCAATCGATCCAGATTGTGACCAAGATGTAGACTTTTTGTGGAATCTTTGGTACAATTTAGCTCTTTCAAAACAAGACTCACAGCGATTACAAACGATAATACAAAGTCTCGTATCACAAGAACACGTGCAAAGCCATTCACAGTTTGGCTCAAAGGCAGTGTTTACAGAGTGTAAAGAAATATGGAAAGATTGGCTTCACTTGGACATGAATATTGATGATGTTACCCGTCAGCGGCAAAAACTGATGTTATATGGACTAAACTTGGCAGATGATAATAATTTTGATGTGTGTGAAAACCAAGTTAATTTTGTTTTCGCTGTATCATCTCTAACTGAAACAACAATCAAGCAGTTATTAACGCCAACGGACGAAAAAAAACTTGACCACGAATGCCTGCAAAAGCCAGGCCTATTGTATCAAGAAATTTACTCGTATTTTCTAAGAGGGTGTACATCACCAGTTGACACTGCTGATTCAAAAGTAAACCCGACACTCGTGCGCCCGTTTGAACACAAATGGAAGGTTCATTATGGGAGTTGTCCATTTGCTGGTTACATCCCAATTAACAGGTCAGTGGCTAAGTACAAATTTCTCCACAAACACTACTATGATGGTGCCTTTTTGATTTATTCTGAGCGCTCTATAAAGCTAACAGAGAAAACTATTATCATTATATTACTATTGTCATTCTGCTTCTTCTTCTTCTTCTTCTTCTTCTTCTATTATTATTATTATTATTATTATTATTATTATTATATTATGATAATATTATTATCGAGAATTTACAAACTAATGCTAATAACAATTCTAACGAACTCTACTAGTATAGTATTTAACCCTTATAACGAACCAACTACGGCTATAGCCGTAGAAAATAGCGCTTTTGCTTTCTTGATTGATTTCTAGTTTAAATTTTGTCAATAGCACCAACTGGTGTGCTTTGCAATCATCACAGCCAACAAATCAACTGCAATTCCCGAATTCCGCTGCACATCACCGTTCGTTTGGCAGCAAAGACCGAAATGATAGTCTTTTGACTAAACATGACACATTTTTGTGGTCAACTTCTTAATTAAAGACCTTACCCAAATATCAACATTCTATTTTTACAACAAACCTCAAGCTCTCTCCTTGGGATCTGCTATGAAAGTTTTCTCTCACATTTTCTACCAGCCACGCTTCAGCCCGTTTCTGAGAGCCAATCTCGTGTCTCAACTTTCCTCATTCGCGGCCGAAAATAATTCTGGGTAATTCCCCTACATTAACAGCATAGAACTCTCCTTCGGTTCATTTCATAGTTTTTCGATAAGTGTTGAGCCACCCGGTGCCACCAGCAAATTATTGCATCGATGATGAGTTCTTTTACCGGTCAAAACTAGCCCAAATTCCCTTGGTAGGCCCCGGAATCCACTTGCAGAACGGCAAGAGAGACACGTTCCATTTTGAGTCACCATGCTTACACTAGAGCGTGATTGGCATCTCCGTCAATATGAAACCGCCTCTCACTTCTGGTTTCCTTCAAAGGCTCGCCTTTACCCACATTCTAGGTTAATGATGCCAGTCTGGGGGCTTCTGCAGAGGAAAATGGCTCAGAAAACCACTCTAAAAGCCACAATCTTATCACATTGGAGCGATTCCACTCAATCGAAAAACAACAGCCACTCGCGTGCATCACTTGACAGTGAAGTCTTAGTTCCCAGTATTTCAAGACAGCAGATAATTTGGTAGTAACTCCATATATGGAGAAAATAAGTGTCCCAGACTATTAACTGCCCAAACTGTGTTCAATTAAATAGCACTCCCTTGGTACGCAAAGGCTTAATTGGTGCCTGCTTTCCATGAATGCCGTGCATTATGTATGAGGATTATCGTTCACGCTTTTTACTTTATTGTCTAAACTGCTACTTAAGATGGACCAATTAAATTAAGGCATATAATAAAAGTGTATCTCGGATAAAAACACAAATTATCTGTTAAATGTCTTTTCTAGGAAGCTACTTGAAACTTACAAAAGTATCGGAAAATCATGTAAGGAACAGCTAAAAACATGGGTGAAGCATTTTCAAAGATATTCTAGATTTAAATCTGAAACTCCCCGAATTAAGGTGAGCTGTAGTCTAGGATATATTTTGTTTCCCGAGAAAATTGCTGTGCTGGCTTTTGGAAATTTATTGTACTATTTCGAAGGGTGTCAGGCAATTTCTCATGCAATTGCCATTTCTTTGATGCTTACATTCTTTGGCTGAGCCGTAGCCAGACGAAAATTGTCATGGATGCAATGGGTACAAAAAAAAAACCTCATTTATTATTTTTCAATGTATTGCCTCTTACGTTGATCGGCGAAAGCTTGGATTTTAGTTTTTACTTTTAAACAGCAGTTTTAGGCCTCAATCGAACACTCTATACATATTTTAAAGCTTACGACTCTGTGAAACTACACAGACTGCTTATTTTTCGTAAGACACACACACAAGGAAAGACAAATATGACGTAAATTCAAAATTTGTACCGAGGCAAGTGCCCCGGTTCACCTTATACTAGCTACGGTTTTGCCGAGGGAAGGTGAGGGACCCAGCGTAAGCATGCTACCGTAGCTTTCTTTACGCTCAGTAAACCATCAGAAATGTCAATACATTGCTTTCCAAAGTACATAAGTAAAAAAAAAAAGTACATAAGAAAAACTGAAGTGATCAAATATTACACGAAAGGTGTTTCTCTCTGTATCTGGAGGACTAGGAATAAAGATCATACAAAACTTAATTATTTGCCGAAACGGCACCCCATCAGGGTTTGGATCTACCACAAAGCAACACCGAATCTTACAATCCATCTTTTACCAATTTCACCACTTGATGCAGGTGATAGTTTGGAGTGGAGATGCTTTGGAACTGTGTCGTTATGCACTGCCTAAGGACGCCCTATTCGATGTGATTGACACAAGCAATCTCAGTGACCATGTTGGATTATTAAATATCCTTCTGTGCTGTGTAAGAAGACTGAAAGAGTAAGTCTCTCCACTTATACATCCGCTATTTAACAACCACCATTACATAGTTTTATAAATAAGTGTTTCTCAGCATTATGTCAGGGTGCAATCAAACTCCAAAGTACATTGCATGGCTTAATTTATTTGTCACCTTGTTTCCAAACTTTAAAGGCACCATATTGCGTTGAATGGGTGAGTAGTGTGGAATGTTTTTCAGGCCTGGCCAGTCCCAGTTGATAACATCCACCATGCTATGGAGAGCGTCTGGTCTGTCGAGTCTACCAGAATATCTGGAATGTAGTCTTGGGATTCGACAGAGTTTGTACCCGACTGTATTTGGGCTTAAGTTGGCGGAAGACCTGAACCTTGGAAGAAGGTAAGTCCTTGACCCAACCGATATGCAAAGTTTGAAGGGTCGGACTCCCCTTAGAGGTACCATTCAGATTAATTAATTAGTTCCTCAAATGAAAAAAATTCTTACTGGTTGCTTCGCGTCGTCTTTCATTTTGTTTCTATCAGAGCTAAGAGTTGTGAGGGTCATCTAATCGCCACCCCTGTACTCCCTCCCCCCCCCCCCCCCCTCTCTGGTGACACAGGAACACAGCCGATGGGCATCTCCCCTGCTTACTGTTTGTTTGCTACATTTTTTAATCTTATCATATTGTATTTTGTGCTTGGATGCTTGGAAAACCGCTAGTGTACGCACATACATTGTCTATACGAAATGGCATTACATCTCTAAATTTCTTAATCGGATTTTATTTTTATTTTTATAGCGACATTTTGACCGTAAAGAGAAGTAGAAGAATCGAAGACCGACTTATTTGGGTGAAAACTGAGAAGGAGAGATCGCCAATTATCCTAGGTCAGCCAGTGTTTCTTGTTTGAAATTGTAATTAGATAGCTGAGTTAATCTTTTGTCTCACGATTGATTCACAAAGATATGGATCGCGACGTTTCGACCGCTATACTTCTGGACTTCATCAGGCGATGGTGTCGACTTGTTGCGTGTGAGAATAAGAAGCACCGTGGCTGGTCGTGATTGGTGCGTTTCGATCCTCGCTTAGGCTGTTGTTGATTGGAGGATTTCGATCCTTGTCGTTCAGACTAGAAATTGTTCCCTCAGCGGTCCGCTTTGGTACTGATCGGCTGTTGTGTTGTAGAAATTTCAATTCCACTGTCCAATTTCATCCTAACAACATTAACAGGGACAGTGGAATTGAAATTCCTGAAGCGTGGATGCCCACGATCAGACAACACAACAGCCGATCAGTACCAAAGCGGACCGCTGAGGGAACAATTTCTAGTCTGAACGACAACAGCCTAAGCGAGGATCGAAACGCACCAATCACGACCAGCCACGGTGCTTCTTATTCTCACACGCAACCAGTCGACACCATCGCCTGATGAAGACCAGCAGTATAGCGGTCGAAACGTCCCGATCCACATCTTTGTGACTCAATCGTGAGACAAAAGATTAACTCAGCTATCATTTGAAACCACGATGACGAACACCTTTCATAAAATTGTAATTAGCTTGAATTTGTTATCCGCAGCAATGTTTAATAATAACAACACATTTCTTCGTTTGTAGCCCGCTCCCCAGATATTCTTGATGCTTTGAAATCCATAGCATCTCGATGCTTTAGATTGCCTTCTGCTGAAAAAAGATCTCTGCAGCTGTGTGGTGTGACCCTCTCCTCCCCTGTAACGTTCTTCTTGACAGTTCTGCAAATGGTGGAGACTTTTCACGAATCTGGTTGGTTCAAATTCGTATTCAGTTGTTGCAACAGGGAAGTGTCTCAACTTATAGACTGTGGTCTCATATGCAGGCTTTGCATTTGTTCAAACGCAAAAAGTCAACTTCAATTCACATTGTTTCTCCGTAACAGCTTGTCGAATTAAGGCTTAGAGTCTAACGCATTATAATTTTCTTCAGTAAAAATCTATACCTTACAGTGAGTAATGGAAATAGTACTAGTACCTAAACAAACAGTGTTCTACAGGGTGTTGTACGGGTCAAGTCACATATAAGCTACAGACACGTTACATAGATGACCGTACAAATGGGATGCTTTCTCGTGTCAAGCAAAGTTACTACCAACATTTTGTTGACCGTTTTCTGCTAAGAAACGAGAAGATGGCTAAAAGAATGAATATGAATGATATACGAAATAAATCATATATGAACTGCGGAAATGAAATGAAATGAAATGAAGAAATGATCCTCGCAGTTGTGAACGCAATTTATGCAATTGTCTAAAGAAGCTTGAAAACAAATTCAGGACTTCTTGAAAGTCCTGAATTTTTTTCAGGCGTCTTTTGGCCGCAATTGCATAAATTGCATTCACAACTGCGAGGATTATTTCTTCATTTTAAAAGAATGAATAGTTAGAGTTGCTAACCTTTTAACCACCCAATCACTATTTAGGACGAATGAATTATATTATCTCTTAACCCTTTCTATTTTATTTATTCTCATTTAGCTGAACATGTCTTATCCTATGTGGAAGAGTCGCTGCCGACAGTCAGACTGTTTCAAAAGCGAGCTTGTGCCAAGATCTGTGCTCTTTCCTGGAATGTTCTCAAGTGCCTATCAGGACTATCTCAAGGTGACAAAAAAGGACAAAAAAATTACATACCAGCCGTAAATGTATTTTACCCTTCAGTGTACATTTTTGTAGTGAAAAGGGGGATGGCGGGCGGCTTGAAAACCTAGGATATAAAGTCAGGGGCTCCCTGATGGAGGTTTTGAAAAAAAACAATCAGTATTTCCGAGAGTTTCTCCCTCTCTCCCATAATCAATGATCTTTCTTCCCACAATTTAACGTCGTTATTTGAAGAAGTGGAGGATTGCTTTGGGCCCAGTAAAGTAAAATAAGTTTGTAGTAATTGATCTTATCATTTTCCTTAAATTCGCAGGCGTCATCTTGAAAGTTCAAGTTCAAGTAGCGTTTCCTAATTTTTCACGCAACACACCTGTTATGCAAGCAGTTCTGTTTGAGGATCCCACTGATGGTCGATTCCTTAAGGCATGGCCTGTGTTCCAGGTGAGGCGCATAAAAACATTGTCCTCTTGCACAATAAGTTACACTAGTTGGTGACAAGGCTGAAAAGTCTTCGATTGATACTGTAACATTGGTATCTCCCAACTAAGTCAATGTGTGAAACTATTCGGGAGTCGTTGGTCGGGGTTTGGTAGTCTCGTGCGGAGTTGCCTGGCTTGTCTTCGGTATAGATCTTCGATCGCAGGTACTTGGGAAAACGCTAGTTGCGTGGTTGTTTGTGCTTTACTAGTGGCCTGGGGCCGAGTATTTGCAGAGTGTTTGGTAATCTCTGGAATAGCCAACCGGCGTGAAGTCTTGTTCTTATTGAAACCGATCTTTAATTGTAGGGTTTTTTGTTTCCTAGTTGGAACAAAGGACATTCCATAAACCAGTTCATCTGTTGTACAATAACGTCCGGTACGATCTTGACAAAGACACTGCCAGCTTCCTGATGCTTGAATCAGACTGGGAATCTCTTCATGTTGATACAGTCCTGGTTTTAATAAGCTCCTCTGTAAGCTTCACTTCACAGCCTGTAGAATTGAAAAGTAGCCATAAAACAACAACGAAGAATGCGTACTGCCTCATGAATGAAGATAACGATACGAAAGACAGAAATACTCTAGCCGAGGATAATAATCTTCGATCAAAAAGGATGAAATCACACCTGGCAAGAAACCTTTCGTGTATCAGTGTGAGCTGTGTGAGTGACGTGAAACACAAAGGCCTGCAAAAGTACGACAGCTGTTATAAGCTAGAAATTCTTGGAAGCCAGCAGGATCTTGTTATGCATGACTCGGGACACATACACAGTAGTACGGACTGCTTATTCGCAACAGAGAAGAACACTGACTGCTTTTTTCAAAAAGGCATCGTTTCGCCATGTTTTCAGCTAAACGACGACACTAGCCTCGGAAGAAAAGTTGCTGGTGATGTGATTGATCCCAATGGTGGTCACACAGTTAATCACGCAGGTGGTAACACAACAGTGGCAACTGAACAGGTGGATGGTGTTACAGAGTCGTTTGGCTTGCTTAACGCGACTGGGTGATGCTGGAAAGTCCAAATAGTGATCATCTCGAGGTAAATAATCATCTCGATAAAAAAAAACGATAAATTAAAAAACGCACCTTTAAATGATATATACGCTTGTGATGACTTGAATGAAAACCACAAAATACAAATCTACGAGCAAAGAAGATAACTCATATCGCCTTTTTCATGGAGTGAAGAGAAAAACATGACAACAGAATTCCATGGCCCCTTTCGTCTGGAAGAATACCATGGGAACGCTCAAATTTACCTCCAACGGACTTCGCATTTCTTACTCCTACAGTGAGAGACGACAAGAAAATACACTTATGGGTGATAAACTACACATTGTTAGGGTTAGGGTTAGCGGTATGTGTCATTTTTAATCACGTAGATTCAGATAAAAAAAAAAAGAGGTGGACGAAGAAATTTATCATTGACTTGCTCTGTTATTTTCAGTTGTTGGCTCTTGAAGAACATTCATTGTGCTATAATGCAGACATTCGGATTCTGAAAACCTGCCCAATAGTGTCTCCCACATTGTCCCCCACGGTAAAATATTATCCCAAAGACATGCCAAGTAAGGTGGAAATCTCGTTTGATAACGAAAGGTAAGAAAATACTCCTTTGCTAGGGTAGCCTGGTTGGCACCCTTTGCGTTTGCAAAGAAAGATCTAAGACAGTGGCTTTCCGAGACTCTGTTTAAAATAAGATCGTCCAGTAGCTAGGATGATTAATCCTAACAGCTTGCAGGCGTCAATCACCTTATAGAGCGCTTTTCAATTGAGTGTCGTAAAACCAAAACCAAAGCAATTACTCTGACCAATCACAACAGAAGTAAGTAGTGCAATGAGCCAATCAGAATACGAAGAAATTACATGTAGTCGACGCAAAGGGCGGGAAAATACGCGCGGGCAAGTCGCGATTGGTTTTGGTTTTGCTTCTCATTGGTTGAGAAAGTGGCGCGAGTTTTCTTTGCCAATCAGAGTGGAGCAATGCAAAACCAAAGCAAAACCATAATTACTTTCGACACTCAATTGAAAACCGCTCTATGAACCTGTAATTACTTAATTCACCACTGATGATCAATACTACGTCTTTTCAGTCTTTTCATGAATTAACCAATAATCTCATGCAAGCTTATCATCAGGATCATATAAATTATTAAGAGTGCAGTTGCATCAATTCAGAGCTAACCGGCCTTGCAAGGTGACATCTCAGAGTATTGTTTGTGCTTCCTATAATAGTAGCAGAACACCAAAGAAGACGTGAAAGACATTAGGTCAACCTCTCAACAGCCATTATTTGCACCAGCACATTCTTCTTAATGAAACCTTGACAAAGATATCGGTAGAAGTCTTACGTCCTTTCACATTGTTCCCATTCGTTTTTAAGGTTGCCCCTGAAGCTATATTTTTCTAGTCCTGTGGATCAGAAGTTTTCAAAAGTTCAGATGTTATCACATAAACAGCGCTTAAGATGCCATTTTCCCAAGAGTGAGCTAGGCATTTGTGGACGAACTTGCATCAAAAGACCTCCTCTCGTGGACTTTTCAAGTCTTCCCAAATGGACTGGAATGGAAGATTTAAAGTAATTTTTCTTTGCCGTCTCTTCTTGTTCTTTTTAATTAAACTTTACTGATCAGATCAAAGGGAAATTACGGTAGGGTGGGGGGTGGTAGAGGGATACTGGGATACTGATTAAGCCTTATTAATCTAGCTACTCTGCAAAAGTCCTGTTAGAGGTTACCACACCCGGCTACATTATGGTGTAGCGCTTCATAGTGTGATGTTGGGGACACTGCTTTCAACTTTATAAAAAAAAAAAAAGAATTCTAGGTTCACCTGATCTGATATGAAAGCGTGACGTTGAAAAGAAAGTGTTGACGCAGCGTAGAGTTTCCCTCATTTAATGATTAACATTCGATTTCTGTTTCTTTTATGATTTCCGGCTTCTGATGTGCTGCCCTGGTGATGAAAGTAAAGAAGTGTCCTTGGGAGGAGAATCCTTCGTTGAGTTACAGAATGCTTTGCTTTGCATTATCGCGTCATTTGTGGAGTATCCGCAGGTATTGGTGACATCGTTTGGTAGCTTTTGATCATTACTGTATGATAACACTAAAAGCATGATGCGGTAATTTTCCTGCACCATCAACAAACGAGCTTATGATGCAACTGCGCTCTTGTAAGTTACGAAACATTTTATTTACTTCATTTGTTCTATCCTTTTGCAGACAAACAATTGTTTTAGCCTACACGAATCACTTGGCAGAAAGGCGGTCACACCCAGCTTGACTCTAGTCATACATGAAGTGTACTCTCATAAACAAGCTCCGCTGGCCAAGGTTCTGTTTTGTGACCACAGTGTTACGGCTTTTCCTTCACCAGACGCCAGAAATTCGACAACGGCTACTAAATACAGAGAAATCCTGATTGAAGTAATGGCAAACAAACAGGAGAGTCCTATGTTACACCTGACCAAACAGGTTATTGACATATTTTATTCCTCCGTCTCCCCCCTCCCCTCCCCCACCCCTTTTTGAGAGGTTTCCGGACGTCTTCGGGTTTTCTTCGGAAATTATGGACATCTTCGATTACTTACATGTACTGTGATTGTTTACTCTGCAGGGACAAGTTCTCTTAAAGAGACTCCTATATTCAAATGCCAAGCAAGTGATGCAAACTGAAAGACTTAAACCCGTGTGGATTGACTCATTCTTGCAACTGATATTCTAGGAAGCAGAAAGACAAAAAGCGAGTGTTGAGATAGACCACCGACACAGGAATGCTTTTATTGTTATACCGTCTCTTATTGTTTTAAGTCTTTTCAACGAAAATAACCAAGTTCCGTTCTCCAACTTTGAGTTGTCCTTTTTAGCTCTTGTTCCTTTACAAACATTATAAAAAAAAAAAGTCGTCAATGATTTGAATTTCTTAATTGAAGATATACATCCAACTTGAATCCCCTGAAGCTTTTTATTTCATGGACGCTCCAGGTTTAAAAGAACTTGGCCAGGGACCAAGAATAAAACTTTACACCAAATGACAACCATAATTTCCGAGGCCGACGGCAGTAGCAGCAAAGAAACTGTGTAAAATATATTCAAACAGTACTACTGTTTATTTTTAATAAAACATTTTATTGCAATTTTTTTTATTAAACAACTTTGTAATTATGATTTTCCGTTGTTTTCGGACACTAATCCTCGTCAAATGGGAAGCCACAGGTAACCCAAGTTCCTCGACGTCATTTCGTTGTGTCGTAATGATAAGTAGTGATATAACGGAGAGAAGGACGAGTGAACGGGATGTGAGGAGGGTCCTTCGTTTAGCCTTCCTATCTGTATGAACACAGTGAAACCAAAGGACGGAATAATCACACTGCTATACTGACATAGACAGAGGACATACATATGTATACAGTTGTGAAGGTTGCACGAGAAGGCAACCTGACCAAGAGAATAAGTGAGGGGGGACATCCCTCCAATGGAATAGCGACCAAAACAAACTAATAGGATGAGACTAGATGCGCACGAGAAAGGACAAAAACCATAACTATATTCGCAACGCCACAAGCACGATAAAAGGCGAAAAAAAAATGAAAACAAGGTAACAACAACACAAAATTAGTCTTTAGAGAGTGGTGCAGTGTTTCCTTAATAGGCCTTATCACGGTTTCAGACGCCATCTTTGCGGGTAGGTAAAGAGAATACAAATTACAGTGTTTGTATGCAGTTCCGTTGTCAAAAAAATGCGTGAAGCGCTCAGCAAATAATATATTGCTAATTAATAGTACTAGGCAAAGGGTTACACTGGCAAAATTTAAGGGATTTAGCCATACCACAAAAAATTCTCTGGCTTTTTGAATTTTTCCATACATTCGTCTGTAATGTTTTGCCGCGGGCTGAAAAATTCTCGGGAAAAATAACACACGTACATACATACATACATACATACATACATACATACATACATACATACATACATACATACATACATACATACATACATACATACATACATACATACATACATACATACATACATACATACATACATACATACATACATACATACATACATACATACATACATACATACATACATACATACATACATACATACATACATACATACATACATACATACATACATACATACATACATACATACATACATACATACATACATACATACATACATACATACATACATACATACATACATACATACATACATACATACATACATACATACATACATACATACATACATACATACATACATACATACATACATACATACATACATACATACATACATACATACATGTATGGAAAATTCAAAACCCCAGAGAACGTTTTCTGGCAAGGCTAAATCCCTTTTGTCAGTGAAACCCTTTGCCTATTACTATTAACTAGAAACATATTTTTTGCTAAGAAAGAGGCACTTCACGCAATTTTTTTGACAACGGAATTGCATAAAACACTGTGAATTGTGTTCCATTTGCCTACCCGCCAAGATAGCGTCTGAAACCGTGATAAGGCCTATTGGATGAGTGTACTGCCAAGTTTATTATAACTAACTACAGCAACTGCTGCGAATCAAAAGCCAGAGTCTTATCTTTGTTTTAACACTTGCTTTACGTCCTTGTGATATTGCAAGTTACCATATAGATGTAGAGTCAGGCCCCTCAGTCGAGCGTCCTACAGTCCTCAGGGAGGACATCTTTGGTCTATATACGTGATAATTGTCATCACTTGATAAAGGGACCGCGATGGCGTTTATCAGTGAATAGCTACAGTTTCGATTTTATTCCGGCAGCTTTCCGTTCATTAAAGTTAACTTGACTAAGTGAAGTGAAGTGAAGAAGTGGAAGTGAAGTTAAACTAAATTAGACAGGAACATAAAAAAAGAAACCCAGACAACACGAATAGTAACGACACTGTTTGATTATTTTATTCCATGTAAACAGTTTAGTTTTAGTCATTTCCACGAAATAGTTCTCTTTTCATAGTTAAACAAATAACCCATTGTCCAAAATAATAAGTTTTTTGCTTCACATCAATATTTGACTACCATTTGTTCAAAGGTGAAGACAAAATAATTTCAGAGAAACAGTTCTTCTAAATTAACTGACGATTGTTGCCTGATAGTCGCCAATAAGAAACATTGCTACTATCCAACAGAAGTATGTCATAAATAAAATTCTTTGGTCAGAGAAACCCACTAATTAAATAGCGTAAGCCCTTCACTCATCACACTGACTGTCAAGCGTATTAATTTTCGATATTAAACTGTTACGCTGCAAGAAGCTGTTGCAGTATTATCTGAATTCTTGAACTTTCATAAAGTTAATTTACTACATTAGAGACTCCCAATGGCTATGACCTTAATAATCAGACAGTTGCATCTTCACAAGATGACAAACTAGCCAAAACAGTACAGAGATTATCTTTGATGCTTCATATGAAAAGGTACAGTAAGAAGCCATATTGTTTTATGACTGAAATATCCCGACTTGGAAACATTCCCCCACCTTGTTTTCATGATTCATGAATAATTAGGGTTAGAAGACAAAGGAATTTCATTTTGACCTGTAACATAATTATACTGTACATACTTGTACATGTAATGAATGTATGGGGCTGAGCAGAACTTCGCAGACTTTTCTTACCACTCAGGGAAAGTGGACTCAGAAAAACTCTTGGGCAAGACAACTACCAGCTCCACCCCAGCAGCTCTTCCTATATGTACACCATAGACAGTTTTCATGTGTGCGACTTACATGTAACTGTTGATGAAGATGACATAAAATGTGGCTGAGCTGAAATAGAAGCCTTGTGTGACAAGCTTCAATAGCAACTGAGTGGAACTGTGTAACAGTAATAACAGCTCTGAGGAGTATTAGAAATGTAACACGCTACAATAACGGCTGTGAGTAAACTATAGCTGTAGCACTGACAGTGAGACAGGATAAAAAACCAAAGTGAAGGGCATAATGCAGCTGTAAGATGGGAGATCGTGATCAACCATCGTTTCCCTCTTATCTTGTTTCCTTCATGCTCATACATTGTGATAATGAATGTGATTATTCGTAACATGGTTTTCAGTAGTAACGCGTTTTGTGTGTAGTGGCAGTTCATGTTTCCTTCTGTTGGCCTCATATTTCGCCTGCAGGAAAAAAGCAGTGGTTAGAGAACCCTACATGACATCAGCAAAGGGTGATTTACGTTAAAACTGCTGCAGAGGGGTAATGAGCCACTTGCACTGTAAGCTGGTCCAGTGATACAAATTACTAAGCAACAGGGTTCAGATACCCATCAGGATTACTAGGAATCCGCTGATTGTTCAATAACCACGATTCAGTTTTCACTAAATTTGAGGAAAACAAAACAAATACTGGTACTAAAACAACTGAAATAAAAATGCCTTAAATACTACTACTTTGCTTACAGCAGATAAATAAACTTCACCATAAGTGTTTCCCATGATGAAGAATATGAAACTTTGTAACTGGACCCAATAATAGCAAAAATAACTCCTAGAAGTCCATCTTAGATTAGGAGCATCAGTCTTCAGAATGATCTTTTTACCAACAGACCAGCAGGAGGGGCAGTTGTACCTTCACGCTCCCCCTCACAACTACACCTCCCGTAGGGCACCGGTCATTATTTATTGGGGGGTGGGGGAAGGCCTCCTAGTTTAGAGTAAGTGTGCGTCAAAAATTTCGGCCCACCCCATCTTTTCAGCTAAAAATTATGGTCATACACTAAACTGGAGCCACAAAAAATGTGACCCTCCCCATCCGATAATATGTGCATTAGAATGTCAAATGTCGCTTTGAAAGCCGTTTTGGGCACGCCATGTCCCACTTCAAACTAATGCAAGAATTTAGCA
>JAEMWC010000852.1:142500-157500 GCA_016490735.1 Pachyseris speciosa | reverse complement strand
ACACGGCCCCACAAGCTTGCTGCTTTCAATTGTAACCGTGTATAAATAAAGTTTCTTTACCTTTTTTTTAATTATCACACGAAGACACGAGTGAAGAGGAAGAAAACGACGACGAAGAGGAGGAAGAGAACGGCGAAAATGAAGAAGAGAACGTCGAAGACGAAGACAAAGGGGAAGAAGACGGTTCAATATTTCAATTATTTGTACGAGAAAGACAACTTCTCATGAAACCTGTTACCATTGAAGTGCTGTTTTTTATCCGGAATTTCGAGGGCCACAAGTATGTCAGTCATAGACTGTTAAGTGTCACCCTCGTTAAGCAAAAGTTGATTTATTATATTCATTGTCAGGAGCCGGTAGAGCACCGGACTACTGTGCGGGAGGTCACGGGTTCAATAGCCTGGGACCAAGCAGTGGGGTTAAGGAGCGAAAAGTTTGGGATCACCGTTCGTATTCTGGGCATTTTCTTCTAAACCATCTTTAATTATTTCGCCTCGTCGAAGGTGTTATGCCGAGATACGCCAGTCGGGGATTGGAGCACAGTGGATCGCTTTACTTGTGTATCCAGGCTCCGCCGCCCCTTCCCCTCCGCCAGTCCGCCGCCCCGCTTTTTTCACTACGTTCCTTCTTTTCGCTCCTTAACCCCATTGCGGAGCCTGGTCCCAGGCTACGGGTTCAAACACCGGGCGGACAAACACTCAGGGGAAGCATAAACAGAAAACACCTTTATTTATTCAGGGAAATCCCGTCAGAGTGAAAGCTGACTGGTGTGGTTACGTGTCAGGAGGAAGTGGTCAGTAGGAGAAGGACAGTAAGAAACAGAACTGTGTAAAATACATTACATTAAATATTCTTGTAAATTCTTTAGATTTAATAGTAGGATTAACTTTATTACTTAATTTTACTTAAAATATTCTTGCAATTGATCTCTATTATCTGTTAAAGTTACGTTGTTAATAGCAATTGCAATTATTTAAGCTTATCTTCAGTTAAATGCTATTTAGGATTAAATTTAGTGCTAGATTCCCCTTCGTAGTTTTAGGATTTAGGATTTAGATTATTTAGGAGTTTTTATGTTTATTAAATGTACTTATTTAACGGTTATTTTTGCCTAGAGTTATTGTGTTCGTGGGAAGGAGTGTGTTTGTGCCTTTTCTTAGGACCCAAGGAGCCCTGCACGTTTTCTAGGTCACATGTCTGAAAACTAAATTATTAAAGATATAAGAGATATAAATATAACAAACAGTAATACTATAACCTCTAAATTTAGTATGAATAAAATAAGCAAATAAGAGGGCAGAGAATTACATCGTCACATAAGAAGGATCTGAATGTAAAAATTCATTATCAATGAAGGCTCCATTGTAAAAGAAGGCTCTCTTGGCGGCTTCCATATATACACGATAAGAATTAAAGCTAAAAAGCTTGTGGGGTTGTGTCCTATAATGTTTGAGGGCCACTAAGGCCACGAACACACGGACTAAAGCCCTATTTACACTGCACAAAAAAATGGATCTGGACCCAAAAAAATGTTGGTACGGACCAATGTTTTTAACCGTTTACACAGCACTTTCGAAGAGCAAAAGGGGTCCGGACTTGTTTGTTTTTTTTTTTTTTTTTTTCGGTTTTGGGGCCATAGGGGCCTATGGTCCCAAAACGAGAAAAAAGCGAGTCCGATCCATTTCATGCAAACATAGTACGGAAAGGTTTACAAGGCAAAAATATCTGGTCCGTACGAACTTTTTTTTGAGTCCGGACCATTTTTTTCTTTAGTGTAAATGGGGCTTAAAACAGGAGTTCAACTTGACTCAACCGAACATACACAATACCACACACTAGGTCACATGATGCCCGATTTCCCGCTCAAGGGAAGTCCCGGATGTATGCATGAACATTACACTCTTCACCCTGTTCCTACACAGATAACGCAACAACTACAAAGTCAATGTCACAGTTACAGTAGCTAGTGACAATGTCACCCAGTCTTTTGGGGGTCGGGTCACTCTCCCCGATCTCCTTGGCCCAAGTTCTGCCTGAGCTGGACTCTGATCCTTGACTGGACTAAGGCATGACTCCACTGCTGGATCAGATGTAGCCCCTTCTCCAGAGGTCTGCTCAGAGGGTACACTGCTCACTACCGGATCTGCGGGGCCTGGTTCGTCTTGCTCGATAACTGGATTACCATGCTGAATGTTTTGTTTGTATTCTACACCATCTGGTGACTTCAACTGAACTTGATCCCCATGACGTGCCATCACTTGGTAGGGATCTTTCTCATAACTTGGCGAAAGCTTATTGTCCTTCCTTGCTTCTAGCAGCACAAGATCTCCTTCCTGAAGGTGCTTTTCAGCCACCCGGTTTCTCTTGTCTACATAATCTGCACCCCACTGCAGCTGTTTGTGTTCTGCATCTCGATCCTTCACCTGTCGCGTAGTAGGTCTGCTCATCAGACTCATCAAATTCGGTTAGCTCGGGCAACTTAGTTGACATTTTACGCCCATAGAACATGTTACGGGACATATTTTAGAGACCACGCACACAGTTGGATTTTGTAGTAAACGGCTTTATTCTGGAGGTGAGCGGCTAGCTTCTCAGGAAGAAGTTTTACAGCGTCAGTGTCGAGAGTGAAAACACACCACCATGTACCCGAGCTGGCTATGTGAACAACTCACCAGCGTAGTAGGTCTGGTCAAAACCAAGCGCGTTCAGCGTATTGCAAGGAGTGCTATTTATGCCAAACGTTTAAGTTAATTAATTTTTACCTAAGATAAATATTATTGTTATGCGAAAACAAGGTGTCTTCAGCTGCCACGAGTCGGAAAAGTAAAAGAATATGAAATTAGTTAGGGTTTCTTTGTTCGTGCAAAATTTGCAAAACTGAAGATATTTAGAAGACCGAATTCCGATATGAGAATTCGAAACGCTAGTTAAAAAGTCCATATGTTTTGCCAAGATTCTGTCGAAACGGGTTTCAGTTTAAAGTTCGAAAGAAGAGTAAAATTCAACTTAAAAGGTTGGGTTGGCAACAGTGATGCTTCGAGGTGTTAAAACTACATGAGCGAACTCAGTTTTAATGAGGTTCGTAAAACTAATCATTATGCGAATCTCGGCTTTACGTGTGAATGGGCATGAGCCTTAAACAAACCTTCATTAAGCTATGATTGTTTCGTTTACCAATTTTCAGCTGAAAACACCTTCTAGCGGGAGGTTTTTCCAATAAGCTAAAATAACCAAGGAAACCATATATTCCTTAATTCACAAGACTGCTTCAAAAATTCTAATTCTTATGTTGTCCAAACTGAACATGTATTTTGTTCGAAAATAAACATTTGTTTTAGAATTTCATCAAAGAAACCAAAATATAGGTTTACAAACAGTTCTGCTGGATTCCTACCAGTCGAAGTATGTGGAGTGGAACGATAGGCTAGGAGGTACTTGTTCAGCCCAGATCTCCAATCTTTCTTCTCTGCTTGGGCTGCCCTCGTGGCCTTCAACAGTGAATGGTTTTGTCTTTCAACTTCCCCATTTGCTCTTGGCCACAATGGTGTGGTCAGTCTATGTTTGATGCCCATTTCATTTAGGTACTTTTCCATCTCCGCGGACACCAGGTTAGCTCCATTGTCAGTCCTCAAGGTACAGGGAACTCCATATCCGGCAAACTGCTTGTCTAGACATTTGATAATCACCTGAGACGTAGTAGAGTGAATCACATCAACCTCCACCCAGAAGGTGAAATAGTCCACTAAGACTAACAAGTGTTCTCCTGCAGTGATGGTAGGGGCCCAAGTAAATCGAATGCCAAATCTTGCCATGTTTTCTCTGGCAGCTGTGTCGTTTTCACAGGTCGAGTTACAGTCTCTTTTGTGACAACTTGACACCCGTAACACGCTCGGCACTTCTGCTCTGCATCCTTGTCTACACCTGGCCACCACACTTTAGACCTGAGCCTCTCCTTTATTTTCACAATTCCTTGATGGCCCTCGTGTGCCAGATCAAGGACTCTCTGTCTCAATACTTTCGGAACAAGAAATTCTGCGAGAATTAGAAGCGGCCTTTTTGACCATCCGAGCCGGATTAATGCACAGGATAAGTTCAAGTTGATCGTAATTCAATTTGGCATGACAGTCAACGCCTCACTCCGAATGATGAAGAATTTAAAATTCGATCAGGCGTTCAAAGAAGGTTTTAGAGGCCTAGTGGGTTGGTGCGCTCTTTTCGTACTGTAAGATAGCTTAGGGTCGGTGGTTCAAACCACACCAGAGTGGAGTTTTTTTTTTCTTTGATCTTATTTTTTTTCTATTCCTTTTCACTTGTTTTTCTTTTTTTCTTTTGTCAACGCTTAAGCTGTCAACCTATTTTGCAATTTAACACGGAAAAGTAGTCAACCGATTCTATGGATATTCGCTACGCGAGAAACCAAGGCCAGCTGAAGCTTGACAAAACACTGGCACTTCGATTTGTTTGACAATTTCAAAGAAAGCGAAGAATTTGGTATAAATCTGCGTCTTCGATCCGTTGACCAGTTTCTCGACGATACTACTAATGTATGTTCAAACAACGCCACGCAAAAGATCTGTGTTGGTTGATTTCACTTCCGGTAGTACTTCCGGTATTGCACCATCACTCTGAACTCGGTCAATATTTGTTTATCTTCAAAACCGGGTCAAAAGGAACGCTCAAATAAATTCATTTCCTATAATTCTGACTAAACATTTCTTTTTGAAAGGATTTCGCCATTTCCGACTCTGACCCCTGTATTTTATGGCCACCAAAATCTACAAGTTCAGTTTAAAAACATTTACGGTCTTCCGAATAGCCTTCGTTAAGTCATCGGTGTTGTGAAATACTGCTCAAAATAAACGCTTTCAAATAAATTCCTTTCCTACTGGATGTACATTGGAGTAATTCTATTCTGACAAAACATTTCTTTCCTCTGTAACCCTTGAGCATTGAAAGGCTTTTAAAGAGACGATGCGTGACCGACCTAATGACTTTATTTACTAGAAAATTCTCTAGTAACCGCAAGAAATGTCTCCTTAACGCAATCGTATAAGGGACCGAGATTGGGATCTGAAGGTCGCGAGTTCAAGTCGCGGCGCCGCCATTAGAAAATTAATTTCTTTACTTATGTCATTGTTTCTTCCTCTGGCCGAGAGGGGCACGGGCCTCTCGGCGGACACCACGACAAAAAAAACTAAAACAAGAAATTCTGCGAGAATTAGAAGCGGCCTTTTTGACCATCCGAGCCGGATTAATGCACAGGATAAGTTCAAGTTGATCTTAATTCAATTTTTGTCACCTTTCAGTTGGCATGACAGTCAATTCGTCATTCTGAATGATAAAGAATTTAAAATTCGATTCTGCGTTAAGAGAAGGTTTTAGTGGCCTAGTGGGTTAATGTGCTCGTTGCATACTGTCATGGTAGCGTAGGGTGGATGGTTCAAGTCTCAACAGACTGAAAATTTTTTTTATCTCTTTTTTTTTCCATTCCTTTTCACTTGTTTTTCTTTTTTCTTTTGTCAACGCTTAAGCTGTGAACCTATTTTGCAATTTAACACGGAAAAGTACTCAACCGATTCTATGGATATTCGCTACGCGCGAAACCAAGGCCAGCTGAAGCTTCACAAAACACTGGCACTTCGATTTGTTTGACAATTTCAAAGAAAGCGAACAATTTGCTATAAATCTGAGTCTTCGATCCGTTGACCGGTTTCTCGACGATAACTGATAACTCAATACCACTAAGGTATGTTCAAACAACGCCACGCAAAAGAGCTGTGTTGGTTGATTTCACTTCCGGTATTGCACCATCACTAACTCGGTCAATATTTGTTTATCTTCAAAACCGGGTCACGAACAATCTCGTTACATGTAAAGTAAATTCAGTGAAAGTTATGGACTTTCTTTAAGATTTCATAGGCCTTATAAATTATTTTAAACGTTGTTACAATTTATCATTCCGGAAAAGAAACACAAATGCCCAAAAAAGATTTTTTTTTAAAACAAATGAATTGTGAAACGAAAATAACCATAGACAGGACACAGTTTCAAAACTATAATATCTGTCCAATCAGAAGTGCCCGTTCCCACGAGTGAAACAGACAAGAAACATAACTTTTAATACACGCAATATCGGGAAAGCAAGCGTTATGCTACTCTGGGTGCCTTTTAGTCAATTAAAAGTTTATACTCTTTACATTATTACGCAAAGTTTAGATACAACGACGCGAGCATCGAGAAAATAATTATAATCACGCAAAATAAAACCTGTACACCCTTCTGACCTTTATTCCATACCCAATCATCTGTTGTTCTGAAATACTGTTCAAAACAAACGCTTTCAAATAAATATCCTTTGTTATGGGATGTACACTGGGGTAATTCAATTCTGAGAAAACATTTCTTTTCTCTGTAACCGGATTTTAAAGAGACGATGCGTGACCGACCTAATGACTTTATTTACTACAAAATTCCTTACTCGCCGCAACAGATGTCTCATTAGCGCAATCGGATAAGGGGCCGAGGTAAGAATTTGATGGTCGCGAGTTCTAAAACCGGATCCGGTATAATTAAGCGGCCGTCGCTTAGCGACGAGCCGCTTCTAGTAATACCCTTTTTTTTTTTTTTTTTTTTTTTGTAGTTTTTTTTGTCGTGGTGTCCGTCGAGAGGCCCGTGCCCCTCTCGGCCAGAGGAAGAAACAATGACATAAGTAAAGAAATAATTTAATTATACCGGATCCGGTTTTAGAACTCGCGACCATCAAATTCTTACGTCGGCCCCTTATCCGATTGCGCTAATGAGACATCTGTTGCGGCGAGCAAAGAATTTTGTAGTAAATAAAGTCATTAGGTCGGTCACGCATCGTCTCTTTAAAATCCGGTTACAGAGAAAAGAAATGTTTTCTCAGAATTGAATTACCCCAGTGTACATCCCATAACAAAGGATATTTATTTGAAAGCGTTTGTTTTGAGCAGTATTTCAGAACAACAGATGATTGGGTATGGAATAAAGGTCAGAAGGGTGTACAGGTTTTATTTTGCGTGATTATAATTATTTTCTCGATGCTCGCGTCGTTGTATCTAAACTTTGCGTAATAATGTAAAGAGTATAAACTTTTAATTGACTAAAAGGCACCCAGAGTAGCATAACGCTTGCTTTCCCGATATTGCGTGTATTAAAAGTTATGTTTCTTGTCTGTTTCACTCGTGGGAACGGGCACTTCTGATTGGACAGATATTATAGTTTTGAAACTGTGTCCTGTCTATGGTTATTTTCGTTTCACAATTCATTTGTTTTAAAAAAAATCTTTTTTGGGCATTTGTGTTTCTTTTCTGGAATGATAAATTGTAACAACGTTTAAAATAATTTATAAGGCCTATGAAATCTTAAAGAAAGTCCATAACTTTCACTGAATTTACTTTACATGTAACGAGATTGTTCGTGACCCGGTTTTGAAGATAAACAAATATTGACCGAGTTAGTGATGGTGAAATACCGGAAGTGAAATCAACCAACACAGCTCTTTTGCGTGGCGTTGTTTGAACATACCTTAGTGGTATTGAGTTATCAGTTATCGTCGAGAAACCGGTCAACGGATCGAAGACTCAGATTTATAGCAAATTGTTCGCTTTCTTTGAAATTGTCAAACAAATCGAAGTGCCAGTGTTTTGTGAAGCTTCAGCTGGCCTTGGTTTCGCGCGTAGCGAATATCCATAGAATCGCTTCACTACTTTTCCGTGTTAAATTGCAAAATAGGTTTACAGCTTAAGCGTTGACAAAAGAAAAAAGAAAAACAAGTGAAAAGGAATGGAAAAAAAAAGAGATAAAAAAAATTTTCAGTCTGTTGAGACTTGAACCATCCACCCTACGCTACCATGACAGTATGCAACGAGCACATTAACCCACTAGGCCACTAAAACCTTCTCTTAACGCAGAATCGAATTTTAAATTCTTTATCATTCAGAATGACGAATTGACTGTCATGCCAACTGAAAGGTGACAAAAATTGAATTAAGATCAACTTGAACTTATCCTGTGCATTAATCCGGCTCGGATGGTCAAAAAGGCCGCTTCTAATTCTCGTTTTTTTTTTTTTTTGTAGTTTTTTTTGTCGTGGTGTCCGTCGAGAGGCCCGTGCCCTCTCGGCCAGAGGAAGAAACAATGACATAAGTAAAGAAATAATTTAATTATACCGGATCCGGTTTTAGCACTCGCGACCATCCAATTCTTACCTCGGCCCCTTATCCGATTGCGCTAATGAGACATCTGTTGCGGCGAGTAAGGAATTTTGTAGTAAATAAAGTCATTAGGTCGGTCACGCATCGTCTCTTTAAAATCCGTTTCAATGCCCAACGGTTACAGAGAAAAGAAAAGTTTTCTCAGAATTGAATTACCCCAGTGTACATCCCATAACAAAGGATATTTATTTGAAAGCGTTTGTTTTGAGCAGTATTTCAGAACAACAGATGATTGGGTGTGGAATAAAGGTCAGAAGGGTGTACAGGTTTTATTTTGCGTGATTATAATTATTTTCTCGATGCTCGCGTCGTTGTATCTAAACTTTGCGTAATAATGTAAAGAGTATAAACTTTTAATTGACTAAAAGGCACCCAGAGTAGCATAACGCTTGCTTTCCCGATATTGCGTGTATTAAAAGTTATGTTTCTTGTCTGTTTCCCTCGTGGGAACGGGCACTTCTGATTGGACAGATATTATAGTTTTGAAACTGTGTCCTGTCTATGGTTATTTTCGTTTCACAATTCATTTGTTTTAAAAAAAATCTTTTTTTGGGCATTTGTGTTTCTTTTCCGGAATGATAAATTGTAACAACGTTTAAAATAATTTATAAGGCCTATGAAATCTTAAAGAAAGTCCATAACTTTCACTGAAGTTACTTTACATGTAACGAGATTGTTCGTGACCCGGTTTTGAAGATAAACAAATATTGACCGAGTTAGTGATGGTGAAATACCGGAAGTGAAATCAACCAACACAGCTCTTTTGCGTGGCGTTGTTTGAACATACCTTAGTGGTATTGAGTTATCAGTTATCGTCGAGAAACCGGTCAACGGATCGAAGACTCAGATTTATAGCAAATTGTTCGCTTTCTTTGAAATTGTCAAACAAATCGAAGTGCCAGTGTTTTGTGAAGCTTCAGCTGGCCTTGGTTTCGCGCGTAGCGAATATCCATAGAATCGCTTCACTACTTTTCCGTGTTAAATTGCAAAATAGGTTTACAGCTTAAGCGTTGACAAAAGAAAAAAGAAAAACAAGTGAAAAGGAATGGAAAAAAAAAAAGAGATAAAAGAAAAAAAAATTTTCACTCTGTTGAGACTTGAACCACCCACCTTACGCTGCCATGACAGTATGCAATGAGCACATTAACCCACTAGGCCACTAAAACCTTCTCTTAACGTAGATTCGAATTTTAAATTCTTCATCATTCAGAATGACGAATTGACTGTCATGCCAACTGAGAGGTGACAAAAATTGAATTACGATCAACTTGAACTTATCCTGTGCATTAATCCGGCTCGGATGGTCAAAAAGGCCGCTTCTAATTCTCGCAGAATTTCTTGTTGAATTATTTCTTTACTTATGTCATTGTTTCTTCCTCTGGCCGAGAGGGGCACGGGCCTCTCGACGGACACCACGACAAAAAAACTACAAAAAAAACTACAAAAAAAAAAAAAAAACAAGAAATTCTGCGAGAATTAGAAGCGGCCTTTTTGACCATCCGAGCCGGATTAATGCACAGGATAAGTTCAAGTTGGTCGTAATTCAATTTTTGTCACCTTTCAGTTGGCATGACAGTCAATTCGTCACTCCGAATGATCAACAATTTAAAATTGAAACTTTCGTTAAGGGAGGTTTTGGTGGCCTAGTGGGTTAGTGCGCTCATTTCGTACTCGTATGGCAGCTTAGGGTTGGTGGTTCAAGACCAATGCAAAGTCAAGTGTCTTTTTCTTTGATCTCTTTTTTTTTCTATTCCTTTTCACTTGTTTTTCTTTTTTCTTTTCTCAACGCTTAAGCTGTAATGCACATGTCATCGGCTTCCCCGTGGGGTCGACCCCCGGGCCTACCAGGGAGATATGTGGGGGAATACAAGGTGATGGATGGGATTCTTTGCCCGACGGAAGGGGAAAATCTTGACATTGTTTTACGATCAAGGATTAGGGGTGGGGGAATTCGCAAGTTTGAAAAGGATGTCACGGGGATTTTAAGGTGAGAGACACCTCACCCAGGGGACTTTGTCTTGAGAGATTCTCCGACCCCTCGGGGAAATTCCTCTAGTTTGCTTGACTGATTTTACAATCCCCCTGGTTGGCCCGGGGGTCGACCCCACGGGGAAGCCGATGACATGTGCATAAACCTATTTTGCAATTTAACACGGAAAAGTACTCAACCGATTCTATGGATATTCGCTACGCGAGAAACCAATGCCAGCTGAAGCTTAACAAAACACTGCCACTTCGATTTGTTTGACAATTTCAAAGAAAGCGAACAATTTGCTATAAATCTGAGTCTTCGATCCATTGACCGGTTTCTCGACGATAACTGATATCTCAATACCACTAAGGTATGTTCAAACAACGCCACGCAAAAGAGCTGTGTTGGTTGATTTCACTTCCGGTATTGTATCATCACTAGTACTTCCGGTATTGCACCATCACTAACTCGGTCAATATTTGTTTATCTTCAAAACCGGGTCACGAACAATCTCGTTACATGTAAAGTAAATTCACTGAAAGTTATGGACTTTCTTCAAAGTTTCATAGGCCTTATGAATTATTTTAAACGTTGTTACAATTTCTGGAAAAGAAACACAAATATCAAAAGATTTTGTTTTAAACAACGGCATTGTGAAACGAAAATAAACATAGGCCTTACACTGTTTCGAAACTATAAATATCTGTCCAATCAGAAGTACCCGTTCCCACGAGTGAAATAGGTAAAAAACATATCTTGCACGCAATATCGTGAAAGCAAGCGTAATGCTCCTCTCGGTGAATTTAAGTCAATTAAAGTTTATACTCTTTGCATTATTACGCGAAATTTAGATTCAACGACGCGAGCATCGAGAAATTAATTATAATCACTCAAAATATAACCTGTACAGCCTTGTTACCTTTATTCCATAGCCTCATTGCTGAAGTTTAGCCGTCATTTTTAACTCCATTTCGTTGAATTTTTTTCCAACGAGTACTTTACATTATAAAATAACTGAAGGCAGGGGAGCTCTGAACGAAACCTCACCACGCGAAGGCCAGAAATCTTTTTGTTTGTCTACCTGTAATAAATTGCCTTTTAGTCAATTAAAGTTTACACTCTATATTATTACGCGAAGTTTAGATACAACGATGCGAGCATCGAGAAAATAATCATGATCACTCAAAATATAACCTGTAAAGCCTTCTTACCTTTATTCAATAGCCGCCTTGTGCCTTCTAGCCGTTTTGAACGCCATTTGGTCGATTTTGTTTCCTACGAGTACTGTACATTATAAAATAACTGAGGGCAGGGCGGCTCCGAACCAACCCTCACCACGCGAACGCCAATAAATTCCAAACAAATCGACCTATCTCCCTCAAATTGCCACCAGGGAGACCGAAGATTATATGCCTACCCGTCCGATGAGCGCCAGTTTCCAAATTCGGTTGCATGCGCTCTATTTGCCCGGTAACCCAACGGCCGTACTACGCGATTCAAAACTCTGAGAGGTCAATCAGACTGCCGGAACTTTAGCCTACGAGGCAAAGCTACAAAATTTTTAAAGTGTCGAGAATATGGCATTTCATACTATGCCCAAGCTCGCAAAAGCTACCTTTCTTTTCATAATCGCTTGACAATTCTCAAACAAAATATAATATCATTGTTATATCATTGTTTCTTCCTCTGGCCGAGAGGGGCACGGGCCTCTCGACGGACACCACGACAAAAAAAACTACAAAAAAAAAAAAAAAAAAAAAAAAAAAAGGGTAATGCAAGAAGCGGCTCGTCGCTAAGCGACGGCCGCTTAAAAAAAAAAACGGGTAATTTAAGAAGCGGCTCGTCGCTAAGCGACGGCCGCTTAATAACGATTCTCGTACCACGCAAGATGACATGACCAATAAAGGTCAGTTCAAATTAAATATGTGACTGATCATCGCAGTTATGAACACTACTTAAGCAGTAGTGAAAATAAAGCCTGAAAAAAATTCAGGCTTGTACGGGATTCGAACCCACGACCTCTGCGATGCAGCACCCTACCAACTGAGCTAACAAGCCATCTGGGAGCTGGTCGTTTTGTTGGTTCGTAATATACCCGTGAGTGGTCAGTTCGTTAAGCACACACACATATGGCTTTGCGGCCCTCTCCCAGCTTCCACTAACAAGGCAACTGCGCACCGCTTGCAACTCCTCATCCTCTGCGGAGGCACTCTGAATTTCCTGAATCTTAAGCGCTACAGGCCCACGGCGTTTATGGCAACCATCCGAACATGCTTGTTATCATAGCGGTATTTCTCTGATGCAGGAATCTTTGTCAAACCTGATAGGGCATCTACAATGTTGTCTCGAGAGGCGAAACAGCATCCTTCTCTTGGACCAAAACCGCTCCTAGGCCCAGAGGACTCGCATCAGCAATCACTCGTGTGTGTGCTTCTTTGTCGAAATATGCAAGAACAGCTGCACTGGCTAACTGCTGTTTTAGTTCCTGAAACGATTTTTCCTGTTCACTGCTCCATACGAAAGGGACTCCCAGCCTAGAGATTGCTCTGAGGGGCTCTGCAAGGGTTGCAAAGTTGGGGATGAAACGATCACTAAATCCTACCACCTTCAGGAAGCTTCTAACTTCTGTCGGCGTGGTAGGGCGACTTGCCTCAAGCACAGCACGGACCTTCTCGTCTGTCGGACCAATGCCGTATTTCGACAATAGCAGCCCCATGAAGATCACCTTATCCATGCGAAATTCACATTTCTCGGAGTTGAGGGTAAGATTCTTCTCATCTAATCTCTGAAACACTTTGTGAAGACTCTGGTCATGCTCTTCAATATTCTCTCCATGCACTATCAAATCATCTGCGATATTCTGGACCCCATCGATATCTGACACTTGTGTTATTATCTGCTGATACTTCTCGGTGGAGGAGTTGACTCCAAACTCAATCTCTTGTATCGAAACAAGCCATCGTGCGTGCCAAATGTCGTGGTAATGTCTCGGGATTCCTCATCTAACTAAATCTGGTGAAAAGCCCAGACGAAGATCTAGCTCTGAAAACACTGAGCTGCCATTGAGGTTTTCCAGCACTTCGTCAACAGTTGGCATTGGTATCCTCTCACGTACAATAGCTTTGTTTGCTTTACGCCATGTCCACACACAGTCTGATATCTCCTGATGACTTTGGCGCAACCACCACAGGACTTATCCATGAAGTCGGCCCGTCTACCCGCTCAACAATAACTTTACTAATCTCTCCAGTCATATCCAATACTGTCGACATGATACGAGTGGAAAAATACGTTTTACAACTCGTACGAGTCGACAACTTGTGTCGACTCGACAGACAGAGTTGTCGAGTGGAAAATGCATCTCATTAGTTCATCCAAGGCTCCGCTTCGAACAGTTGTCGAGTTGTACGAGTCGTACGAGTGGACAAAATTATTGTCGACTCGACAAAATAACTTGTCGAGTGGAAAAATGCATCTCATTAGCAGAAAGATTAACATGGCGGAAAATCGAAACAAGCACGCTACACATATGTATGCCTAGTTCTCTAAGCCGCGAGCAGAAAGAAGCGACAAAGCGTGAGTTACTGGTTTAAACCACAAGCGGAAAGCGCAACCGGCAGAAAAAAGCGCGATTCACGTGTATGCCTCGTTCTTTAAGCCACGAGCAGAAACAAGCGCGCGTTATCATGTATATGCCGCGTTCTTTAAGCTTCAAGTGGAAATGTGCAACCGGCAGAAACAAGCGAGCTACACATGAGTATGCCTCGTTCTTTAACCCATGAGTGGAAACAAGCGCGCGTTACTCATGCGTATTCCTCGTTCTTAAAGCCATGAGCCGAAACAAGCGCGCGATACTACAGTTTCGCTTCGTTCTTTGAACCACAAGCGGTAAGGCGCAACCGGCAGAAACAAGCGCGGTACACATGTGTATGCCTCGTTCTTTAAGCCAAGAACAGAAACAAGCGCGCGTTACTCAAGTATATAAGGATACTTCACAAATTAATGTGATCAAGTAAGCTGAAGTGGCTTCAGCTTACTTGATCACATTAATTTGTGAAGTATCCTTGTCATTCCAGCCACATCCCACAAGCTTTACGTTTTCGTTACTCAAGTATATGCCTCGTTCTTTAAGCTGCGGGTCGAAACAAGCTCCTATTACACGTGTACACCTCGTTCTTTATACCCGAGCAGGAAAACGCTACCGGCAGAAACACGGCGCTACACATGAGTATGCGGCGTTCTTTAACCAACGAGCAGAGATAAGCGCGCGTTATTCATGTAAACAAGCGCGCTACCCATATGATGCCTCGTTCTCTAAGCCCAGGCAGAAAGAAGCGACTAAGCGTGCGTCACTAGTTTACACCTCATTCTTTAGAACACAAAGGGAAAATCGCAACCAGCACAAACAAGCGCGCTACACATGTGTATGCCTCGTTCTTTAAGCCACGAGCAGAAACAAGCGCACGTTACTCATGTATATACCGCGTTCTTTACGCCTCAAGTGGAAATGCGCAACCGGCAGAAACAAGCGAGTATCTCCGGGCGTCCACCCGCTGACCAAACAGCCCGAGGACTCTGGGTACGAGATTGGTCGCCTGTCGACCAGCTGCTTCCCAAGCACGAGCTTTATCCAAAGCTTCTTCCAGCGTAATATTTCTTTTTTCTAACAGATTTCTCTTGAGCTCGAAATCCGTTAGCTTCTCAATGAGCTGATCCCTTTAAACTAGTCCCGAAATTGCAATGCCAAGCTTGTTTTCGTAATCGAGCCATAAACTGGGCAGCGGTCTTCCC
>JAEMWC010000852.1:112500-135000 GCA_016490735.1 Pachyseris speciosa | reverse complement strand
AATTGTTTGAGAAAGGAAACGCTTATCGAACGATGTAGGATTTTTTCGCATAAACGTTAACGGAGTACGTCTCGGTGAAATGCGAGTAGAAAATTAATTAGCAGAGTGAAACTGTTTACAAACACTTCTCCTTTGTCGTCTCATGTTATTATAATCGGCTCCGAAGCACAAGACCTAGAAAACTCAGACCCCCCCAATCTGGAAAACTCAGACCCCTCATGAACGGCGATAATTCATTTTGCCCACGTTTATTTGTATAGTTATGAGGGGGTCTGAGTTTTCCAGTTTCGGGGAGGGGGTCTGAGTTTTCTAGGTCTCGTGCTCCGGAGCCGATTATAATAACGTGAAGTGTTTGTTATCTGCGATAAATAGAGGGTGTAACATTTCAGCACACTGAACGGCGATAATTTATTTTGTCCACGTTTATTTGACTTTGAAAATTTGTATAGTTTTGAGGGGGGCTGAGTTTTCTAGGTCTGAGTTCTCCAGACACCCGATACGGGGAACACGGCGGCAATCCATCTGGAGTTAAATTTTGGTCATGTTAAAAGCTTTCTTCTCGCTGTTGAACTTGCAAACATTCGTATAGACACTTCTCTTAACATATTAGTTGTTCAGACTTTAAAGACACAAGGTGAATCGACGTTTTCCGATACGTGACAACAGGCATCATTCTTGCTGTTGATATGAGATTTACACTCGAATCACTCGGCCGTGAAAGGTCAAACTCCCTTTGTCTGTAGTCTCTAATTTTTGGCGCTCCCCTCGCGTCGCGTCTCCTCGCAACTTCGCGCGCGCACGTGCCCCCACAATCCGTCGCCAAAATTAGAGACTACTCGCTGTCTACTGAAGCAGACACGGGGAAACACGGCAGTCCATCTGCCGTTAAGTTTACTCATGTTAAAAACTTTCTTCTCGCCGTTGAACTTCCAAACATTCGCATAGACACTTCTCTTAACATATTGTTTGTTCAGACTTCAAAAGCCACAAGATGAATCGACATTTTCCCATACGTGACAACACGCATCACTGTTGTTAAAATAGTTAGCGCTTGCGCAGAAACGCCGGAAGTGCCATTTGTGGATGATACTCGACGACGAAAAAGAAGAACCGTCGGTAGTTTATGACCCGGGCGCCGCGCGAGACGCGCGCAGCCCGGGTAATAAATACTTTGGTGCAGATCAAATCTGTTTGTACATTCAAGCATGGTCTTAATTGTTGGATGTGCAGAATTTCGTAAATTAAACAATCAAATTTGTTCCTGCATTTTTAAGTACTTTGAAACAACTAAGGAGGTCTTCAGGGACTGCACTTGTGTGATCATTATCATGTTTCCTCACAGAGGATGAAGTGCTGTTATGGCCAACAATACGTGCATGCAGATATCCACGAGTATAACCAACACAGATACCTGTATTGTTCAGGTTACAATTAATTCCACACTTGAATGTACAAACAGATTTGATCTGCGCCAAAGTATTTATTTAAATTAACCCCATTTATGTAAATCTAGGATCTTACTCCTTTGAACTCGCTTGTATTATTCATTCCTTGAGAATGGCGTCATGAGGTCGCCGAAACGTCGGAACATTATATTGTTAGTTTTTACTTGCCTGTGTATTTCTAAAGCATTAATAATAATAATAATAATAATAATAATAATAATAATAATAATAATAATAATAATAATAATAGTCTAATATAATAATAAGAAGAAGAAGAAGAAAAAGAAGAAGAAGAAGAACCTCATCTGATGAGAGAATGTCAATTATTTAATTTCACCCTAACGACACCAACAAGCCTGGGATTTCTAGTGAAGATGTCACGTCTGGCAGGTTCCCTGTGAATCAGCAGCACAGGCTCGGCCATTATCCTGCTACTGCTGAACAATGATAGAAGAGATTAGGATGCTCAAAGGAGGACAACAAACTGTTGTTTGAATGTTACATCAGGAGTGAACCAGAGAAGCGAGGATACAGAAAGAGACCGCTAGACCTGTGGAAAGTCTGTGACACCAACAATGACCCAAGAAGAACACCAAAGTGAAGACAGCTGAAGAGGAACCCAGAGATTCTGCTGCTGAAGAGCTACAAGAAGAGATCAGCCCAGAACTCAATGCTCTCTATGACAGGATTCTAGAAGTTATGCTTCTAGAACATGGAGAGTAGTCATGTGATAGAGCAAAGCTGAGAGCAGAAGTTGAAAAGTCAATGATGCCACCAAAATGATTCAGACGCACAATATCAATGAACTGAATTCTTCACTGTGTGCAGCTGCATATGCCACTACAGAAAGAATGGGAATGTTAAAAGAGAGGAAAGGAAGAACTGAAGAGCCATTCTGGAAGAGAAGGATTTAGAGGAATATTGAAACAGAAAGATCCGGCAAGATTGAGGAAGTCCAAAGAGGAAACATGAGACTGAAACAAGGAGAAAGGGAAAGGTTGAGCAGAAAATATCATCTTGAGCAAAAGGGCACTTCATATGTCTCAGGTATGTTGAAACAGAAGATTAAGGCAGGTGGAATTAATATTAAGAGATACAATCAGAGATACAATACAATACTTTATTTCAAAATACCTAGAATAGATATTAAGAAAAAGGAAACCCAGAGGTTAACCCTATAATTATTAAGGATCTCCTAGCAATAAATAAAAAAATAAAAAAATATTCATCACTACAGTAATAAATAAAAAAATATACATAAAAGAAAAAACTAGTTATTATAAAAATATATAAAAATCACAGAAATATCATTAAAAAAGTATATTCAATAAATATTCATGTGATTCTTCAATCTTAGTTTAAACTTGTTGACATTTGGACTATCACGACAATTGATTACATTACTTGGAAGATCATTCCAAAACTTGATTATCTTAACAAAGAAAGAATATTCATAGCAATTCAATTTTGCGAGTTTAGTTTGTATCTTATATGTCAACAACAGTGATGTCAACATCACTGTGGAGGATATTAGAACTAGAGATACCAACGGTTCAAACAGAACCACCTGTTTCAAACTAACCAGAAGCTGTTCTACAAAACACTAGACGGAACAGAACGAGGAGAAACGGTGTTACCTGATCCCACAGGAGCAACCTCCTTCTGGAGTAAGATCTGGTCGGAGGACGTTTGTCACGGTGAAAGAGCATCTTGGCTAGAAGACGTAGAGCTGGAGTTCAGTACAACAGAGGTGCAAGAAGATGTCAACATCACTGTGGAGGATATTAGAACTAGAGTATGAAGAAGATGGCAAACTAGAAGGCAGCTGGCCCTGACCTAGTTCAGGAGTTCTGGTTTAAGAAATTGACAGGATTATGCTCTAGATTGCAAGAATACCTGCAAGACTGTATAATTATGTAAAGGGACTGTACCACAGTGTATGGTCAGTAGAAGAACAGTTTTAATACAGAAGGACCCACTGAAGGGTACCCAGGCCAGCAAATACTGCCCTATTGCCCTACTGAAAGGAATGGACTGCTAACAGATGAACAGAAGGGGTGCAGGAAGGGATCCTGTGCCAAGGAACAAAAAAAAAATGCTTGTAGACAAGGCAATCTTGAAGAACTGCCAGAGAAGGTTGACAAACTTGTCAATGGCCTGGATAGACTACAAGAAGGTATGATATGGTACCGCCACATTCACGGATCCTGAAATGCCTGGAGATGGTTGGAGCTGCCAAGAATATAATCTCTATAAACAGCAACAGCATGGTGAACTGGAAGACACTTTTGACATCAGGAGAAATGGCTCTCGGGCAGGTTGACATCAGGAGAGGAATTTATCAAGGAAACTCCTTGTCACAACTACCCGACCCTAATACTATGAAAAATGAGAGCCAGATACAGTTTGGCAAAGGACATGAAGCCCATTAACCCTCTACTATTCATGGATGATCTGAAGTTGTATAATTATGGAGCTAAGACCAACTAGACTCACTTAATGTATTCAAGTGGTAAGGATTTTCTCGGAAGACATCAAGATGTCGTTTGGGCTAGACAAGTGTGCTGTCCTGGAAATGAGGTGGGGAAGACAAGTTGGTAGCAGCGGAGTAGACCTACACTGTACCTGACGACCAGCACATCACGGAAATACAGGAAGAAGGCTACAAATACCTCAGCATTTTGCAGTTGGGCCACACTCTCAACACCGAAATGAAAGGCAAGATTAAACATCGGAGTATATCAGAAGAGTCAAGAAGTTGTGTAGATCAAAACTGAATGGAGGAAATTTGATTGATGGTACCAATACGTGGGCGGTGGGTGTAGCATGCTACAGTGTGGGGATTGTGGATTGGACAATGGAAGAGGTGGCCAGCATGGATAGAAGAACTAAGGAGATCTTGGCAATGAAAGGCTGTTTGCACACCAGGAGTAATGTTGTGAGGCTGTACCTGCCGAGGAAGGAAGGGGGAGAGGATTGATTGGCATTGAGGAGTGTGTAAGGAGGGAGAGCAAATCCATGCATGGCTGCCCAAGGGAGAGCAAAGAGTGGATGCTTCAAGCTGCTTTGAACGAGAAGGTGGTTGTTGAAGAAGAGGGCCCTTGGGACTATGAGAGGAGAAGGAAAGAAGAGAAAGTTAGGAACTGGCAGGAGAAAGCCCTACAGAATTCGTTGCCTAGCATGTGTCAAAAATTTGCCCTCATTGGTGACAAAAATAGCACACGCTGTTTGTTGAAGAATGAGATGTTTATGATGCAGGAGAGATAAAACGAAACAAGATAAATGTATCATTTACAGCAAGCAAAAAGCCAGAAAATGCAAACAACAATTTACTCAAAATATTGCTAAGTGCGGCAGAATTTTACTTGAAATATAGCGGAGTGCCACGAACTTTTTGCTCGAACTATCGCTGAGTGCCCTGAAATTTCACTCGGAACTATCATGGAGGGTTGCAAAATTTCGCTTGAACTATAGTGGAGCAGGGGTTTCATTAGAGGCCATCAACTGGCAAAAATCGCCGCCTACTTTGTCAGAATTAAAAAATTTCATCAGTTTGCCGCCTACTTTAGTTAACTCAGACGGCTATTTTAAAATTTATTGAAAACCCTGGTAAATTGCCGCAAAATTATCACTCGAACTTAACCGTGGACTGCCGTGAAATTTCGCTCAAACTATCGCAGAAGGGAGCAAAATTTTAAACCATTGTGGAGTGCCGCAAAATTTCACTCAAATTATCCAATCGAGGAGGGCTTCCTGTGAGTTTCTGCATAATAAACCCACCGCTTACATTCATTAGTTTTGAAGTTTGGCCGGTTACTATAAATTCCAGTTTGATAAAAAAAAACAGGAACATATTCGAAACAGACAAAATAATTATTGAGTGGCAGCAATGGTCTTTTGTCAACAGTATATTGCGTTACACCTAAAGTTATTGGAACGAAACTGACTCTCACAGCAATTTTCCTCATATAGTAGCGCAGAATTTTAGGTTATCTGTCGACAAGAGTAAGATGCTTTCTTTCAATCTTTAAGGTTCGTTTAATAATCGAGTGTTAAGAAGTAACATGGAAATTTGCTAATTTATTCATGTTCTGTAGCACATTGATCGCTGCATGTTTAGAACTCTGCCGAATAACATGTACAGCCATTTTGCAGTGTTGCACACTATATCTGCGACTTTTTGACAGCAGACCACATGCAAATTTGCGTGTATGAATAACAAAAGATTGTTCGTATGCCATGGGTACACGCAAAGCAATTTTTACACTCAATTTTTACATGAACATTACATGTAGTGTCCACGCAGTGCCCACGCAATACCCACTCAGTGTCCACTCAAATTATATGCGCCTTACATGTATTTTACATGCGTAGACATGCTGCAATCCCTCCAGCTGCTACTGTAGAGTTTATCCAACAAATATCAGATGTAGCTGGAGAGGAGACCTGGAGATGGCTTAGGAATGGATTCTTACAGAAGGAGATGGAAGGTTTGATTCTGGCTGCTCAGGAAAAAGCTTTAAGAACAAACTTGATTAAGTACACCATAGATACACTATTAAAGACATCAGAGACACCACTGTGTAGATTGTGTCGAGAATCCGCTGAGACAGTATGACATTGTCAGTGGATGCAAAAAGCTTGCCCAGAGAGAGTATATAGGAAGGGCTATGACAAGGTGGCCCTACGGGTATAGTGTGCACTGGGAGATGTGCAGTAAGTATGGGATAGAGTGTACCAACCCTTGCCAGTCACAGAGAATGGAGAAGTGAGGATTACCCAGGACATGACTATCTACACAGACAAGGTGCTGAAGCACAACAGCCAGATATTACTCAAGTGCATAAAGACATACAGGAATGGACACATAGCTGTGCCAGTGGACCAGATCATCATCAGGACTGGGGTGGAAAGGTATTAGGACCTAGCATTCGAAATCAGAAGGATACGTGGAGCCTCAAAAGTGAAAGTAATATCTATCGTGATTGGTGTACTTGGAAACATCTTGAAAAATGCTGTCAGCCATCCTCAGAACTGCCAAACTGTTGCAGAAAGTGTTGTGTGTCTAAGCTGCGGGGAGTTGCTGAGACATGACTAAGTATACCCAGAAGAACACCAGAAAACTGGAGAGAATCCAATATAATAATAATAATAATAATAATAATATTAATAATTAATAGCACTGAAAATGTTTATAATAAGTCAAGAAACAATCAACCTGCTGTTACAAAAAATCTAATTACCGTATTTATTCACTTATAAGGCGCACTCGGTTATAAGACGCACCCTAAACTTTTGTAGACGATTGTGACAAGTAAGCAAAATGAAAATTTCACCTAAATACCCTGTTATAAGGCGCACCCAGAATTACGGGAAATTTTGTTGACCACGTTCAGTGAACTCACAACAATTTGCTTCCAAAAGTTACTAATTACGGTGCTTTCATTCTCAAAAGAAAAGCGAAAAAGTCACACATTACAAACAATAGCAAAAAAGTCACACATGAACAATAGCATAAAAGTCACACTTTTTAATTCATTCAAGTCGTTTTACGTTTGTAAACAATACTCATCTGACAGATCTTTCACTCATCAGTTGCAAAACTCATCTTAATCTTCGAGCATTCTTTCAGCGTACCGTAAGTTTTCAGTAATTGTGCCTAGCACTCGCCGTCATTCCTATGATCTAAACTTCAAGTTGAAGATCGTAGGAGAAGCGGAAGCCATGAACAACAATCGTGAAATTGCTCGCGAATACGGCATATCGGAATCGATGGTCCGTAAATGGAGAAACCAACAGCATGTCTTGTTCTCCGGTGAGTTAAAGATGACTGCCAAACGTGTCTCGAGGGGAATGCAGGTTTCTGTACACAAGAAGGCCTGGATGGACGAAGAAGGTTTGTTCTTTTCCCTTTATCATTTTCGGAGTATTTAATAGCAGCCACGACAACTTTTTCGAACGATTTGTAGTCAAGTTTGCCTAATTCGTGGGAGCGAGGTTAGGAATTTGTTCAATTGTTTCTGACGTCAATCATCTCAAGCACGTGCTTTTTAGCACGTTCGCTCGCTGCTGAAATCACCCGGCTTTGTTTACGAACTTATTCGCCGTAGAAGCACTCATCGGAGTTGTTTTTTCTTTGCATTTGTAGTTTGTTAAATTTGTTTTTAAGCACCTTCGGTTTAGGACGACGAGGAAGAAGAAGCAGAAGACGCGGAAGAGTCGATTGACAACGAGTTCGAGACAGATAGCGAAGCCAAGGATGACGAGTCGCTGAGCTCAGCCGAGCTTTCAAACAAGCGGTTCTTTGCAGATCCACCCCGGTCAATGATCAACGTTGTTTGTCTTTTGTTTATTCATTTACCGGTATTTATTTACATACTCATTTCAGTTTAGCATTAATTATTAGGGAAATTTGGAAAAGTTATATTTTGGTGCGCGAAATTTTTATCGAACAAACATATTTTCGTGTAAAAAATGGTGCGCCTTATAAGTGAATAAATACGGTAATTCTAATATAATAATAATAATTTTATGTACACTTTCAGCAAAAATAAAATTTTCATATTCAAATTCTTGTGGTAAAAGGCTAAACATGTTTAATGTGGATCGAGCTTTAAAATATTTGTCAAAGATAATGGTTCAGCTTCCAGAAAATGTGACAAAAACAAGCCTAAAAACTTGCTTTATAAATAGTCTCAACATCATATTTAATAAGCATAAATAATGTCAATTACAAAACTACAAAACACGTCTTGGCTCAGTATTCCTGGCCTTTGCTAGAGTTCCCTAGAAATAGCATTCTCAATGCCTTCACAAATATTTGCATGTCCTTTTTTCAATATCTAAGTCAATGTCCCACAATTCTAAATGGACTCTCCCAGAAGCTTGTGAACCTCTTAATAAAGTAATGCGATCTCAGTAGCGCAAAGGACACCTTGCCCTAATCCATGACATGGTAAGTTACATAGCCTTTGCCCTTCTTTGTAGCAACTAGCTCAACAAATCTGCTATGGTATTGTTTACATTCCACCTGTCATGCTCAAAACTAATGGCATGACGTCGCTTGCTCTACACTACTTCTAACACTCAGCTGAGCTGCCTGAATTCTGGTCTGGATCCATAGTATTTCTATAGGAGTCTGCATTTGGGTGGCAAACTCTCACATCACCTTGGCTCCCCTATTCAACTCTTCTCCTGTGATGTCTTGCAAAACTGCTTCGATTTCAACATCACTGCAAACCATGTGTAGCAATTCCGCCTCCAGATCCCTCAGTTCAGTATGGTGTTGGATTATAAAACCACCCCGTAAATAATAATAATAATAATAAATAATAATAATAATAATAATTTAATAATAATAATAATCTTTAAACTGTAAAAACGAACGATAAAATCCGACGTTTCGGAGTAGTCATGACTCCATTATCAGGAAAATATAAACGAGATCATGCAAATTACAGCATTTAAAGCGATTTTGGCGCGAAAAAATTAACATAAGAGGGTGCGAAGATTATAAAAATACTTTCGCACGAATGGAGTCTGATTGCACGTTGAGATTGGCTTTAAGCTCTTATAAAAAGCATTTCGTACACTAAGCAGTCAAATTTAGTTTTGCATTTCTTAAGCACTTGGAAACGCTTTAACAGGTCCTGAGGCATTGTTCCGTGCATGTTCTTGTAGTGTTTGGCAATGGCGGAGGATTGTTGTTTGTGTCCTTTCACACGATTATGTAAATGTCCGCGTGTGTAGCCTACATAACCCGCATCGCACAGGTCACATTGAAAACCATAAACAACACACTGCTGATTTACAATTGATGGTTTTGTTTCTTTGACATTAAGTTCTTGTTTAATTTTCCGGCTCACAAACACGGGCTGGATGGTGATGATGAACAACTTAATGATTTGAGCCTAAAAATACACACCACCATCCAGCCCGTGTTTGTGAGCCGGAAAATTAAACAAGAACTTAATGTCAAAGAAACAAAACCATCAATTGTAAATCAGCAGTGTGTTGTTTATGGTTTTCAATGTGACCTGTGCGATGCGGGTTATGTAGGCTACACACGCGGACATTTACATAATCGTGTGAAAGGACACAAACAACAATCCTCCGCCATTGCAAACACTACAAGAACATGCACGGAACAATGCCTCAGGACCTGCTAAAGCGTTTCCAAGTGCTTAAGAAATGCAAAACTAAATTTGACTGCTTAGTGTACGAAATGCTTTTTATAAGAGCTTTAAAGCCAAATCTCAACGTGCAATCAGACTCCATTCGTGCGAAAGTATTTTTATAATCTTCGCACCCTCTTATGTTAATTTTTTCGCGCCAAAATCGCTTTAAATGCTGTAATTTGCATGATCTCGTTTATATTTTCCTTGATAATGGAGTCATGACTACTCCGAAACGTCGGATTTTATCGTTCGTTTTTACAGTTTTATGTTTTAAGAAACCTCTTTTAATACGAATAATAATCTTTATTAACAAATTCTCAAACAATCTTAAAATTTACAAATGAATATATGATCTACTAGAATGCTAAAAATATGATATTTCTAAATTATTGTCTGTATAAAGATATAAAAATATTACTAAGGCATCAAATAAAGAATGGAAAATATACTTTTTAAAAAGGAAAAAGAAAAAATTATGTAAGATATTTGCATTTACAAGGTGACGGCAATAAGGTAATCTTAAATATTACATTATGGCTCCTTCTTGGATTTCAATGTCGATATCAATGTTCTTAAAATCACAAAAGGCTTTTCTTCTAGCTCTCAATCCTCTAAGGCAGATTAGTGTGATTGTTTTGGCATAATCTTCTCCTTTCTTGATGGAGATCAGCTGCACCAGTCTGCTATGGTATTGCAAGCACTTCTTTCCCATACCGCCCATTGACGTGAAAATAATGGGTGTGAAGGTTCCTTGTTTAATGTCCAAAACCTTCCTTGAATATAGGCACTTCTTCTCATTCTTGTGATTGCGGTATATCTGTTGGAGCTCTAGGTCCCTATATACGAATCAGCATTAGGGTGAAAAACCCTCATGACAAAGAATGCTGATCGTTGGTTCTCCCAGAACCAGTGCATGGATATCTAATCTTGAATCTGGAGGTTGATTAAACGCTCCTTCCTAGCTGTTCTCCTGAGATATCTTGAAGGACAGGCTCAATCTCAACATCACTACATACCATACTCAGGAGTTTGGCTTCTAAATCTCTCAGTTTATTGTGACGTTGGGTAACGAGCCCACCTTGCGTGCGTATCATTGCGTGGTCTACTGTGAGAATATCACTGCATTCAAAAATGGAGGGGATATCAACCAGCCAAACTCTCTCTTATTTAGGTTGAAACCCATTTCACGAAGGGGGAGTACCATCAGCCAAAGTGATGACCCTTTTTCCGCGGCAAGGTCAAGTGCTTGCTGAACTTTCTGTGGAGCTACCTCTCTGATATGTACTGCCCTGTCTTGTAGTGCCTTTGCTTTCTCATTCCGCACTGTCTGTTGTAGTGGCTTGACAAGAGAATCATCCGGCATCTGATGTGACTGAGTCACGATCTTTCAAACCAGCGGGGTGGTAACTTTAACAGAGGAGGATTGCTTGAAATTTGCTTCAAGACATGGGTTTGTCATGCCTAGCCCCCCTAGACGGACTGGCAGTGCTAGAATGTCCCTGTCTAGCTGACTGTACCTATGTTCCGTAATCGCAGGGATAAGCACCTCAGATATGATGTTTCTTAATTTACCCTTGCGTATTTTCTTAAGAGAGGAAAGGAATGGAAAGCTGATGACTTCGTTGTCAAGTGAATTAAAAACTTTGGTCCTTGAAAAAATGTTGAAAACTTCTTAGCATTGGTTCGACAATAGGATAAACGGTACACCTGGGAATTTCTAGTATTGTGAGAGTGGAGTTGATTGTTTTGGAAGAACATCAATTGTTATAAAACCTAGAAGGCAACGCTGAATATTTGCAAGAGTACATAAATTGAAGGGCTGAGGGCATAAACTGCCTATGTGTAGTTTTAGGTGTTTTTTTGCATACGTTATTTCTCGAAAACGAAAAAGAAATCGGTGAAAAAAAATACGGGACAATGTTTTTGAATCAAAATGCAGTTCACATGCAAAAATTTGGACAAATCCAAGCGAACTAAAAAAACGGCCGAAAATTACACATAGGCAGTTTATGCCCTCAGCCCTTCAATTGACCTAACTGGAGCAAATGGATTTCAGCATCCGATTATCATCATCTTCCTTGTCACTGTTGCCATCACCACCATCATCATGATCATCATTGCCAACACTTGCTTCACCATTAATTTTTTCATTAAGCCAATTTGCATAAAAGCAATACCCCAAATAGCACTTAAAAAGTTATGACACTACCCCATACATAGTGGCCCAGGAACGGTCTTACAATAAAACTAGAGCGGTTTTCAATTGAGTGTCGAAAGTAATTCTGGTTTTACTTTGGTTTTGCATTGCTTTGCTCTGTGATTGGCCAAGAAAACTTGCACCACTTTCTCAACCAATGAGAAGCAAAACCAAAACCAATCGTGACTTGCACATGTGTATTTTCCCGCGCTTTTTGCTGGCTACATGTAATTATTTCGTGTTCTGATTGGCTCATTGCGCTTTTTGCTAATGTTGTGATTGGTCAGAGTAATTGCTTTGGTTTTGGTTTTACGACACTCAATTGAAAAGCACTCTATAAAAAAATTATTGTATTAATATACTTACAACAAGGAAACAAGCCCCCAGTAAAATGGCTTTAAACTTAACATCCAGGTCTAGAGGGACTGATTTAGGAAAGGAAATACAAGCAGATCAATAAGTTATAGTGTACCAGTAAACATTTTCTTTTAATATAACAAAATGGAAAAGTACACGTTGTTAAACTAAATGGGTGACAGCTACCGGTATTAGCAAATTTCAGCACTTACAGTTGTAAAAGAGACATTAAAGACTGTTGAAGGGAGCAAATGGTGTTATACCATTTTAATACCTCAAATTGCTCCAGACCTCTCACAGAATACAGATAAATAATGTAAAATCTTGTAAAGTGCAACCATTTTCCCGAAAATTGACTTCAAAATTAGCGTTTTTGGCCTTGTGGTGGCCGCTATCTTGGAATAATTATGCAATGATCTATGGGATAGATGATGTTTTACGGCTCCCCAATGGCAATTTTTGCACCAAATTATACTGTTTCTTTTGGCAAAACATGCTAAATTGTAGCACATACAGCTGTAATTACACCACAACCAGCAGGAAAAGAAGAAGGTACTAGTCTACATAAATTTCCAATAAATGAAAAACTGAAAGAAAGATGGATCAAAGCTGTGTTTTGCATTAGATTGCCACGATGTGTCCATGTCAGCTTAATAGGACTTAAAGTTTTCAGGTAAAGTTTTTAATATTTATGTTGATTTCATTCACCAACGAATTGTGTCACATAGTGTCATTCTTTCAGGTACTGTAAGCTCAGTGACAAAAATGTTTTAGAAATGTTTGAAGACTTTTTATAAGATTCCCTAAACACTGGGCTTTAAGAATAACATAGTTACATAGTTCTGATAAATACCCAGTCAACTGGATGAACTTTCGTTAACCGGTCACCTTTCCGAGACTTTTTTAAATTTCAAACAGCACACACATTCCATTTCAGTGGACATTTCTGAACATCTCATGCAGAGTTAAGCTCTGGCTAAACGAGGCAACAACGTTGCGGTAACATTTGAGCTCGCACATGTTTCCAGGATGTTTCCTCATTTAGCCACTCAAAGAAACATTGTTGCGGCAACAAAAACTGTTTCTGCACTCCCTCAGAAACATTTTTTGTTGCCGCAACAATGTCTCCTCGGTTGGCTAAACGAGGAAACATCCTGGAAACACTAGCCTCCCACGCAGTTGTTTTTAGGGGACTCGTATTTCACCTCCTCCCCACTAACGCCTGCTTACCCAAAGCCAACATTCCTTTCCCGCCACTTAGCCAATCACATTTTACCTACCAAATTCTGGAAGGTTGACCTTGACCTCAGGACGCTTTTCACGGGATAGTTCAACATAGCGGAGACAAAGCTTGAGCAAGCTTTGATCACCGTGTGCTCTACGTTCAAAATTTCCTGTTTAAATGCATATCCACTGGCTTCAATTTAACAATTTGTGAGAGGAAATAGCAAGAATATTTCCGTCAATATACTGACTAGTTACGGAAAGACGCTTATTTCAGTATCACGCAAGCTTCGCCTTTAATCTTCGATTTCCTCGCCGCTTGTCATGTTGTAGCTGTTGTGTCACTTCTCGTGAATTTGATGAAGGGCCAAGTCAGTCATTTAAAAAGTATTGGCATATCTTCGGGTTAGTCTGAGTGATTTGGAGGAAGGAAACTTTGCAATCAGTAGACCATAGCGCGCAGTGGATCGAGCAAGCTGCTAGGTAATAAGCTGCATAATTTTGCAGTCCGCATCTTGTGAACTGAAGAAAAAGCTACTAGTTGGCACAGTCTATGCCATCGGTGTTTGATTACTTCTGACCGTTTCCCCAGGACGTTTTGGGATCGCTGCGTGGGCGAATTTCATCTGATTTAATGCAAGACCATGAGAGATCGAGCTTTGTTGTTGTACCATGTATGATAATTTCACGTCGGTTTACTCCGTGTTTGATCGACTGATAAATGCTTCAGATTTCTAACTTGGTCGCGTCTAAATTCTTATTTGCTTTAGTCTCTTGTAACACATCGTATTACTAATAAACAAATCGGCTCCAGCACTTTCATACATTTACAAATTCGCGAGAGAAAGAAGCACGCATAAGGATTAATTTTACTTGTCATCGCTGGACAGTTACTCAATCGTGATTGGCTAGGATGCCCGCAAGTCAAACAATGGGAAAAGAATGTTGACTTCGGGTAAGCAGGCGTTAGTGGGGAGGAGGTGAAATACGAGTCCCCTAAAAACGACTGCGTGGGAGGCTATGGAAACACATGCAAGCTCAAATTGTTGCTACAACATTGCTGCCTCGTTTAGCCAGAGCTTTAAGCACATGACTTCCTTCATTTCTAATACAACTATAAATTCATTATTCTCGCTGTTGTCATCTCCCAGTTGCTCATACTCAGAAGAATATTCTGACTCCAAGATAAAAGGCTGCATTTCTGCAACATCAAAAAAACAACCAAACTAGAAGAAGATTTGGGGAGACAGGGAGCCAAAAAATGCATCAATCCTGTAGACCATTGTGTATAATTATATTCTAAGATGGCAACTACCAGTGGACTCGCAAGGCTAAAAGTGTGTAATTTGAAATCTGAAGGCATGGTTGTGAGTGATAAGATTTTACATTATTTTACTGGATTCTGTGAGAGGTTTGGAGGAATTTGAGGTATTACTGTTATAACATTGGTTCCCTTTAACCCATTGACTCCCAAGCATTTTGCCGAAAAACACCTTTTGAAGCCCATCGAGCTGTTTTCTGGCCAGATTCTAGCCAAAAAGAACCAAAACTCTGTTTGCTGGTGGAGTTTATCATGCCCTTCTGTTCCTGATGCTTTCAATTAAGTTCAGGCATGCGCAGAAAACAAAATTTTGAGATTTCGCTTTCGCTTTCCCTCCTCCCCTTTTCTTTCGCTTTTCTTGCCTCGCTTTCTTTTTCTCTTGCTGGGCATTTCCTGGGCTTCCTTTCAGTGGGAAAAGTTTCACCACCCCCTCTCCTTCTACCTTTCGCTTTCTCTCCTCCCCTTTTCTTTCGCTTTTCTTGCCTCGCTTTCTTTTTCTCTTGCTGGGCATTTCCTGGGCTTCCTTTCAGTGGGAAAAGTTTCACCACCCCCTCTCCTTCTACCTTTCGCTTTCCCTCCTCCCCTTTTTCTTTCGCTTTTCTTGCCTCGCTTTCTTTATCCCTTGTTGGGCATTTTCTGGGCTTCCTTTTGGTGGGAAAAGATTTGCGGAAAACTTTTAGGATCATAGGATTAGGTGGAAGGAAGTCCAGGTGGGTCGTGGAACAAGATTTTCATTCTAATTTTCGGCTCAACGTCATTTTTTTTTTTTTGCGTTTTCTCTGGCCTGTTTGACGGAATGGTGCTCATTTGGGTATGGTTTGAAAGATCTCTTCCCCCTGCACATGCTAAAAAGTTGTCCATGAGCATTAAAACTGGTGACGTCACAAGCGGTACAAGGGACGTGGTTCTGCACAGCTGGTTTTGGTCGACACGGGTGCCAATAAATAAATAAATAAAATAAAGGTATCAGGAAAAGTTTGACCAGAAGGAAATTTTAATCTTATGTCTAATATAATCTTATGTCCTTACACTGGATTGAAAAATTTGCTGCATCAGTGAAACATTCTTTCCCACATCCAGTCCACTGCTTTGCAATTATTCCAATCTGACTGCTCCTATCAACTGAAGTGACCTAATAAAAACATGAATAAGGTATTCATTCTTTTAGACCATCTGCCCATCCAGGGCATTTGGGCCCTTTGGGGATGTAGTTGGCTACATTTCTCCATTTTCCAGGTTCGACGTCTTCGCCATTTTGTTGTCATGCCATGTTTCATCTAAATCGGGACTGACATTCACCATGGCAACGGATTGGATGGCGGCTTATCCAGTGGATAGTTATTCATTGCACTATCCAAGCTTTGTGGAACAACTCTTTATCCAATGGATAACTATCCAGTGGAAAGCAGCTTTATCCGGTGGATACGCTTATCCACTGGATAACTATCCAGTGGATAGCAGTTTTATACGGTGGATAGGCTTATCCAGTGGATAAAGTTATCTGCTCTTTGAACAACTGGGGCCAGTTGTTCAGTTTGTGGTCAAAATTACACACTAAAGTGCTGATATTTTGATACTGAAAAATAGAACATGTACATGTACTTGACAATGCATCAGAAAAATTAATATGTTCTCTTACACTGTATTTGTTTGCATATTATTAATCAATCAATCAATCAATCAATCAGTTAATTAATTAATTAATCAGTCAATTAATTACATGTATCAATAAATTAATTATTGTTTGAGGCGACTAAATTTTAGGCCTGGGCACCATAGGTAATAAAGTTGGGAGCCGGAGGGGCTCTCTAAAATGTTTCTTAGAGCATGACCTTGATTTGTTGCCAACAGTTTGCGAACTGTTAATGCAAAGTTCACCCATGCCGACTTGAGGTTCCCACCTCAAGTTTGTTAATTATTTGTTTGCTGTGTGAAGGCACCTTTAGGGTCTTATTACAAACTCACTGGGAAATTCACATCTGATCCACAGCTACAGGCACAGCATGGTTCTTGGTTGATTGTCATAATGTGCTGCCGCTGTGCATCTTGAACTTCTAACTTGGCCTTCCACCATGTCCACCTGTACATGCAGTTACATGTAGACAATCAATTAATAATTTTACTTACATGTACACTGTTCTGAAAAAGTTTGATCAGAAAACAAATGAGAAATAAATTCCACTTCTATAAAAGATTGAATTATACTGTAAGAGAAACATCACTGAGGACAATCCTGACACATTACATCAATCTACTTTTTTAAGTGGAATGAAAATGAAAGAAAGATGAGAATTTATTTTGATTGACTAAATTGATTCTTTTCACACAATTGGAGGGGGGAATTTAACGTGTAGAAGTGTATTTTAATATATTTGTAAGATGTTCTAAATAACTATAATTCAATATTGTTAATAAAAAAACAGGTTCATTTTGAAAAAAAAAAAAAAAGAGGAAACGTCTTTCACAAGCTGGAGGTTTGAGCCTCTGCCAGACATACATGTAATAGTGTTGTATCTTTGTTTCATCTTAGGAGACTAGGACTAGCTTAATACAAATCACCATTGATAATTATTTGTTAATTGCATGTAACAAAAGTTGTCTTCCTTTTTTTTCCTTAAGTCTTGATAAATAACACAATAATTTGAAAAAGACATTAAACTTTGAATATTATAATGGCCAGCTTGTTACATGTACATAATTATTGAAATCGTAGGGAAAACTGAAAAGGACTCTTTACAAAAAGATGGACAGCCCACAACTTTGCTACAACTGACAGTTTGTATTAATGTGAAGCAACCCAAACTCACACAGTTGTCCATGTTACTTAACCCATTGGCACCCGTGCAAGCCAAAACCGGCTGCACAAGACTCCCATGCTTCAAAACATTGCAACTTTCTCAATCGCATGTGGAATGTCCTTTAAATTTGGATATCCAATAAATGCAAGAAACGTAGCGATTTTTACCAAATAATTATGGCCTTTTGAGTTTGAACAAGAACAAAACTGACCGTTTTTAAAGTCAAAGACAAATGACAAAAATGCCCCTTTTTGCCTTTATCTTTTTTAAAGAAATCATTGTTGAAAAACCAAACTTCAACCATCATAACAAACTTCAGTCCTTGCTCTAGCTTAGAAATGACTTTTTGTTCATATTCTTCTCCCAAGTGTAGATACAGCCTTTTGTTCCAGTGCATTCAGGCCTTTCTGCCATTTTCAACATCTCGACTGCATTGCATGCTGGGAAATAATGAGAATTTTTGACAGCGCCCGTTCCTTCCCCCACTTCTTTCACATATAAACTAAGTCTACAGCCACTCCGACCTACCGCCAAAAATTCCTCAAAAAAATCAAAGGGCTGAGCCAAGTCATGAATGTGGTGTTAGAGTTGCTTGAGGTTCATGATAGTGGATAGGCAAGAATTGGCCAAAATCTTGACTGTGTAGCTTAGAATGAGATCTGTCAGTGTTAAGTGATAGCTGAAACATGGTTTGTTTTCTTCTCCTGGTGCAAAAAAAAAATTGTTTGAATTTTTTGCTACATCTGGATCTGTAACCCCTGAAGGGCATTCACAAACTTCACACCAGCAACTAATCTATATCATCATTTTCCTTTGTTGTATTATCAACATCAGCAGTGAAAATGTTAATGTTTGGGCAATTCTTTATTTTATCCTTTGTAAGAATTTCAAAAGTTTGCAAATCACCACTTGGTGTGTCAGGGCTTTGACCAAATTCATTCCACTCTTCATGGGCATTATGCAAACAAACAACTTACAAACTTCCTAATTTTCAAGTAAAATTAATAATAATAATAATAATAATAATAATAATAATAATAATAATAATCTTTATTTACCCTTGGTAGTATTTATAGCACAAAGGCTAGTGGGGCCGAGCAAATACAGAAACAAATAAAGTCAAATTAAATCAACTCAACTCAAATCAAATCAAATCAAATCAAATGTTGGTTTTTGGGGAGAGGGGAAAACCGGAGTACCCGGAGAAAAACCTCTTGGAGCAGAGTAGAGAACCAACAAACTCAGCCCACTTATGACACCGAGTCTGGGGATTGAACCCAGGCCACATTGGTGGAAGGCGAGCGCTCTCACCACTACGCCAACCCTGCTCCCCGAGCCCTACACTTCTTGGCAATCAAAACTCCCCCCCCCCCTAAAAAAAGTAAAAACCTGAAAGTAAAAAAAAACCATTGACAGTGAAACTTGATCTTGTGGTCAGATGGGTGAATTTGATACATGTTACAGGATTTTGGTTTGTTTACTTAGATCAAGTGAGTACAAACACTCAGAAAAACAGACAATAATCTTTCCTAAATGAAACATTTCAAGATACATGTAAGAATGCTGCATATACCTGAAAAACAAACATGTTCAATTTTTGCCTCGAACAAACTACTTGATGGTGAAGCAGGCCAGTGAATTTCAAGTCACATTAGCAAATTTTGCCAAAGTTGCTTGGAATATACTGAATAGGCCAATTAAAGATAAAGCATGATAAAACTTGCACATTTAAACCTGTAATTCTTTTGCAAGGTGGATTCCCAAAAGAGCTGAAATATTTCAGAGAAAGTCAACAATTCTTGTGATGATCGCAGTATTAGGGAAGCATCAAAACCACAATCAAATCAAATCAAAACTTTATTTATCCATGGAGTCCATTTCACTAAATAGTGCTCTCCCATGGAGCCGTGCATTAAAAATACGATAACTATTAATTTAACGATGACCATTAAGTTAAAACTAGTAAAATATGAAGGTATAGTTAAAATTCTAATTTATCTACATGTACTGTACTACTCAAACTTAGACGAGTTAAAAATATATTAAAAATTACTTAATACTTACTTACTTACTTAATTAATTGAAGCACAAAAATTGTTTAAACTAGTAGCCTATTAATTTAAAAATAGTAAAATAAGAATCTATAGTTAAAAGTCTAATTTATCTACTACTCAAAATTAGACAAGTTTAAATATATTACAGTAAGTCCTAAAAATAACTTAATACTTAATTAATTAAAGCATAAAATTTGTTTAAACAAGTGGCCTGCTTAGCCTCTGTCCTCTAAGAGGGATTTCTTTGCTATGAACTAACTGATTTCCACTGTTTAAGCTGTCAAGTGATCCTTAGAACTTGCTTTTTTGATTTACAGTTTTAAGGTTACCATGTACATTCAGGGTGTCTTTAATCTAAGTGTTGTAGCAACTCTCGATTACAGTTTAGATACCATAAACCCTATATCAAATTAAAGCTAAATGAACTAGCTATTGGAATATTTCATTAATTTTTGTGAGAAAGTGAATTACTGAATACTCCATCCAGTCTAAACTTCAAGGTTCAAATATTCTTTACATCTATGAGTGAGCATAGAATAAACTGTTATGTAAAATTTCAATTCTGTTTGGTGCTTACATTTTTTGCTTGCAAGGTCACAGTAAAAAGTTCATTTTTATGGAGAAAAATAAAAATTGAAAATTCTATACCCTGAACGTACATGGTAACCTTAAAAGGCTGTGCTTTCCTCCTGAGAACACCCCACTGCTATCTTGAACTGACTTACTCTGAAATGCATGGAAGCGATTTTTAAACCAAAGTTAACCAAGTGCTGAAATGGCCAGGTTACCTGGGGAGTATACGCCAAAAAAAGGCCCCTATTCATCAGACAGCTGCAAGTCGTTCATTACGCTTGTGCGCATTCACAACTTAACAACAAAAACAAATATGTTTGTGCAAACATCTGCTACTCACTTTTGCTCAACATATCCAATGACTGTTCCAGGAGGTGACTGCACTTCGATTTCCTGAAGACAGCAAGGAAAACAACAGCACTGGCACCGGAGGGGTCGCGACAGATGTATCACCTCTCTCTGGAAGTTGTCAACGATTCTCATCTCAAATGGACGGCCAGGGCCACAACACTGACGAGTACAGCAATCAGTGTCTGAAACATACAAAGTACACTAAATAAATCAAAATGATGAAAAACATTTAAATTATTTAATTCACTCTGATTTAAACTTTTTACCTTCCAAAGCAAAAAACACTTGCTGGTTCATGGAATTGCTAATCCTGTATTTGTTGTTCATTTCACAGCCAGAAAATACTTTAAGAGAGAAAAAGATAATAAGATGATTAAAATATGCAGTAACTACATGTATTACATGCAAACTCAAGATAAATGTCATCCACAGTGATTTAGCTGTTTCAACAATGACTAATATGGAAATTGAAAAGAGGGGAGCAGGGATGGCATAGTGGTGAGAGCCCTCGCCCGCCACCAATCTGGGGGAAGTTAAGGAAGTTAGCAGGGATGATAGCACTTGCTACTTACTAAAGCTAAGACCATTAGATCATGTCAACTTTCTCAATTTGCAAGCCAATTTCTTTCATTACAATAATATCCTTTGATTAATCTTGGTTATTATTAAATAAAGTATTATATTATAGTGTAGCATTAACCCTTTGACTCCTACATGTACACCGGCCAAAACCAGCCGTGCAGAACCATGTCCCTTGTACCACTTGTGAGGTCGTCAGTTTTAACGCTCGCAGACAACTTTACCATGTAACATGTGTAGGGAGAAGAGATCTTTCAAACCATACCCAAATGAGCACAATTCCGTCAAACAGGCCAGAGAAAACAAAAAAAAAAACCAAGTGACATTGACCCAAACATTTGAGTGAAAATCTTGTTCCACTACCCACCTGCACTTCCTTCATCTAATCCTGCGATCCTAAAAGTTTTCCCCAAATCTTTTCTCACCGAAAGGAATCCCAGAAAATGCCCAGCAAGAGAGAAAGAAAGTGAGCCAAGAAACGCAAAAGAAAAGGGGAGGAGAGGAAGTTTTAAAGCGTGCAGACAACTTTACCATGTAACATGTGTAGGGAGAAGAGATCTTTCAAACCATACCCAAATGAGCACGATTCCGTCAAACAGGCCAGAGAAAACACAAAAAAACCAAGTAATCCAAATCCAAATCACCTGACTCTTCCTTTCTTTTTCAGCCCGTCTCACCAGGTTAAACTTGAAATTTTATCGCTTTCTAATAATAAATTGCACAGGCTTTACTCATGCCCTGCGCAGCTCTTGAAATGTGCATGCGATATCATCTCTCCTTAGCGGAAATCTTCAACATCTCCATCTCATCAGGGGCTTATCCCTCAAAACTTAAAATATCAAAAATAACTGCGATATTCAAATGCAATGATGAGGCAGATGCTTTAAACTATAGACTTATATCTTTACTTTCTAACTTTAATAAAGTTTTCGAGAAAATAATGTACAATTGGATGGTCAGCTTCATTGAACAGCATTCCATTCTATATTCGTCGCAGTATGGCTTTTGCCAGGGGCACTCTACCCATCATGCTATCGATATAGTTGAAGCTATTCAGTCAAATATGAATCGACGCTTGTTTACCTGTCGGATCTTTATTGACCTAAAGAAAGCTTTTGATACTGTTAATCATAAAATTCTACTTGACAAACTAAATCATTGACTGGTTTGAATCCTATTTGACTAATCGCACCCAAACAACCCAGACAGACTGCCACATCTCGGATAAGTGCACATGCACATGCGGCATACCACAGGGCTCTGTATTAGGGCCCCTTCTTTTTCTACTTTACGTAAATGATATCCATAATTGTTCTAGCAAATTGAAGTTCTTTCTTTTTGCCGATGACACCAGTATTATATTTGCTGATAAAGACCTGAAAAAATTAGAAGTGACTGTAAACAACAAGATTGAAAAACTTAAC